>BCIL01000005.1:600000-1018567 GCA_001599955.1 Cystobasidium pallidum
ACCGTTCGCTAACCTATCTCGCTCATTCGATAGATTGGAGAGGTAAGCCGATAGCTCTTCAAAATCTGACTGTTTCTGGTCTCGAAGCTTTAGGAGAGTGCGGAAAGAATGGGCGTAGTTGATCAAGGAGTGCAGTTGCGTCAAGAAGGTTTCAGTCGATGCGAAGGTCTGCGATTGTTGAATATACGATGCCGTCAGCGGGTGATAGCTCATCCGGTGATTGGTACATGCACTCGGACATACTGCACTCCGTAAGCTTTGAGCAAAATCAAGCATCGATGTCTCTAGCCTTGCAAGGGGCTCTGTTATTCCGCTCTCCAGGTAGCCCAATCCTTGTATGCTAGCTGCGAAGTCCTCATAATCGTTGGCCAGATCTATGAGATTCGATCGAAGATATGCGGCGGATTAGTCGAGATCTTCGCCTATCATAATACACACGCTGTAGAACTTACCACCTATCCGCGTTCTAGCTCTAGCTTCCGTCCTCTCTATGGCGACTAAGCTCTCCTCAAACTTATCCAAATTGTCCCTTACTTCCAGGAACCTCTCGTCCGGTTTACGAACCTTGGTAAAAGCATTGAGGAGGGTGTCTGAGAGGCTGTCAATTAGAGAAGCTGGTCCCGATGTGGCCGAATCCGGAGAAACTGGGGGATGTGCTATACGTTGATGCATGCGTATATTCTGCGATTTGAAACGGGAAAGATAATATGAGCTATCCCATGCTATCATGGCTGTAGACGTTATGTATACTTGGACTTGCCCATTCTGTCGATTCAAGAAAGTCCTGTAACAAGGTAGATCGCGCCAACGTAGGATGCCGTGTCAAGCGATGCAAGAATCGATTCAAGCTGGCAATGCGATAGCAGAGAGTAGTATTAGTTTCGATGTGATTAACATATACGCAAAGTGCATTTTCAAGCTATGAGAGCATGTCTTACTCTGCGGTCCGCTTCTCCACGAATTCCGGCCCAAAACGATCTCCCTTCAGGTACTCTGTAGACCCGGAGTCAACATTAGTTATTCAGCTGCTGAGATGCTGCCTCATGATAGGGTAACCTACCCAAGCGATGTTTGCCGGGGATAGGTGGCACTACACAAGCTGGGAAGTCCTTCGCTAGATGATCGTGTAAGAATAGAAAGTCTTGGAAGCGCCTCCGGCTTGCGAAAGTAGGCGAGGAGTATTGTGGTAGATTGGTCTGTTATGTCGCGTATCATTACGTAGGGGTGCATGGTCACAGCGGTTCGATGCGTTTCGGACAATGTTAGTTGAACCGATGTATGTATCATAAATAGGCGCGCAATCGGGTGATGTGTGAGTTTGTGAAACCGCTCAAGCCCGAATAGAGACAAGGCAACGCACCTCCCCTTTGACATTGTAGGCAACATATGCATCCTTGGAACCTTCGAGCATCTTGACGGGCTCAGAGACGCTCGCCTTGATCCAGTACCGCCCTGACGCAGGTGCGGCCGTGCTGCCTGTACTGGCGCCTGCTTCTGCATTGCTGGTCTGAGCAGCCGGGTTACTGCCTGTACTTGTGCCTCTGTACATGGGATGGCTGCTGCTGCTTGTGTATTCTCCTACCGCCGAAGACGGTGGTCCGCCATGGTTGGCGCCTCCTCCGCCGCTACTAGAAGCGGATGGTTCACTGATGCGAGCTGGCGCTGACTGATTCGCAGCATCAGGAGTATCCCACACGACGCTCGAGAACTCTCCATCGTTGTCTTGATGTTCGGACATCATCGTGCTTTGCCAACCAGACTGGAGTATGTACGGTGACCAGAAGGAAAGAAGCAATTGCAGGTCACATGCAGGGCTGCGGACGAGAGAGGTGACATTTATACTTTTGGTTACAGACAATGTGGCTGATTACGACAATCTACAGTCTAGACACTGTTACTATGAGGAGGGATATAATGCTCTAGTTCATCCACCTAGCTCCTGTCTGCATGCGAAGGATGTACACGTCCCATGGGTGGCGAATGCTCTTGTGGCTGGTTGATCTGATAGATGACGCGGAGTCAGTGATGCCAACTGAAGACCTGAGTGCGCAGCATGCACACTTACGATATCCTGCCATTGCTTGCCATTGTGAGCTTCTTCGTCCTCCTCATCCTTGAACTTGATCTGCGACAGACCCGCACTCGCAATGAGGACGGCCACTGTGGCTCCCTGTGCGACCATACGAGCCTGCACGAGCTTTTGGGAGAATGTTCTGTGATGCATCGAATGCTTAGTACGGGTCCACAGCAGAAGATGTCTGATTCCGTGCTCACTGCTGAGGATTGCGTCCGAAGATCACTACTGCAGAGCCCGCCATGGAAGCCAGCCAACTGTGGAAGTAGTATTAGCAGTAGAGGGATCGCTCGTTAGCAAAGATCGTAGATCCCGGAGATTGCAAAAGCGCACCTTCCGAGGACAATATGGTAGCGATGGTTCTTTGCCCATTTCAAAGCCTTCTCGCTAGGCGACATGGACATCCACAGCTCTTCCTCATGGTTACGTTCCTCTCGAAGTCGGTCTGCCGATGGATCCTTCCACTGGCTTTGAATGAATCGCTCGTATGCAAACTCGCCGCTGATGAGTCGTACGCAGAAGTCAGCACGCCCGCAAAGAAGATGGCCTTCGTGCCAGAGTCCTGTGCTGTTCTCGCAGCTCACTTTGTGGCGCCCCCGCCGAGAACAGCGATAGTTCCCAGCCAGCCTTTCTGGACCGCTGGTAGGTTTCGGACAGCAGGGAAACGGCGTCCAAGCAGCCAAAAGGTAGGGATGAAGCTGTTGCAGGACAATGTGTAGAGTGGTTAGTTTCGCTGTATTCTGCTGCCGCGTGTGTCGTGTCCTCCAAGTGGCAGATCACCGCGGAGGATGATGCAAGCAGAGTGCCACCATCTCGAGGACATGGAAGCGCTTTCGTCGCAAGAACCTACACTGCAAGGCCGAAGCTGGCACCTTTGGCAGCACCTATTGATATGCACAGAGGCCTGCAATCAGCATGGCAGTGGATATACCCGGTTGCGACATGGCTTTACACACCGATGGCAGTTGCCTGAGCTGCAGCTTCCTGCTGTTCTCTAGTGACTGCGGGTAGACATGCCTGCATCAGTCGCGATACTCGTAGTTGGAGAATAGTTCGCTAATCCGACTCACTGATCTTCATGAGAGACTCTAGTATGACTTCGTCGTGTGTTTTGTAGCAAGGCAAGAGACGCCCCGCTGCGTGATGAAATGTCAAATGCGTGTAGTCCGATCGGCCTGCCGGTCCGGCATATTGTCGTGGAAAAGCAGGTCATTTTCGTCGTATCCCATAACCCATCACAGCCTATGCCTACTTCGCATTGCAGCTTCGCTACCCAGAGAGCGACAAAGCTGGATAGTGCAATCCATACCAAGATGGAAGAAGCTGTTTCTGGATAGAACAAGTTGCTTTGCCATTTGCCACTCTTTCTACAACATCAAATCGGTACCATCACTGCAATCTTGAAGGCTGACGGGTTCAAAATGCATAAAATACCTGGTTCCCGGCAGCAGCATATCACATCATACCGTTACTTCGCACACTTTCACCGAGATGCTCGGGACCAGGCTGGTATGTGAAGCCTTGGAAAAGGTCTTGCACGGTTTGCGAGAGGTTTGAATTCTCGACCACTGAATCCGTTGGCGCTTCTGACGTGAACTCGGTATCGAAGTTGGAGCAGTCAATGGCCGACGTCTAAACACAGTTTTTTTGTATCGAGCAAAGTAGAAACCCCATGCATTGTCAGTCTCGTAGAGAAATAGTTGAACAAGCTATACGCGTAACGCACCACACTCGGCTTGAAAGGCGGCTGAATCTTCTTCTGCAGCAGCAACTTGAAGTCGATATGCTTGGCGAAGAACGGATGTCTCTTGATCTCTTCCGCTCCATTCACCCCAAGACGCTGGTTTGGATCCCTCGTTAACAGGCCCTTGAGGATATCACGTGCATCACTGCTCATGTCGCTAGGGAACCGAAGGGGCTCAGCAAGAATTTTCTTGTACATGATTTCCTGGTAGACGGTGCATTGATCATTGATTATCAGCCACATAACTAAAGCTGACGAAGCTGACGGGCCAAATGAGCTTACGTGATTCTCGTCATAATACGGTGGCAGGCCGGCCAACATCTCGTAGAGAAGGACACCGAGGGTCCACCAATCAACTTGCACACCATATCCTTTAGCGAGCAGAATTTCTGGCGCCAGATACTCTGGTGTTCCGCAGAAGGCTATTTATGAGAGGATACAGCCTTTTAGCATACGCATGTGGTGGTGGATTCCACTCCGGAGCGCCGGGAAGAGGGGACCTACTATTCGTTCTATCTGACTCCGACATGTTTAATTTACAGAGTCCGAAATCACACAGCGCGATATGGCCGTTATAGTCGAGAAGGATGTTCTCCGGCTTCAAATCACGGTAAATAACGTGGAAAGAATGTAGATGCTCCAAAGCGCATAGTAATTCTGCTGCATAGAATCTCGACCTCGTTTCGCTGAATCTGCCTTCGTTTTGTAGATGATGGAATAACTCGCCGCCATTTGTGTACGGGAGACCGAGATAGAGCTTGTCCGCCGTCTGGAACGAGAACTTGAGGCTGGAGGCGCAGTACGATCAATGCGATGAACAGCATGTAACTGGTCTGCAATTTAAGATCACTCACCCCACAATGAACGGATTGCGCACTTGCCCTAATACAGTCCTCTCTGCCAACGTGTGCGTGACTTCGTGTCTCGAGACAATGTGGGCTTTCCTGATCGTCTTCAAGGCATAAATACGTCCTGTATCCTTCTTTCTGACTTGCATGACTTTACCAAACGAGCCTTTGCCAATAACACGTAAGAGCTCGAAAGAATCGATTGTGAGGGGTTCATTTTGTTGTGCTGGTTCATATGCTATTTGTATCAGGAAGCTCCCGCTTCCCACTGTCGCGTGGTACCATTGTTCTGTACGTTGATGCGCATCGAATGTGGGATTGATCTTTACGCCAGCTAAGAAGAGATCGTTACCCATATCGGCGCGTTCCTGGCCTGGCATGGATGGTGCGGTTCGCAAATAGGCGGATAGGGAGATTTCGCTATCTCGAGATACGTCGCTGAATACAGAATGTGCTTTAGCAGGAGACGTTTTGACAACCTTTACCGAGCAAAGCTCACAATCGCGCCTTGTAGTGCCAGGCAGGGCAATCCAGATCCCCACCTAGGGCATCAACCATGATCTCATTCTTGTCGAATTCGAGTACGATATAAGGCAGCCACCACATTTGCTTTCTCTGCATCGACTCCCTGACGGCCCCGCGTCCGCCGTTGGCAGCAGCTTGCTGTCTGTGTTCGAGCGCCTGCTGTATAGCAGCTGGCAGCTTCGCGTCAGGAGGGAGCCTCAGGTCCTGAGCCTGGATTACACCGATTGTCAATACTCCCGGCGAGACTGCTTTGTGCTGGTAATGCGGATGGGACGACTGCGTGGGAGTGGCTGTACCGCTTGCTGAAGTGGGCGTTGCAGGCGGGACCGGCGAGGGAGGCGCCTCCTTCGTTTCTTTTGTAGTGCGTGTACATGTTCGCATCCATGCACAGTCAGCTGGCTAAACACGCGCGCTACCATAAACAGCAACTCACTCTTGCCTAGCCTCCAGGACATGGTCGGCGGATTAACAGGGCGGGTGCAGGTCAGTGGGTTCGAGGCAGTCTTCACGTCCAGGTGTGCAGCTTTGAGTGCGAGTTGGTGGGAAGCAGGCATACACTTGCACGATGTACTGGCGTAAACGAGGGCCGCCGTGCAGGTGGCAAGTCCAGCCGGTGGTTGAGGCAAAGCAGACCAGGGCCGGAGTGCGTTCGCTCCACCACGAGCACTCGCTCCAACAGGGCTGTGCTCTGCCCTACCTCGAGCCGGTCTCGTGCCATCCTGCTTGCCCGTCATGGCAGTGTGCAGGATCTCGATCACGCACTATACGAATCAGGAACCTCTACAGACGCCATGTACCGCTCTATTCCTGCACATTCTGCATGCGATTGCTTCTCGCATATTTGAGGACTGCCCCCGCTCGGATAGGCACATCGCCCACGTTCTCTACCGCCATGTCGCCCGCCCAGGCAAAGCTCGATGGGTTCGTAAAGGGCAAGGGCAAAGGCACTAGTGCAAGCAATGCCATCCATCTCGACGGCGTTGCTGCTCCTTCTAAAACAGCGAACAAACGACCGCGGGAAGACGGAACAGATGTGCCTGTTTCAGCGAAGAAGAGCAAGGCAAGCGGTACTTACAAGGCTTTCCCAAACGGCGCCCCGGATCCTCCTGAAGACACCGTAGAAGGGCTGACCAGCATATTGGCCAAGCTGGAAGGAATCCAGGGGAAGGCAAAACCGGTAGCTGTACGTCTTGCACCCTCTCCGCCTCAACTCCACCGCATACACAGAATCTCTAACCTACATACTTGTCCGCATCCCCGATCCACGTGCCTTCAATCGATTTTGCCACTGCGCAAACCGTCAACATGATGCGGTAATCCATTCGCATGCAACAGCACAAGACTGGCGGAACGGTTTTATACTGGATGCGGATGAAGGACCTTCGTCTACGTGACAACAAAGCTCTGTCTCTGGCCTCGGAAGCAGCTCAGAAACACGGCAAGAGTCTTGTTATTCTGCATGTCTTGTCTCCTGGTGACTACAAGGCCCATGATCGCGCCCCCATCAGGATTGACTTTGTCCTCAGGAATCTTTCTTTGCTCCAGGTCAGTGTAGTTCTCTGGGTGACTCAAGCTGCATGCTGAGAACTGTAGGCCTAGCTTGCCCTGGTTGGCCGAAAAGTGCGGCAGCATATGTGTACACGCTTCCTGACGCATGTCTTCTATATTCCCATACGTACATACATATAGCAAGAACTGGACACATACAACATAGCGCTCGCCATCCGCACCTTCACAAAACGGAAGGCAATACCACGGGAAGTGATAGCCTTAGCCAAAGAATGGAAATCATCTCATATCTTCGCCAATCTGGAATACGAAGTCGACGAGCTTCGCCGCGATATCGATCTTTGCGAACTGGTTCAGCAGTCGAACGACATTCAAGTCACGTTAGAACATGACTATCTGCTCACAATACCAGGCACAGTGATGTCAGCGAAGAATACCCCTTATTCTGTTTTCTCCCCATTCCACAAGGTTTGGTCCGCACTGATGCTAAAAGACCTAAACAAGTACAGCAAAGACTATCCAATGCCTAAAGCGAATGCTGATAGCGTAAGAGACGATGGAACCCTTGGCAAGCTGTTCCAAGATCAGGTTCCGCACGCAGTCGAAGGCTTTGAAATGCCTTCGGAAGAGTACGCAAACAGGGCCAGAGGCCTTTATCCTGCTGGCACGCATGTTGCAGAACAGGTGAGCCGAACACATCGCCGCATCTATCGGCTGTTTTGTCATATAGACAGTCGGTTCGCTATTCTGCGTTCTCTGGCATGAAGTGTTGATTCGGCTGAAACCTCGGTTTTGATTAGATCTTGCGGAAATTTACACACAACAAAGCAAGGAAAGATGGCTTTAAAGTTTCTGCAAGTGTAAACGAAGATCCCGAAGATGATGTGAAAAATTCACGATTGGCAAAGTACAGCGATGGGCGCAACTTCACCTACATAGACGGCACATCTAGACTCAGCCCCTACCTGGCTGCTGGCGTTATTTCCATACGAGCCTGTTTGCGTGCTATTCTAGCACTGAATGACAATAAACTCCCTATGACTCGTGACACGGGAGCGGGGAGCTTCACTCAGGAATTATGTTTTCGCGATTTTTATCAGCATGTGATGGTACATTGGCCTCGAGTGTCAATGGGTAGAAACTTTATCCTCAAGTACGAGGCTGTTCGATGGGATGACGATCCAGACGAGGTCAAACTGAATGCCTGGAAGCAGGGTAAAACCGGCTTTCCGTTCATCGACGCTGGTATGAGGCAAATGGCGCAACAGGGATGGATGCACAACAGAGCCAGGATGGCAGTTGGATCTTTTTTAGTCAAAGATCTTATGATCAACTGGAAAGAAGGAGAGCGTTTCTTCAGTCGCTGCCTGATCGATGGCGACCTTGGAGCTAATAATGGCGGATGGCAGTGGATAGCTTCATGTGGTACAGATCCCCAACCCTACTTCAGGATATTCAACCCTACCAGTCAAGGAGAAAAATTCGATCCAGATGGAGACTATATTCGAGCGTTCGTGCCAGAGTTGCGCAACGTGAAGGGCAAAGCTATACACGATCCTCACAAACATCTCAAGATTTCAGAGTTCAAGGCTACAGGTTATCCGAAGCCGATCGTGGACCATGCCAAAGCTAGGAAAAAAGCTATTGCTCGGTTCAAGAACCCTGGTACTACAGCAGATGAGTAAGGTAACGCTTAATGCGTTTCGAATACAAGTCGAGCAAGATTGAAAGCGTAAACGAAGTTACGATCGAGACATAGACTAGGGTGTTACAGCACGTTTCGCTTACTGGTCCATAGATAAATTTTGATACCATCCAGCGCAAGGAGAACAGCATTCGCGAGCGGGCGCGTATAGTTAGAGCAATTCATTTCAGTCATTCATACCATTGTCCATATACTAGCACGTGTTAATCAGAATCATTGGAGGCGTCGGAGGTCGAGTTGAACTCAAGCTATACTGCTATCATGGATGCATGCGGGGAAGTCTTAGATAACTTCTTCTTGCTCTCACCCTTGCTCTTCTTCGCCTTGTCTTTGTTGTCAATATCTTTGGTGGCCGCGTCTAGCACGGCTGATTCTAGTAGGCTTGCTGTATGCTCTTCAAGGCGACAATCTGGTGAAGTCAGATCACCGCAGCGGACATGATACCTGACGATATGGACTTTAGCTTTCGCCGTGTGTAGTGCCAATAACCCATGATGATGACTTACACATGCTGACAGTCATCACAAGCCAGATAATGCTTCATCAAGCCTAGACGCTTCTCGCAGACATAGCAACGAGCGAGTAAGCCTGCACCAAGTAACTGCATAGGCAGGACTCCAGCCATTCCTTGTCCATTCTCCGTTCGCTTCCTGGCTAGGACGTTCATACCTGAGACTTGTCCTGCAGGAACGTGGCGAGGCTTAGGGTCCCAAAGAGCTCGCCAGCCAGGTTTAATAAGAGTGAACCGGTGGGGGGAGAAAGCTTTCTTGTCGGGACTGAGCGGGAGCGAAGAAACGATATTCAGGGTTGCCGGAATTGGCATTGACATCGATTTGATAGTAGCAAATCTATCAACGGCAACAGTGTCTTCAAGTACAGCTATAGGTAGGGGTGTATCTCCTGAAGCATGTGGCTTGCTTTCGATGGATCCTTCCTGCAATCGTTCAGGCCTGCCGCCCGAGAGGTCGGGCTTCACTTCGACAGTCGTTGTGCCGAAGACACCTATGTCTTGAGGCCTACAACCCGATGCAGCACCGTCTTCCAAGTTCAGTGCTGTCTGCTCAGGGTCTTTGTCTGTCGCGGCCCTAATCAACGAGCTTGGCGAAGACGGCAGCGATTCTAGAGTCTCGAAATTTTCTTGGCGTGTATGGTCCGGCTTAATTGTCATTACAGACGAGAATACTGAAGGGGCTTCGACAAACTCGGGTTCCCGAAAGATGATACTTGATCGATTGATGGCTTTCGATCCTTTGATGACCGAGTAAGTATTGACCTTCGCCTTATTGCCATCAGAATCATCAATTGCGAGCTTGGAAGTGCCTTTGGCGCTCTGGGCATTGAGATAGAACGTGGAACCTGATCTTCCATTGCCCACCTGAAGTTTAGAAAGCTTCGCAAGAGTATCATCGACATCCTCATCCGAAGTCTCCCCAGTTTCATCCTTTTCAGAGTCCGAATATTTGGGAGTCTGAATTTGACCTTGGAATGATGGTATTCTCCCCGGCCCTGCAGGTCGTTTGCTTCCACCTCCTCTCCTTTGCCCGGTATTCTTAGCGGTAAACGTAAGGGACCCAACGTTATATGTCTTTTCCGTTATAGCTTGACTTTCAACCACTTCGCGCTCTATATCCATAAGTCTCTCGAGCACCTGTCGTATGTTTGGACGCGCAGCTACATCGACCGTAACGCAATCAATAGCGAGCTCGACAAAAGCTGGAGGGCAGCCAGGCGAGGCTAGGTCTCGTATCTCATCGGAGTCCAAGCCAAAATCGGGCATAACCCGCTTGAAGGTGTTGTCGTCGACCAAGCGCCTCGAAATGATCTCGCAGAAGATGACGCCTTTAGGTATATTAATTTAGCGGAAGGCACGCTTGCGATAGGAAGGGCAAAGAGCAACCTACCCAAGCTAAATATATCAGTTTCTAGCCCGAAATCCTCACCCAACAAGATGGAAGGGCTCATATATCCATCCGTACCGCAGTAGGACATTCTCTTCATTTCCTCCTCATTTCTCGCTGCGATTCTGGCAAAACCAAAATCGCATACTTTGACTCTATCGTTCTCGGTAATGAGAAGATTCTCGCCCTTGAGGTCTCGATGCAAACAGTTCCGAGCGTGAAGGTATGCCATTGCTCGTGCTACATCGACACTAAATGACAAGCGAAGTCGCCAACCGAAATCGAGCTTGTTGTTTGCGATGTGAGAGCGGAGATTACCATTCGGCAGATATTCCGAAATAATGAGGATACGCCGACGGCTTGGTTTGGTTGAGACGCTACATTGGTCATTGGCTGCCTTGCCTTCCTCCCAATTTTGCAGCGTAGGCAAGTACTCTGGAGGGGAGGGTGGCGCTAAGCAAAGGCCAATGAACTGGACAATGTTGGGGTGGCGACACTCTCTGCAAAGTATTTGAGCAGTTAGAAGAGGAAGTATTCTACGAAGGGAAAAGCGTAAATGTAATAACCCACTTCATTAAGGTGCATTCTCGTCTGAAATATTTGTCAACTACCAAGCAGATTGATCGAGTTCATCAGTTTTTGTCGCAGCCCATGAATGAACAACACTTACCGTCGTACTCGTCGGAGTCAAGCACCTCTAGTCAGGCTATCAGCTGGTGCAACGTTAAACAGAGCGTCGTGCAGTTCACCTTTGATCGCCACATCGAGGCCGAGGTATCTGTGGTGTAGCACGTGCCCATTAAACAGCCTGAACAGCATTGTCGGTCCAGATGACGGTCCTGACTCACTGGCCCTTGAAGACACGTCCGAAAGAACCGCGTCCCAAAGTCCTCCATGTAGCCTCCGGGCTGAGGTCTGCGTAGGGTATCACGTCGAATCTGCCAGAGTCCGGGCTGGGTACCATGCTTGCCATGTTGCCGTCGGTGCGCTTACCAGAGACTGACAGGGCTGGCCTAGCTCTGCCGATGCTGCTTTAGAACCGTAGTGATGCTGAGTGCGACGGGGTCCTGCTGCAGCTGCTCCAGTCTTCCCGCTTGCCTTTCGGTCTTCAATGAGGACGGCCGGCCGTGACAATACAGAAGCATGCAAGTCAGCCAGCAGCCTGCCTCCCACTGTCTGTACGATGTACCGACTGCAAAGCAGTGTGAAGATAGAGCTGCTGCTGATGAACAACACGTAAGAGAGAAGGGCAACGCTGACGTCTCGAGTGCTCGGTCCCCTGTCGGCCGAGTCGTCACTTTACGCGGTCAAAGAGGAGCTCCGAATTTGGCTTTCTTGCTTCAGCGTGCGGAGCTGTTCCTGTCCGGGGTGTGGACCCCTATCCTGCAGACGAATACTCCATCTGCGGATCTGCATGGTGCAATGCACCCTTCTTCTGCACTGCATTGCAATGGGTTGGCCTAGCCTGTTGGCGAGTACAGCACCGGATAGAGGGAAGAGCACGAGGCGCATCCGCCGCCACCTGGTCGCTCAGATCCGGCTGTGTTCAACGGGACTGCTTGATGTGTTGCATGTTGGAAGCCTGAATGGGCTGTACCCTGCGGTCCAGGGATCTCTGAATTGTTTGGCGTCTCTCTTGCCGTACAGTGGTGTCCCTCTCTCTCCGCTGGAATAAGCCGGACGATCCTTAGCACTCGAATATTCTCTCGGGCTCCATTTTCAGCAATGACTTGATCCACCTTCACCTCTGAAGCCTGAGAATCCTGCTGGCAGGCTAGACATATTGTATGACCATATAGGTCACCGGTGTAGATCAAGGCCAGGCACATGTACAGGACGGCCGACGATCTTCACGTGACCTGATCTGCAAGTTCTCTCTGACTCTCTGCTGCGGAGTGGTGACGCAAAAGATGTGCCCCACCAACACCAGCAATCTTCCCTTTTCATCTCACCAACCAGGTACTTGAAAACCACCTTCGGCTGTTGGGCACACACTCTGCAGCGCTTCGACACCATCAAATAGGACAGAATGTCACGCCGAACTACTGACTATGATCGTCCAGTACCACATATCGGAGCTGGAATGGTTGTAGCGATTGGCATAGGCGCTGGTTTGGCCGGAGCAGTAGCAATGACCTTTGGACAGAAGCTTGAACAGATGTTTACGGGCCGGCCAGATTCCCACGTCCCCGGATTGGCGCTGGCACGCCTACTCGGCAAGCCGGACTCGTACAAGACCACTCTCAACCTGCCGATGCATTACGGACAGGTAAGTACACTTTGGTTGCAATAATAAAGTCCAAGACGACTTCTTCTCCAGCGGACGGTCACGCTTTCCACCAATTCATTGCTGACTCCTTCGTTATCACTACGCCTCTGTCGAATCCGCGATTCTCCTTGTAGTCTGTCGTTGTTGGGGTTGTTAGAGCAGTCATGGCGTATTCTGGCATGCGGGGGCCTTTCACAGACTTCATCTTTACAGGGGTCCGCCTGCTCACGGACCAGACACTGGAGAATTTGACAGGAGCGGGGGCTCTACCATGGACCTGGCCCATCAGCGAGCAGATTATAGACATTATCCACAAAGGCCTCTTTGCATTCGCAACCGGATTTGTAAGTCATCAGGAGACTGCGCTATGTACTGCTAATACGGTACACTTATGCTTCCATACTTCCCGCTGACATCGTTTGTATCGTCTGCTAGATTTGCGATTACTATATCCAGTAGCGGTGAGGCCCCTGTACAATAGCAATTTCGCTTCGTATGGCACCCTATTAGCCATTAGCCAGCTGTTCCATGTTGAAATTACATGTGGGGTGCGTTAAGCCAGACCTCGGGTGCGGTCGTTGTTTCTCATATTTTTCGACGTTATGTGTGAAGACATGATGTCGGATCCGAAGAAAGGCTAAGACCTTGAAATGCAGCAGGCAGACCGATTGCTTGTTTTGCGATAGGTACCAGTGTCTAAGATCGGTGTTGCGTGACAAGTGGGCGGTGAAAGGACTTCAACAGTGCAGCCCTACATTCATTCGCCCGCATCATAATTACGACGTCCGTCATGCTAGGCAGCCACCACCGCCACCGCAGACCGGGCAGGTCAAGTTACCCAACCTTACGCAATAATGCGCCATGAAGGGCCGGCACCCATAGTGACAGGCAAGGGAGGCATGGGTTGAAGAGAAAGAGAAAGATTGCTAGTGGAAAAGCACACAGTCTCGCCCGGTAGTTGACTGTGGCCGTTCGCTACAAGGTCATTACCGGATCATGTTCTGGTGATTAACAGACAGCCAAGTAGGCACAGGGCAGAACGGAGCGAAAATCCGGAGTAAGCGATCGTTCATCCACAAAAAGCGCGGATTTGGCCCGGTTGACAGATGTAATATTAGATTCAAGGCAGTCATATACTGGATTTCGATGCCCACAGGGCAAGTACTCCTTCGGTCAAGTAATAGTTTGTACCAACCATACGATGGTACAAGCTGAGCGTTCTGGATTTTGGGAAGAGAGACCGAGTTGCCTGCTGTTTCTCTCTATGTTTGTCAAAATCAGCAAGGACGACCACGCTACAAATTGCATGTATGTCTGGATAAACGGGCTAAATACGGAGTTGTTAGAAAGTAGATAAGGGCTTCCGTAGCCCAGCATGTAATATATTGTAATGGCTAGCTGTGGATCATCCGTTTGTCCTTGCCAGATCTAGATATTATTGCTCAAAGAGTTAGCAAAGGGCGATCCAATCCGCGGACCTGTGACTATGGCAATGATGATTCTTATTTATTCTCGCTGTTCGTTCTCCCACCGCTCGGTCTAGATGCGAGTGCCCCCAAAATTATGTTCCTGAGTAGTAGTGACGCCGCCAGCATTTTTCGCACGCGGGCGGGCTGCGAACAAAGTTGCTGCAGCAGCAGAGCCTCGATAGGAGTGAATGTTGGCTGTATACAAAGTAGAACCCGAGCCATCCGTTGCCATAGACCAAGACTCCCCAGCGACCATGGCAGACTGCTGCTCATCGCCGTGATCCACCTGCAGCTCTCTCTCCAGCGCGTAAACGAGCTGCCCGAGGGAAGGTCAACCAGAATCACCGGAGAAAGTCTAACAAAAGTGGAAAGAGGAAGCTCTGGACGCCCAGCGGCCATCACAGCGCCACGCGTAGAGTCTTCTCGCCCGCAGTCGTCTGGACAGAGCACCTTCGACCCAAGTCAGGCGCTGCTCACCTGCACTCTGCCCGGGAGAGTCGCTCCCGTGTCCGGTAGATACAGCATATACTGGGAAAGCAACAATAATCAACAGGGCAGAAGCGGGAAGCATAGCCAGCCAGGAATCCAGCAGGGACAATCCAGACGGCCAGTGCAGGTCGGGCCGACAACGCCATCCGCATGCAGAGCCAGGGATACAGCAATGCCGTGATGCCTCAGGCGGCCTCTGGTCTTCAGTATGGCATCGAAGCAGGAACCTTGGACACGCAGGCTCAGCAACAACAGCCGCAGCAGCATCAACAGCAGCAGCAGCAGCATCAACAGGCGATAATGGCACAGGCTGCCTCTGCTGCTGCGTATTCGCATCCTCCTTCCATGGCCGGCCATGGTCCATCCGCGACAGCCGAAAGGCTCGTTGGAACTGGCTTCCAACCCTCATCCAGCGGAGGCTCGCACATGCAGAGCAATTCAGTCTCATCGATAGATTCGAATGTCTCCATGCAACATGATGTACATGCGCCTGCTCCAGCGCCTTCGATATTGCCGGCCAATGTGAACAATCCTGCACAGCAGCAGCAAGGGTATCCCTACGCTGCTAATAATGCGCCGGCAATTCAACAACAGCAGCAGCTTGCTCAGCAACAGCAACAGCAACAACATGCTGCTCATCAAAACGAATCCGCCTTTGTCTTCGACTCGTCCAGCGTTCCCCAAAATTCGGCCTTGCCCCAGCATCAGCTAAATTTCGATGGTGCACCTCTGCAGCAGCAGTTCCAAGCGCCCTCGGCCCAACCTATCCAAGCCAGCAATGCATCCAACCAGCAAACAAGCCAGCACCAGCTACCGCAACCACTGGTGTTCCAGCATGACCCGTCTTCGGGGTCCTGCTCCACACGCAGCTCGCCAACCATGTCTTACTCTACCTTAGATACCCCAACGGTCGGTTCATCAATGTCAGTTCCTTTTGGCTACACATCCGGTACCGCCATCTCAGCGACCGGAAATCACGGTCAGGCCAGCGGTACAGCCGCGGCTGCTGCGGGATCATCAGCATCATCTACTGCATCTGCCTTCCATACCTCTATATCCACACCACCAATTCCAGTTGCTAATTCCGGAGAGACCTCCAGAGGCGCAGAAAGTGTTGGACAACAGACAGTTCAACAGAATATGCAACCATCGAAGGTTTCTACAGCAAGCGGGTCGACGAATACCAGTCATCAAAGTTCTCCGATAGATATGGCATCCTCGACGGACGGCTTGACTTTGGGCCAGATGGATATTCAACTTCCCCTACAGCAGCACCATCTGCAACAACAACAGACCCTACAGCAGCATCAAGGGCAGTCCTTATCTGCGGTCCAACCTCGTATGACGCAGGAACACCTCTCGTCCGCTCAAGGGCAAGAACTTGCTGTGAAAGCATGTGCAGATGTAAGGCCAATCTAAATCTATATAGGCGGATTCACGGCAAGATCGTGTCAGAGGCTCGCTTGGTTTACTAACTACCATCCCTTTTGTTTCTGTAACAGCTCTCGAACAGCTACAACAAAATTGCAGATGTCCTGCGCCAGTACGAAGTGGTCGACATGCCAACTCGAATCCGCATGAGGCAAGAATTCTGCAACTCGGTATCGGCACTCGACCGGGCTTTTTTCTGTGCGTCTTACTGTCTTGCGTGGAGAACAACTGCAGGCCTGGTGCTAACTTGGGATACATTTATTGCTCACCCACCGAACCAGTGTCTCCCGCCGGTCCCGGGTACATCGGTGCCATTCAAGACGATAGCCAATCCACGAGAAAAGTTAGTTTGGAAAACCCTTGCCCTCTTACAGTGAAAAGATGCTAATGCTGTCCCGCCTGTCGTTTCTCTCTCTCTCAGCGTGCATATACAGTGAACAGTGCAGATGGTGACGATCCGAACAAGCACAGGCGCACAATCAGTGTAGCCAGCGATGGCCGGTCAGAACTTTCCACTACGCTTATTACATCCCCACATTCCGTTGGCGCATATGCAACTAGGCCACCTCTGGGGCAGCACACGCATTCCTCACCTCTGCTGCCAGCGGAAAGTCACTACAGAGCTACCTCAGCGGGAATGGATACGATCCCAGGACCAAAGGCCTCAGATCTGGCAGTTTCAGGATCACATCTTGTTGGACGACCTGTGATTTCGACGCAACTCTATCAGTCCGTTTTAGCATCCGACTCTATGCTTACGGACGCCACCCCTGGGCCAGTCCAGGATGGCATCGCACCATCCCAGATACAAGCACAATCATCTCTGGTCAACGCTGGTATACTATCTCCCACACCTGTGTCCGCTCCCGGTGTTCACATACACTTGGGGGGGATGCAGTCTCATGCTGCTGCCGGTTTCACGGGCCAACCCTTGTATTCCCAAGACTTACAGCAAAACTACTTCGCAGATGGCGTTGATCCCTCGCGCATGCAGATTCAACCATCCACGACTCCAACGCCAAATCATCAGCAGACATACGTTACTCCACCAATGGAAGGGGTACCTAACTTCGCCTCGCATGGGGCAGGTATGCAATACATGGCATCGGACATGGGAGGACAAGAGGCTCACGCGACCGAAGGGCATGTACCTCCAGCTCCAGCAGCAACTCCGACTTCTGTCTCTCTCAGTCATTCCGGTGGGTCGACGCGGTCCCGGCCTAGCACAAGATCAGGTCATCCGGGCAGCCTAGATTTCACTACATTGCGTTCAAAAGAAGATGATGGATCGGTCACTTCGCCTTACGCCTCTTCACACCTGTCATCAATGTCCTCGTTCCCCTTTACTAATTCGGCCACAAGTCAAACATCCGGTTCCAGGTCGCGAGCGACCAGCATCTCGCGCAATACAAGTGCCTCGCGGTCACGCGCGCAGTCAATCAACTCGATGCATTCGGGTCTGGCGCATGGTCCAGATGCACAGGAATTGCAGAATATCCTGGGAAGCTTGAATGCACTACCGTCCCCTATTAATGAGGACGATGACGATGACGACCAGTCAAATGCAGACGGAAATGCTGCAGCCGGGAAACGAGATGTACTCAATAGTGAATTGCTGGCTACGTACAACAAGGTATTCCTACAATGGCTTCCTAGGATATGTGCCGATGTCGAAGCCACGGATAGGAAAGGAGAAAAGATTCATCAGCCATTGATGGCCAAGAAGATGGCCAAGCTAGATGAAGAACACGCCTTCCGACCTTTCAAGTTCCGTATTCAGCCTTTCACCAACTCCTTCCAGGATGCATGCAAGGATCTCGGTTTGTCCGACGCCGATACCGCCCCTAAGCTTATCAAGCACTTTCTATGGAATCAGCCTCTTATATCTCGCTTCAACGATGAAGGTAAAAAGACGAAATCTAGGGGAAACCATGTTTGGTCTATCGAAGCACGGTATCTGGCTCCAGGGCATTACGAGTTCAGACCGCCACCACCGAAAATTGTGCCTCTGCCAGCTACCGCCGCGCCGAATGTCCCCTGGTCTTGGTCTCCCAAGGTGCTGGACTCATCCTGTCAAGGTCCACCGTAAGTACCAAGTGCGAACCATCTTCTTTTGCTTGTAATCTGAATGTTTCTGCCGCCAGTATGTCAGCTACGTTCTCCTGCTGTAACCTGCCCCCATGGCTGGAGTTCAGAGACGGAACGCTGCAAGGCACTCCTCCTCAAGATGCAAAGTCGGTCATGCTTGATATCGCAGCTGACTACATAGGTCACAAGCTGGTCCAGACTTTCACGATTGCTGTAGTAGCCGAAGATGGTGTTCGACCGGTTGCCAACAACAGCCCCGCCCGTGAGGAGCAGCTCAATAGTATGCAATCTCACTATAATCAAACCCCCGTAATGGCAGGAAAAGGACATCAAGGCAACTACTCAGGGTCGTCCTTCTCTTCCGAGTTGACCCACTCCACAAACTCAATCATGACACCTCCATTGCTGTCGAATGTGCAAGCCAATAGCGCCTTATTGCCCTCCCCGATACCAGCACTCGGCCCAGATGGTCACATGTCTATGCCTAATGGGCACGCCAGTGGTGGTAAAATGATGCCTACTATGATGCCGATGGGTGGCAGCGTGGCTCCCTCCCCAACCTCGCCCGCTCAGGCGATGCCTTATGGAAATCCGATGGCCCAGCCTGTTCCATTCTATCTACCAACCCATCCGACTGACGTTACGACGCTTGCAAGTGCCAACCACATCAAAGCAAAGCTTGTTGAAGCGACAACAATTCATCACGAAAACATGTCGGCTCTGAACCCTCAACACCCCCCGCCGGATCCCACCAAGGTCTCGGTTGCTGTAGATGCTGCTATTAATCGCCAACTCGCCATGTCGTCTTCTCAGCCTGCAATGCCAACCGCGACCGAAGTCTTCAACGCCACCTTGGAGGTCAGCACACGAAGTCAGCAAATGCAACAGGAGCAATTCACCCATGCCGTGTCCGCTGTCACACAAAACTTACAGCAGCTTCCTCAACATCAACATCAACAGCACCCACAACTCAGCACTCAAGTTACATCCCAGCTTGCGAACTTCTCCTTTACGCCATCGAATACCCCCGGTAACAGCTCACCGGAAACAGCCTTCATAAGTCAGCAGTAAACAAGGGGATAGTAATGGCCACTCGACACGCGCACATGCCTGACGCATACGATATGACGAGCATGACAAAAACAACATGTACCGTACTATTAGAATTAAAATGGCCCGCGCCACGCATTTCAGATTTTCTTACCAGATCCTCAGAGTCTACTCTTGTCACTGGACAGCCATATTATCAATCCTGAAACAATCAGGGTTGTTCAACATTTTGACATTGGCGGCGTAAATGGAGACTGCAGCTACCATGCTTGGCAGTCTCTGAAATTGCTGGGTTGTGCATAGTCAGTACACGGAACTCTGTATAAAAGTAGAATAAAAGGGGCCGTAGAAGTCCTGCAAAACGCCAACACTTTGGGCAAACAATAGTAACGCGAAAATAGAGGACGTATCAATCTGCTAGACAGAATGAAAGGAAAGCTTGACAATGATTTTCCGTTACTTTGCCCCACCTACGCTACGGCTTCACTGCATAGCGAAGCGAGGTACGCTATATACCAATAAATAACAACGGCGATGTGCCCGATAATCTTAAGTTGAGCATTGTAATTACTGCTTGCCCTCTGAGAAAGGCGATGCAAGTTCATCCTCGTCCCAAGTGATCCGCCTGTTACCACCTAAACTAACTCGTGGCGTTCCTGGCCGGGACAGCGAAGATCTCGAGGCTAGCGCGGCATAGCTTCGCCTCCTGTTCGTATTCGCCGATGCAAGTCCCGACTGCTGCTGTGGCTCAACGGCTTGCAGATCTGTTTCATAGACCCCTCCAACCCATTGCCACACTCTGATTTCCTCGCCGTGCTGCTCCGCTGTCCGAGCTCGGACATTCGAATTACTTTCGACAGCCTTCTCTACCTGCTTCCATAACTCAGCCTTGCGTCTTGGCGAACGCTCGTCTCGCAAGACTAGGTCGCGTAACTGAGCAGGAGCCAGGTATGGCACTGGCGTCATGCTGTCCCGGAGATTGTAATTCTGGTCTTGGGCTTGCAATAGGGACAATGACAAAGGTACCAGCTCCTCTACATCCTCCATTATCGCACGACGATGCTTGATGGAGCGCTGTCCATATCCGAGTAATGCTAAAATGGCGGTTATGAGGCTGAGCAGACCCTTGTGTTCGTCCGCGATGGAATATGCGGTCAAGCGGGCCCGACATCCTAGGGACATATCGGCTGCAGTCGCGGCGATCCAATGTGTATTGCTAGGGGGCATGGCGAGGATTAGTGGAGAGGTTTAAGGCAGGTAGATGGCGGCATTGTAATGCACTCACTCGTAGGTAGCTCCGATGGTTTCCGTATGATTCGATAGATAGCCGAGAGCTTCGGTAAACTTACGTTGGAAATCCGTTTCAGCAGTACCGACCTGTCGGATTCATGTTTAAGCTATGGCTAAAGCAATGAAACGTTGACGAACTTACTTCCAGATGGCCTCGAACAAAATCCTTTAACTCCATTTCCGGTATGCCATAAACGTACGCCTCTTTCGGTCCATCGATTGAGAGCTTCTTAGCCTCTCGAGATCTTCTAGATGTCTGGCCTGAACACATCAGGTCACCCTTAACGTGCCGAAGACGTGCACTGCTTGCTGATGCGATCTCCAATACACGATGTAAGTAGGCTGTATCCGGCACGCAACGAGGTGCGAACACCAGCGGCAATACGGATCTGGTAGCATCCACTGCCATCTGCCGTCCAAAGACCAATGCAGCCAAAGGACTCGGCTGCTGAATATAGCCCTGGCTGCATGCAATCAATCGACCGCCGTCACATATAGCCTGCTCGGGGCAAGGCGTACAAGTCAACGGAGCCATGAAGTCGCGAGCCCGGTCGATGTAATCTTGCCAATTCTGCAACTCGGGGTTGCGATGTCTTAGGGCGATGGACTCATCCTGCCGCCGTACCACTACCTCATTGATGTCCTCGCCGGTGTCGCAAAAGCCCAGAGCTCTCTTTCCGTCTGCCCACACGCTCGCGCTTTGCCAGATCAATGCGAGGAGCAACAGAGTAGACGCAAAGCCAGACGCCCGAATACTCTTTCGTCCGATATCCCAAGAGCTTCTTCTTACTGCATTCTTTGGATGTTCACTGGTGTGTACTACTGCGCTGCTGCTAGGCGGACCAGGAGCTCTCCTTTGTGCCACAGCTTGTTTTCTGTGTTGTGGCGGGGTAGCAATTTGTCGGGGCTCGGAGGAAGACGAAGAGACGGCTATAACAGGGTCTGCTTGACTAGGAGAGATCTGATCGGACTGGCTCTCGGATGCAACTTCTTCTTCTGCATCTGGCTCGAGTATCTGTTGAATGGGAGGCTCGGCGAGTGCTTCCTGCACTATCGCCTTTGCTTTTTCCTGCGGTGTGGATCTCCTGGCTTCGACTTTACGTGGTGAAATGTATGCTCTAACTTCGAAATCTTCGGGTGCCGTAGCCAAAGAGGCAAAAGACGGGCGTGGCTTGCTGTCGGAACCGGCCCGTGGCGAGAGATGCGTTCTGACAGGTGAAGGAAGGTTATCGGGTGTACTGCTCATTCGCTTCTTGAACCGCTGTAGTCCATCGGGTAGCACCGGAGGCATTGGATTATGGTGGTCGTCTCGCTCGGCAGGTGTTGGGGCATCGTGGTCTGCAGCCTCGTGTCTAAGATCTGATACAGTCTTGCTCCTCTTTACAGGCGAGGCCTCGGCCGATGCTTCACGCTTGCGGCCGATAGATGATTTGCGTCGACGCTTTGACTTTGCTTCCTCATCGGGACTCGACTGAAATGGATTAAAAGTAGAGAAGCCACTCGCTGCCTCACTCTTAACGTCCAATTCTGGCACTTTACGCTGAAGAGACCAGGCGATAGTTAGCGAAAGCATCCAAGGCGCTAAAAAGTATCACACCTTTTGTGGACTTTCGACTTCAGACTTCCTCTTGTGTAGAATTGGGATTTCAACGACAGGTCTGGTAGACACTTTTGACGGTGTATGAGACGTCTTCTGAGGTTGGGACACAGGCTCTTCGTCATTATCACGCATCAGTACGTCTACCTCGTCATCGTCTTCCTCTATTGGGATGGGTGCGGATACACGGGCTGAAGCAGACTGGCTGACTTTCCGGGTCGCCCCGGTTCGAGAAGCACGTCGACTACTTCGTGTCTGACCCTCGTCTACATCCATGCGGCCTTCGTCATCTGGTTCCTGAGTGATCTCTACGCTTGCGCTCCTTCGTGACAAGCGTCGTGGTGGCTCGATAGAAGACTGTCGTGTTTTGCGGTCTCTCAAGACCCCATCACTGGCTTTCCTTCCAGATGATACGGTACTAGCTAGACTCTGCAGGGAAGCCGCTTTGCGGGTTTGAGAGATACTGCCTGTAATCTCCTCTGCAGGCTCGGCGGACGGCCTACCAGAAGACTTGGGCAGGGGATGGCCTGCCGGGCGCTGAGGAGGTACAAGCGATTTCTTGCCTCTTGGTTTGTCGCTCTCGACGATTTCTGGTAGGCGCCTGTCTTCAATGCCGACACTGCTTGCGCGAACCTTTTCCGCTCGTGCAAGAAGACGTGGCGCTAGCGGCCGGATGTGCTCCTCAAACAAAGCTATGTGGTCGGCCTTGGTCTTTGCCTTGTTGTACCGTATACCGTGGTCGATAAAGATGTTCTGCAGGTCGCTAATCTTGACGCTTCTGCTCTTCGGGTCGAAGTCCGGGCGCAGGTAGTCGTGGGGGTCCATGTTTTGCTGTTATTATCTCGTCGGTGTCCTACAGCACCACGTGCGGAATCGTAGTGTACTGCAGGAGGGGCTTGGTCTATGCGTGAGGTGCTCTTGAGGCACAGAATATGTCCACGATAGCCACGATATATGGCTCCTGCTTGAGCATCGATGTCGACTGTGTCAAAAGGACAAGGTGCCTGCGGACAAAACATCGCCAGACGAGGCCACTGATCGGGCGCAACAATGCAATCAGTCGGCAATGCTCGACTTGGCCGCATGCGTACCCTGGTCTCACTCAGACAGGAGCCGCCCGTCCGTATAGAAGAGTTGCTTCAAGTGCCACTCCAGAGGTAGATCAGATCCCCCGTGTCATATCATGTATGTAACAGCTTGCGTATTGGAGGGGATGGACCATATGTTGGTATTTCACCGGAGCGAGACATTTCAAAGCAACTATAGCATACAGCCAAGCACACAACATAACGTATAGGAGATCAGGGAGCCTGAACCTATTCGCTTAGGGAAGGCCCACTCGCCAATTGGCGTCCGCGCCTGTGGCATGAAATCCGTGCTTAGCACGAGTCCTTCTGTTAGATAGTCTTGCACATACCATTGAGGCCGCGGCAAAGCTTCGAATCGTCGTGGACTGTCACGCGACGCATATCACGACGGAACTTGCCATCGACTGGGCCTTGTACGGCTCTGTGCTGAACGCTGTAGATAGCAGCATTAGCGAAGGCGCACCGAAGTGTCGGGGAGCACGGCTTACGCTGTATTATCCCACATAATGAGGTCACCTGGTTGCTTCCAGCTCGCAGAGTAGACATATTTCGGCTGAGAGGAGAATTTGAGGAGATCATCAATAATGGCTTGTCCTGGAAAAATACTGTTCAGCTGGCTTTCCGTACACCTCTGCGGATGAGACGTACCCTCTTCTACAGGAAGACCTTCTATTCGGTAGCAATGGGCGCCGATATACATTGTCTGTTCAGCGTGACATAAATTTAGCGAAGGTCACCCTAGCAAGCGAAGCTATACAGGCAGCTCACTGGACGACCTGATCGTTCGTGAATCTGTACCAGGCTATGTCTGGAGATAGGTCCCTTAGCCGGGTCAAACTGCTCAAGCTAGATCAGACGACTACACGTATGAGCACGAATATATAGGAGACCTACTCTATCTTCCCAAACCAAAGGCTCATTGGGGGCCCCGCGCCTGCGTGAATGCAACTGTGTATGACCGACTACAAAGTCCTTAATCTTCTCTTTCATCTCCTCGGGCAAGTCGGCATATGCAGTTCTGGAATCTGCAAACTCAGTATTGCCGATTTCGCCGTAAACATTGTTGGGAGGCACTTCGTGAGCTAGAAGGAGGGACTACATGTGTCTTGTGAGCCCATGTCAAACATGACTTTGGTTCTGTAACCCACCAGTCCAGCCCTACGAGCATTGAAGGAGGAATCGGTGTGAAAAAGGGCGTTTGCCTTGCCGAAAATAGCTCGAGTACCAGTAGGAGGCGCCAATTCACCATTCTCATCTATGGAAGCATGTCATGTGATGGGAAGTTGTATATATAGTAGAGATCACATTCACTTACCGAGATTGCTAACATCGAAGAGCTCATCATGTGGCGCCAACCTATTCTTGCGACCAAGGGTATTGTAGGGTGTCACATCGTCAAGCTCGCCCAATTTGCGGCCGAAGGCAATGTGTCTTTCCTGCAGAGTTCTCCTAGTCAGACCCAGCAGTAACCCAGATCTGCTCTTTTGCAACTTACGTTGTCGAGACCTGTACTTCGGAAAATCAGCACACCGTACTTCGCGATGCCGTCCTTGATGGTCTGTATGGTCTCGTCTGAAAGGGCCTTGATAGTAAAATTGAGCCTCAGGTAATTGCCTGAAGACTTCGGAACACGATGCTTACTTGACTAAAGTCAACACCCTTGCATTCGGCTACAAAGGTGGGGTGCTGGGGTTCAAAGGTGATCGACATGACTTATTAGCATATAGCAGCTTAGTATGCTGGTGGGGAGGAGATGAAGAGTTGCAGGTTAGATAGCTCTATAAATGCTTGGTGGTTTTTGCAGCTTTGCCGTCGACTGCCGTAAACGTCGAAGGCTCGCCTGTGCCGCCTGGATCTTCGGCACTGCACTTGCCGGACAGACCATAGGTGCTCCGGCGATACTAGCAGGCGTGACGAGGCCTCCCGCGAATGCGATCCAAGATGTTATACATTTCCAAGCATTGTTTCATACACCGGCAGGCCCTGCGGCACGCGTCCACTCGAGCTGCTGGCGTCAAGCCTGCCGCTCGGCGGGTGGTGGCAAAAACCCGGAAGTTGCCTCCTGAGGCGGTTTAATAAGATCATTTCAGTAAAATACAATGATAAGAGCACGTGATAGGCGTGACAGGTAGTCTTTTCAGGGTACACTCTGCAAATGATTGATTTGATGAAATAGAATGTAATACCTTAAGAGTCTAGTTTCACAGAAATGATGGTTTCATAATCATTCACGATTGCAACCGAACACTTTCAGTGCTTTGTGAAACCTTGAATTGCGGGCCCGTGGAATGGAACTGTCCGAATGTCTTCTACTGGGATCATGGCCAGATCCAGTATCCTGGCGATTCACGGGATCACCTCTAGATGGTCCTCCCGTACTGTTCACACGATGGATGGACAATGTGACGGGTTCCACCTCTTCATTACGTTTTCTCCTAAAATACAATTTACCAGCGAAACGACTCGGATGATTTCTCATCTCGGTTTTGAGACTGTCCAGTCGGTCATTGGCAGCGGTAAAACCAGATTTTGTCCGTCGTGCACACAACCCTCGAACACTGGGAGGGAGCACCATGATACAGGTGTCATGTGATACCTATAATGTACTTGCCCTGTGCCCTCCTGGAGGTTGTCAATCAGTATAGTACATTCGGCAGTAGATCTAGGCATTATCTTGGTAGACACCGGGTTATGGCTAGGAGGCCCGTTACGAAATTGAGCCTGACAGTGAGGATCTGCGGGAGTCAATCGTGACTTGGAGTAAACAAAGCATACGCAGCCTGAGGCCAGCAGAACAACTTGAATGCACCGCCTCAGAGTAATACGTGACAGCGGTGAATGTAAAGGTGGCAAAGCGGTAGAATGGCCGAACTCTGTCTGACCTAGCAGCAGTGCCCGCAGTCGATAACGCTTTCAAGGCACTCCTCCTCCTACTACTACTGCTACCACCACCACTACTACTACTAATGTGATCGCATCACAACACCAACAGCGACGGAAGGGCTACATGTGCAAGTCACTGCTTACCGGAGAGTACATTCAAGAACCTACAATGTCAAGTACAGGAAGCTCATGGTGTCCCGCGCCAATTTGCGACCGCCCTGCAAGCAAACGGTATGCCAATGGATGTCTGCATTGGAACCAAGATAAAACGATGCAGTGTAGGGCCTGCGTCTGCGCTTGCTAGAGTCACGGTTTGTTGCGGCGTGGTCACGGCGTGTTCCATAGTCTCTACTTTAGCAATGCAGGCTATATGCTCGTCAACCTGGAGAACATGTATGTATTAGGTGTGCATTCCAGCAGTTCTCACGGTTTGTGCCGCAAGGTGTAAAAACGAGTTCGAGCGAAAACAATGTCGGTCGACCACTAACGGAAGTACAAGTAGTTCATCACACAAGGAGCGTTTCTCGGGCGCCCGGAAGGCCATAGAGATACGTTTGGGATTATCAGGTGTGACCGCAAGTGGACACAGACTCTCAGCTAAGAACTGCGTCGGATGTGCGATAAATGATTCCTCGCCAATGCGTTAGGGTATCTGTATCTGCATTTCCTCACGTGCATTTGGCGGGGCATCGTTTCACTCTGCGCGGACCGGCTCTCGGCCTGCACTCACACCCTAATGCCGGACATTGACGAGATACTCGAGATACTGCAGCGCAATGTCGACGATGCGAGGGACCGCATGTCGCAGATCCTCGAGGGTCGGATGCCGTACCTGCTGGAGGAAGAAGGGCTGGCGGACGTGAGTGGCATTCGAGCGGTGATGACTGGCTGGGTGGCAGACAATCAGGAGTTTCCGTTGGCGGTTGTCAGCTGACGATGTCCGAGTACTATAACACAGTTTCCTCACCGCTTCTACGACCAGGTCGTCGCATACCTGAGTGCGCTCCACAACGCTGTCACTGCTGGCGGCACTTTGCCTGCATTGCCGCTGCCAGGCTTGGGACTAGGTAGCTACGAGAAGGAAGCCCCCCCTCCACCGCCAGTGCCTCCTACGTACTGGGAATCGCTCATCAAGCATGTGAAGGGCAGACCATACACGTACTCCCTGCTCGGCGGAGTCACCTTTACCGCTTTCGGCACAATCATTGCGGTACACGTTTCACCAGCTTTCAGAGCTCGCCTGTTCAGCGCTGCACCGCTGCTCGAGCCAATCTATATCAAGCGCAGAAGGGGACTTCCACCTACACCGAGACCGCGAGTCTCGTCAGATGGCAAGCATCGCTTGGAAGCCGTCCTCGTCTTGAGCTGTGAGCCTGGCTCATATGGCAGAGAAGTGGCAAAGGCTTTCGAAAGGCAAGGATTCATCGTGATAGCCAGTGTATCTAGCCCGTCGGAGGTAGATGAGCTTGAATTCTGTGGGAAAGGCTACATCAAAGCTCTCGTGTTAGACCCGAACGCCGTGGGTCGTCTTTCTAAGAGTCTTCACTACAGACCATGCTGATCCCGACGTATGCTTCACAGTCGCCATTCACATCTATTCAGCCTTTCGTCAGGTCCTTGAATACAGCTTTGTCCCTTCGCTACCCTCTAAGGTCTGCTGGAGATCCTTTCCACTATATTTCTAGTAGCGTACCTGGCATCCAGCTCATCAGCGTTATCAACTGCTTAACCCTTACCAAGAACGATTATCCAGCGTTGCCCATTGAGGCCTTACCATTAGATGCCTTCTCCGGTGCCCTCGAAAGTAATGTAGTCTTGCCGATTTCACTCCTCCAATCCCTTCTTCCTCTACTGCGAGTCTCGCATGATCCACAAGGTCTTCCGGCAACAGTTATCACTTGCCTCCGCGCGCCAGACCGTTTCTTAGGAACTCCATTCACTGGATCAACCAGTGCTGTACCCGGAATCGCAAGCAATGCACTTGCATCGGCTCTGGATGTACTCCGGCGTGAGCTGAACCTCGTGGAAAGCCGCTCTCGGAGGAAAATCAAGCTCGTCAACGTAGATGTTGGCTTCCTGCAACCGGTCAATACCAAAAAATCGCATCGAGGAGTCTCCCATTCGCCAGAGAGTCGCAATCCGGAGACAAACTCCTTCAGTGTGGAAAGGCATCTCCCTGCGCATCTGCGGGACATGTATGCTCCTGCTTTGCTTGCGAATTATGATGCCCGAACGCACAGTGCTAGACACCGGATGCCGGACGCCGGGGTGCTCACTGAAAAACTCTTAAAGATTGTATTGGCGAAGAGGGCGAGCCACATTCCTGACCGTGTTTCCGTTGGTGTTGGAGGTGAGCAACTTCCCTAGATATGTCTTCGGAAAATAACCCGTTTGTTAACACTGTTCATATCAGTGCGAAGTTACTACATTGCGTCCCTCCTTCCAACTTCCCTCATTGATATGTTCTTCAGCTTCCGGCAACGCCTCGTAACAGGAGTCGCCACTCCAATACAACAACGGAATGGTGAATCTTTTAGCGCGGTAAACGACAATACATCAGACCGTAGATCGCTCCCTCTTCCAGGCCAGGCCAGTTACCCAGCCAAGCACGCGGCTGAATCCATCAATGAAGAATCATATAGCGTAGACAATGAGGAGACTATGCTACCTCCCTATGCATCTTTCCCGGACGGATCCTCCGCAATGCCAAGCCAGGCACAAAGCCCCGTTGACATCCACAGTAGTGTTTACTCAGAGTCAACAGGGCCACCTTCCACACCGGGCTCTAGGTCCCTTGGCGAAAGCTATATACGCGTTTGAGAAGTTCAGATGCTGGAGCATATCCTCAATCCCGCCGCTGCAACCGCCCTTGTTCATATCGATGAACGATTTGCGTGTGATACCTAGCCACCTTGATCCGTCAAGTCCTGTAGTATATAATCGTCGCATTACTCTTGTCTTCGTAACAACAACATAGCAGAACCGACTTTTGCAGAATACTACACGCTTTCGAAGCCTACTGATTTCCTTTACTCTGCATAAGTTCGAGCTTACCATCCTCACCCCCTGAAGCAATGATACTGCCGTTCCAGGCGGTTGCCAGAAGCTTTCTACCTGCCTGTCCTCCTTTCCCAGATTGGCTCTTCATGGCAAACAGCGCTTGTTTGGGACTGCGAGCGTCCCAAATTCTAACAGTAGAATCGTAGGAAGCCGAACAGAAAAGGAAGGGAGAATCAGGATTCGCGGAGACTGCTGAAACGGATGAGGAATGTCCATTCAACGTCATTGAAATAATGGAGTTCTCCTCCCGCATGTCGAAAAGTGTAACAGTACGATCGGCATTTCCTGTTACGAAAAGGTTGGGACTAGCGAGTTGATCGGCGTCCATGATGGCTTTGTCGGATTGTTTCGTATTGCTCTCTATCCCGCCTACTTCTAAATCCCACTCGCGAACGGCATGATCATCAAGACCGAAGGAAAAGGCTTTTTTGCCATCTGTGCCTGCATCCAGCAAGGCTCGCGACACTTGCCCTTGGTGTGACCGCAAAACAAGGGCGGGTCGTACTTTTGTGATTTTATCTCCCGATGTACTATCGCCATTCGCTCTGCGGCGCCGCTTCTGTCGAGGTGCTTCTTCGCCTTCATCGCCCGATGCATCCTCCGACTGTGAGAGCAAAAAGTCCCAATACCCGACTAAACCGTCCCAGCCTGCGCTAATGAGCTTCTTCTGGCTATCATTGCTGCTGCTCAAAGCATTCAGAGACCGTACCGATGAGACGGGCGCTGTATGTAAAGCCAGGGCGTGCGTCGCTCTTGCTTCTGCATTCGTGTCGCCATTTCCGACTTGCCAGACTCGAATGACTCGATCCATACCACCACTTGCTATGCATTCGAAGTTCTTCGAGGGGGATAGCCAGCAGGTGGACAAAATAGGCAGCGAATGGCCGACAAGCGTTTGTTGCAAGCCATTACTTGACGAAAAGATCCGTACATTGTTATCATAGGCAGAAGTCAGGAAACGTCTGGACAGGGAGCGTCAGCTAAATGTAGGGTGATGCAGCATTACAAAGGGAAGTGATCGTACCCGGCTCGGCTCGCATCAACATCGGATATCCAGTCTTCATGTTGGAAGGAGGAAATATATTGTGGCGGAAGGATGGATTCAACATACTCAATTTCGAGAATCGTCTCCTACATAGGCAAGGAAGTCAGCTCCGAGGACATCATTCCCATCTGGGCAATGCATCAAGTCCTACCTCAGTCAGGCCCTTGCTTTGCGTATACCCGCCAAGACTGGTTCTCAAAAGCTCGTCGCCAATAAGGAAATCGAAGGGAATGACTTGTTCATTCTCGAGGACTTTGTTGATGAGTTCTGAAAGCTGGAATCGCTTCCAGTCAGATGGCACCATGAATTTCGACTCGGGAATTGCATGCTTGTCTGCTCGAGATGTGAGGCGGATAGGTATCATTGTGGGCTTGGACTGGGCTGCTCCGTTGGCGGAGGCAGCAGAGGTGCTGGCTTCTGGCGCAGCATCGTTCTCGACGGACATTGTGTCGACCTTCTCTGTACACGACAGTTGCTGGAAGGCTATCTCACTGGCAAGAGGACTGCACCACAACCAGAGCCGAAGCCATGATAATTCTGCAAGTTGGCAAAGGCGATCGAGAAAGCCAGGCGGCGGCAATCGCAATGCAGAGCTCTCTCCCCCAGACAGGATCAGCGCAGCCTCTGCCGTAGTGCTAGTACCTTTAGAAGGCCGTGCGCTCGCCAAACCGTTGAAACTTGGGGGCAGCACTCCTCGTCACAGCGCTGCCACATGCTACCATTCTGAAATGTCCGGCCAAGCATACTTCGATCATTGTATTCGAAATAGCAAGAGCATGTCGCGATACAGTCAGGACCACGCCAACTCAAGGTGTGCGATACGTTGTCGCAAGCCTCTATTCCTCGCACAGACAGCCATAATAGTATCTGCTGCCCGAGCCCGCTGTTGATCGAGTGATATCCGAAGCTTGAGCATGGGTACAGCATTCGCGAGGGGCTCTGTCTACACGACATCCGATGCCCCTGTAAACAGCCAGATGTGCTTGTTGCATGAAATCTGCCATTAACCATGCTGGCACATCTGCGCCTCCTACGTGGACGGTCAACCACCCAAAGTACACATCGAGTGTCTGGGGAGTGATGCCGACCGGTCGGCCGGGACACTGGCATCTTCGCGTTCGGGCGATAATCTATTTCACTGAGCAAGGGCGTCGTCGACGCGGCAGGGCTGTACAGGAGTATGCATACAGCTTGGTAGGGCGTAGAGAACCAGTTGCAGCGGCTCGCTGAGACTATACGGTACACCTGATTATGGTGATTATGCAAGAAACGAAAAAGTCCGGGGTCGAAACGCTGATCAGGGCTCCCGGCTTCTGAAACAGATCTCGACGCGTCGAGGAAAAAGCGCGTAAAGTGCGGCCGTCCCGAGAACTGTTCCTTAGGAACTTTTCACCCTGCTCGCGGTAATATATCCTGCCCAAGACCGCCCGCTTCCTCTTGTCCGTCCTGTCTGCCTCTCTGCTGCATACCAACCCTTCATTCATCTGACATTCCATCATAAATCAGCATTGCGAGCAGGTTCTCGTTGAGCTAATCCAGCCACCACACTCATCAACTTCAGTTCCAATAGGCATTCCTAATCTGCCCCCCGTAGCCTCACTCATTCCGCGCGTTTACCGCTTCAGCTTTACCACTTTACGCGCCCTTCATAACAGAATTGCGAAGACCTCCCAACATCATGCATTTTCCCTCAGCTTCTTTCATTTTCCTTGCTCTCGCCTCGTTGTGCGCTGTTGCCGACGCATGGGTTATCGAGGTCAACACGCCCACTCTCACCCAGGTAAGCTGCAACCTGTTCTGTCAAAAAATGGTGCCGCTAATGTCGTAGTACGTTCGCTAGTGCAAAGCCGGTTATTTATCATGGTAAGATATTCTCCATTAGTATGTAGTCGCATGCATGTTGCTGACATTGTCAACCCGATTTCGTTAGGGCTGGCAAAAACTCTCCTTTCAACGTCACTATCATTAACCACAAGACTGGGGAGTATTTGAAGACTTTCGGGGCCATCAAGGGAACCAATTATACATGGTAGGCATCTTGCATGTTTGCTGGCCGTACCGTTTCCGGGTTGCAACTGCTAAATCTGCCACTTGCAGGACGGTTGACCTGCCCAGCGGACGTAACGTAGCCTTGAAGGTCATCGATGCAAAAGGCAATATCAAGTACGTTACTACTTGCGTGATTTTCAGGATGCTGCTAAACCTACTGCCCTGCGCTAAAGCTACTCAAATGGCGTAAGCATTAAGAACAGCACGGACAACACCTGTATAACATCAGGCGTCGATATTTCAACGAACGCGACCGTGTCGCAAGATGGCTTGCCAGCTGTGACTGGCAATGCTTCTTCCCCGGATATTAGCTCTGGAGCTATCGGGTGGGTCCAGGTCCCTCTTTGGTCTGCGTAGACTCTTCAGCGCAGAAGCTAAGTGATGTGCCTTTCTATCAGGCCCAATGCCGCCGCTCAAACCCCCACGCAAAGCAGTTCCGCTATTCGTATAACTGCAGGTTTGACTCTTCTATTAGCTTGTTCGGGTTTCGCGCTGGTCGCATAATGCTCGCTTGCAAACAATGGTCTACAGCAGTATAACATCTAATAATCCGGAGCGGTAGGAATTCTTTGGTGCGGTCGGGATAGTCGCCTGTTGTAAGGTAACCACCTAGGCAACGTGTAGCACATTGAGCTTTGGGGGACTTGGGGGTTTTCGGGTGTTTTTAATATGGTCAATCACGTTATATGAGTCTATGCTCTTTGAGGAGAGTAGGTTTACCTGCTGCATCCTGGCCCTGTGCTCTCGGACGTCTGTATACAGGCACTCATCGTGTACGCAGTGTTGCAGCATTGTGAGCTGGTGTTCACGAAATTGTTCGTTACGGCCGTCTGGCCTTGATATGCTTAGGAAACTCAGTAGAGAAGTATGGGTGCTGCTGTATAGGATTGTAGGTGGCCCGAACCTGTGCCTGATCATGTCAGGTTCAAGTGAAGGTCACGACACCTTCCAAATTAGCGGTTTCAGTGGACAAGGTATAACCTAGCCTGCCATCGCCCAGGAGCAGGCTTGCAGAGAAGGGCATTCGTTCCTCTAGCTGGTCTGACTAGTTTCGGACAGCAAAACTGAAGGCACGGCTCTTAGGGAATGCTCGGAGTTTGGTAATGTCGCGAATGAATAGTCGTGGGGAACCGTGAGCATTCCAGTCAATGGACATGGGGCGAGACGAATTGTCCCGAACTTTGTTGTCACGAGCAAAGCACTATGAGCAGTCCTCCTCTTCGTAGCGCTTGTTACTACAAAGTCCGCAATTGCCGAGCGTTTGACGGGAAAGGCTGCCTCCGGTTGAGAAGTCAAGTCCCGAGTGTAGTAACGATAGCAGACTGCGAAATGAGGACCCGTCCTTTTGGACTAGAGCTGAAAGGTAAGGGTCATTGAGGCTGAGGATGGGTAGAATGATGAAATTTTGGCATCTACATTTGTCACATCGAATACAGCCCAAATGTGCCTTGCGCTTGCTGACTGGGCCTGGCAGATAGCATACGAATACCGGACTTGTACATCTACACATACTGTATCACTTCCTCTTCGTGCTCACTCATAATGACCTCGTACGGCTCATCGGCGAGCTTCTCTTCTTGCCTGATTTGATTAAGCGTCTCCTCCAATTTCGCCCTGAAGAACGTTTTGAGATATGGCCGCTCTGTACCTGTGTGGGTACCTAAGGAGAAGTAGGCGAGATTAACAGGTATCACAGGAGTCCAACTGCCCCTGGACAGAGAACGTACAGAGAATTACATGATGCCCTTCGGCAACATAAGCAAGAATTTCATGGTGGCTCATCTCGCCTGTCCAGACCAAGTCTGCAGATGTACCCTTCAGGAAGGATCCACCGGAGCCGGCACACAACGCGATGGTTGATATTGTCTTCTTGCCTGTCAAGGACCGGGCAAGCTGGAGTAAGCATCGGAAGCATCGCTTGTCAGCCTCATATTTACGCGCGCGGGTGAGGCTCCGGAAACTTATCAGTCGGTAAGCCAAGGTGCTCCTTAATCCGGTCCACCGTAGCTTCGAGGGAAATTGGCGTCGCCAATTCCCAAACGCGTGGCCGGTCTGGATGCTCTTGCCACTGACCATTGCCTAGGCCAGTCGCCAACCAATCCTGTATACCGCCTGGAGCGGCATCTAGACATGTATGCGGGCTGTATACCGATATTCCCAAAGCGGCGCATCTGTAGATTCAGGGGGTGGTAAGCGTTTTGATAAAGCGTTTTCCAATTCCTTGTCCTGCAGGAAGCACTATGCAATACTTACCTAAGAAGCGAAGCTTGCAATGAATCTGCCTGGGTGAGCGACTTCAGGCCCCTGAAGATGGGTGGGTGGTATACCACGATGCTGCCAACATCCTCAGGCATGGAATCGACGACTTGTCTTGTCAAATCCGTCGCCAGCAGGACTTTACGCTTCGAGGCTGTCGAGCTGCCCGCAATGATGTAGGGCTCCAGGATCAGGCCGACATTATCCCACTCTTCCGCCAGCGAAGGGTGAGCCAGCCTTTGGAAGGCAACCTTGACAGCCCTTGTTATGCTCATCGTGTTGCGTATCTGTTACATTCGTTGGGCAAAGCTACAAACTCTAGCTACCCTCAAATACTGCCCTAGGATATTCCTCGATTGCCTTTCCTCACGTGCGAACTTGCGCACTCGGATCGGAAGCACTCCAACTCCAACTCCACCTCACACGAGCCATCATCTGTGCAGCAAGAGTGCCCGAGTACGCATGGAAAGGCAGTGTGGATGGATAGCCATGCCTCCCGGCATCAGTACAATGTCAGAATGGCTCAACTGAGGCGCTCTAAAGAGCTTTCCGAATTGACGAAAAGCTCGGCGGCGGCAAGGGCCGATTTGCGGATTTCCCAATCGCTATCAACTAACAGCCGGGCTCTCTAAACCAGGCAAACGTCAAGGAGAACCAGGTTGCATATATAACGGCCTAAGCTACCGTTCGTGCTGTCTTGTAGAGAATCTGTGGTGACCGCAGCCTTGTGCGGGTCCTGTGTGCCTTCGGGCACGATTGTCAATATAGCAGGCAGAAGAATGCGAGGAGTACGGACTGAAACTTGCACAAGGTCGTTGAATGAGATGTGCAAACGGCAGAGAGCTGCACACGCCTCAAACATCCATACGCTTCCAGGGAACGCGATGGGCTCGCGCTCGACTGTCTACTGTCGAAACGAGGTGTACCGCGGCGGAGGCTTTGGAAGGCGTATCTTGGTGAAGCGCATGTTATCTGGTAGCACCCGAACTCACGCAAGTGCGGTATGCCAAGCTGGGAACGGATCGGCAAGTGCGCGATCCAATACTTGCACAGCAGAGGGGAAGTGTATCATTGGCATTTTATTGAAATAAGGACGTGGAGTATGAACTATATGTACTTCCGTTAGTGATCGACCATGTTGTCTTCGCTCGAACTCGTTTTCTCGCGACATATGTCCAGAACGTTGACTACAGGCCAAGGGGAAGTGGGAGGCATGTCCAATCAGGCCGACTTTCCGATGTGTGGGTCTGTATTCAGGGTTACAGTTTGCTCTGCAGCGATGCGAAGCCTATCCGGCCCTCTTCCAGAATCCCACGAACATCGCTAATATAAGCCTTTTCTCCTAGATTCATATGCACGTCCCGCTCGGCTCGCTCCAACAATTCCTCGTATGGTCTCCCAGCTGTTCCACCGAGTGTGCTGTCTAGTTCCCAGTCCGAAAAGCCAAACGCATCGGTCAGGCCGATGAGATCTGGCAGAATGGCTCGAATTTGTGTCTCGATGGCACCTCTAAGCGACTCGAAAAAGGGGGCTGGAACAATCTGATACTCGAGTAGATCCGCTCGAGCCAAGTCAACAGTGAACATCTGCCACTGGAAATGACGACTTCAGTCATAGCAGGAAGGTGATAAAGACACCGAAGCTCACCAGCTTATAGACCCTGATTATAGCATCGTGCTCAGCTGTGCGGACCCTCTGACTTTGAAGCCGCTTGATCTCCTTCGTCAAATGCTTGGATATGTTGGCTTCAGTAACTGCACGAGCCACGGCAACACAGTCCCAGCTAAGACTCGTCCACTGTGGTGTCTTTGCCTTCTTTCGAGCAAGCTCTGCTACCATATTGAGGGCTCGACGTTGCAACAGCAAGCCTTCTTCATCTCCGATATGCTCCGTTGTTGCGCCCTGATGCCCGGATTCCACTTGCCCGGCATATGTTTTCACAGCAGCTCGGCATACTTGCTGATTAAGTATATAGTTATCGCCTTCGTATGTCGTGGAAGGCAGCTGTAGGGCGTATATTGCGGCTAGACCAGCGGATGCCATAAAGCCGTGGCCTCCACAGGCCCTGCGGCATGTTTCACACCCTTCGACTACCGCCGTGGAGGCATAAACTTTCAACCCCGAAGACATAGCATGTACTCTGCAAGAAGAGGTTGACGTGAATCAGTGTGGGAAGTGCCCAACCGCCCATCCAATGCTCGCTTACTCGGCCAAGAGGGCAGTATCTCCTTTGCTCAAACCGGTCGCCATCGCGTTGTAATCAACAAGCATTTGCTTACCAAGAAGCATGAAGACGTAGGCGTTCACGAGCACAGGGACCACCCTCATATACACGCTCGGGTACTGTATAACCTGATTTTCCTGTCCACCTGAGTCATCGCTGAATTGTCTCCTGACGTGCAAGTACCGAGTTGCTATTGTTACGGCTATCAACGCGAGGAATACTGAGCTTCCATACGTTCGCTAGTTCCCAGCGCAAAGTACTCACAACGAGCTAGAGCTCGAGCTAAAGAGTCTATCATTTGGGCTCTACAATCTCCATAGCCGGATTAGCGAGGAGTTCGCTGATGATCGGATGCAGTGTCGACCCACCTTATATAGATCATCTTACGACGAATAGACGATTAGCGAAGTGGATGAAAATGAGTAAATATAACCTACCCCGCCGTAAGACAGCTTGGCATGAGGCGGTGTAGTGTAAACGCCATCGGCAGACAATTGCGCAAACCGCGAAAGCATCGCACTTCGCGGAAGCTTGACATGTGAGAAACGGATGTCTAAATGCTCATCAGCTACGGCAGACGCCCGCAGACAGCTAAGCCGGGGCTTACATCCATTGTCTAGCCCCGCCATGGCGCTGTGGGCTTTTGGCCCTATATCGCCTATCGTTACACCTTGAACGGGCTGATGGCCCTCTTCGTCGCGGACTACATTATGACATTAGCTTTACTCAAACTCCTTTACGTCAGTACAAACGATTATCTTACTACGCAGTATAAATAGATGAGGTCCATAATGTTTGACTTCTCCGTTTACGGGAACAACCAGCTGGGCTTGCACTATGCAATGCGAAGCCATCACTCCTAATCCGCCCATCCACCATTTGGTAGAAGTCAGGGTTGGAGAGTGCAGGTCAAAGTGTTCAGTATCGCAGTTATAAGTTGCTGTTGTCTCTAGTTTTTGCACATTCGAGCCATGTCCGAGCTGTGGTTGATTTCAGCGGCAAGTATTTTGTAAGCAGATATCTCTCACCTCAGTCCTAATAACACGGCGACACAGCCAAAGTAAATCATGTAAGCCGTCCACTTGGGGGCCAGAGGCCGACCTACTCACTGGGCATAGCTGTGCTCACATACCGTTTTCAGTCAGTTATGTCCCCAAAGCCAAAGGCGCTACATGTGATAGATAACATATACTCACCATCCAAAGACCGCATATTCAGCTGCCTGTGAAAGAAATGCGTGCTCTTAACTAGGGCGTTATGCTAACTCGCGTTTGAGGCCACAAACCCGAGGTGACCAGTAAGCTTGCTGCTCGTCACTGCCTTGGCTTGCTATGACTGGACGGAAGGCAAGTTCGTGTAAGGTAAGACTGGTAGCTGAAATGGTCAAGTCGTAGACCGGCGTTACTACGTCTCCCAAATGCTTCGATTAGCTCGTGTTCTCACTGTCACCTAGCAACTCCATTGCCACACTGAGTTGCTCTTGCTGCATATTTGGTAATACAGGTTGGTAAGATAGGACTCTTGGGGACCGCATGTACGATAGCTTACGCTCCAGCTATGTTCGCGCCTGAGTTGTACTAAACGCCTTGTCGCTGCTATTCCCCAAGCCAGCGCTTGGGGACGTGACAAGTATGGTCTGTATTGACGTAGATGAGCCAAATCAGCAACGTATAAAGCTGGACGTCTAGAATGTTCCGCACTTTTTGCTCTTATCGAACGCCGTTTCACGCATCATGATCTTCAAAACATCTGCTTTCGTTTGTTGTCGGTCTTCCGGCTCAAGCATAGCCGCCAAACGCGCAACATCGAAGGAAGTATTTTGGCGGCATGTTTCCAGAGCGGAAGGCGGAACCATGGTTACGAGGCTTTGACACAGTGTGTGACTTCTCAACAGCCGTATGTTACAGAAGACATAGAGTGCGTTTGATGGTGTGGCGCAACCAACTGAGTGCGCTGATCGAGGATTTTAGTATGTGGAATACTGCAATCTTTAGACGTTCCATCATTCTAGCAATACACCCGACGGTAACGAGGCTGGCCTCGAATGGTACGTGCAGGAGGCTACAGTCCTACAGTTCCTCATCTGATTCCATGTTAGCAGGCCGCCTTTAGAGCAGACAACCGCCTAAGCAGGGAGATCCGGCCAATTTCATTTGCATTCGATACTACGCCTGCCGCCGATGGTTCGGCAACATGCGAGATGGGCCTCACGGTCGTGCAGGTAGCTATTTATGGTCCCCGAGAACCTCGAAGAGCTGGTCAGAGCGGTACTGGAGGTGGAGCAGGAGGTCATGGAGGACCTGTAACGGATGGCGAAGCAAGAGTTGAAGTGGACTGTAGCGTCGCTGGCTTCGTGGCCGGCGAGCGTCGAAAGCGGACGAAAGGTGACAAGTTAGTTGTGCAAGCTTCATGATGATATTCAGGCTCGACGCTTATCTATTTGCTTACTTAGACGGACAGTGGAAATGGCCGCCGCTATAAAGAATACGTTTGAACCCATCATTTCCACCCATCTCTATCCTCGGTCACAGATTGATATTTTTATCCAAGTACTGTCCCAAGATGGAGGTCAGTGCAATTGAAGCAAGAGTTGAAGTCATCTCTGTCTTCCGCAGCTAATTGTTTCAAAACACTTGCAGGCATGCTTTCGGCTGCGATCAACGCTACTACACTAGCCTTGATACATGCAGGCATCTCCATCACTACGCCATTATCCTCACTCGCAGTTTCTGCTCTACACGATGTTGCATTGTTGGATCCGTCAGCAACGGAAGAAAACGACCTGCCAACCGTTACGGTAGCATGTCTGGCCCCATCAATTCGTCCGGGCGTGATGTCTGCTAACGAGGACTCGGCAGAAGATGATCTCCTAGAGAGCCGGATAACAGTCGTTAACATGGAAACGCGGCTCAGCATTGACAGATTTGAGGGCATGCTCAAGCTAGCGGTCCAAGGTTGCAAGGTGATCTCTGAAGAAATGGACATCGTCATTCGCGAGTGGACGAAAGACATGGCTGAAAAGGTGAAAGAAGGACCAAAGTACTATACTGATAGCCATACCAAGTCCATAAATGCCAAAGCGCATGACGAGGATATGGCCTTGGCATAGACACCTATAATGCAAATTCAGACTTCAACAGCCATAAGCCGTGGTGCAGAGGCTCATATACCGTCGTTATACCCTTTATCTGTGCGAGCATGTAGCATTAGACACCAAAGGCATGCGGTTCTCTTAGAATGCTATCTGCCTCAATTGCAATGTCCGATCACGACAGAAGGCCATGTACAGGAAGCAGCTGTACCTTCTTCTGGCTGCGCAAACTTCTCGCTGTCATTACAAAGCATTGAGCGGTTGACACGCTCTTCCCTCTGCCAACAGCGTATTTCAGCGTATAGTCAATCAGGTTTCAGCCATGCTACCAAGTCGCACGGTCTGGCAAGCCGGCGCGAAAGCGGCCAAGCGTGGAAACAACCGGGTACTTGCCCACCTCATGGCCCAGGAGCAAGACCTAGTGGGCGCTCCAGATCCCCTCACGAATCTGAGGCCTGTGTACTATGCACCTCGCTTCACCACCCCAGCTCCTGTGAATTCTACCAAAAAGCTGCACCCTTACCAGCTTGACGAGTTTGGCACTTCAAATCTACCTTTTGCATCATCGTCGAGCGGGCAGACAGGCAAGCAGGATAAGAGCAAAAGCATTGCTAGCCAAGAGAAACTTGAAAAGCTGCGTCGTCGCTTCGAAGCTGAAGATCTGGCATGGCGACTCCAAAGACGGCGATTAGACCAAATATCACATGAACACTGGGCGAGATCGAATCTAGCTTTTACAGCTGCTAAAGAGGAAGCGGAAGCTAGAGCTAGAATGTCATCAATTTCACCAAGCAAAAATCAATATGATCCTTATGTAATGGAGGAATTCCATCGCAACTGGGTTGAGAATAGAGCTCCAGCCTTTGAAGCATATCAGAGAGATTGGATCGCAGGCATCCTTACTCACCTGAAGCCTGCTATGAGAGCAGTATACAGAGACTGGAGATGGAAGTTTGAGCTGTGGAGAAACGGTCTGTCGAAGCAAACTTAGTCCGAGGACCTGCCTGGCACTCTGGGGGAATAGCAGCTTAACTTGCTTGTTTTCCGGAAGCCCACCAGGCTCAGCAATAGCAGAAGCAAAAATTGGGTCTGGAATGTTCCAGGAGTTCTCATCTACAAAGTATCACTCATTTCGATTCAATACGCAAACCCTGTCACTCCGACTCTAAAGAATGGCGGCAGCCAAGGTTGCGACAGCGCATCGGTGTGACCTTACGACACGCGAAAGATTCGGGCACCTGGACTGCATATGGATGCACGGACGCTGCTAAGTGTACTGCATTAATGCAGCAAACTCTGTATTGGGATGCCGTACCTCCTGAATCCGCGCGAAAAGCAAACATCGAGAAGAGTCAGTCGCTAAAAATGGAAGGTCTCCTTCTTCCGACAAGATACACCAAGCTGGTCTGTTTTTGCTTTCCTTAAGCCCTCTCCAAACGCCGGATGCCTACTGTCATTACACGGCGCGGGGCATGTTGCTTCAGTAGGTGATTCTCTCCCCGTAAGCTCGCAACAAAGGCACTTACATAGCTACATCTCGCCCCCAGGTTTGCGATAGGAGATGGATTGTTGTTAGCTTTAGCAGAAGCAGTATAATCAGCTAGTCGTAGATTGGGATCAAAGGTCTGAATTAGGCCAAGGATTATGCTGGTCGTATTGCCCGCAATGTATCCCATTCATCAACAGTATCTAGTCGAGGATGCTTCTCGCTGCAAAGGCCCATGGAGTGCACCATCTCGTCTGCTCACTAGACCACCGATGAACTTCCTTTGCTAATCTGATTAGCAAGTGCGGATGGTCCGCAGTTGTCGACCCGGGAGTTTCGGCAGCCCGCATGACGCAGGTTGAGGCATGAGCTGACGGATGCAGCAGATGATGCAAGCTGCAAGCCTCATGCCTCGTGCTGATCAAGATGCTGGCTGCCACCTTCGCGCCTTGCTTTGTTGATCCGACATGCTGGACGCGCTTCCTCGATCGCGTGCAGCTCGCACACGCGGCAGGCTCGCCCGCAAAACAGGAAAGCCTCGTGCTGCTCTCTACTTTGCATTCATCAACACAGTGTTGCTATCAGTGGTAAGGCGTCCCTGCTAATACAACCTTATACTCCGTCGCTCACCTTCACGCTTATGATCCCTGCCACCTTGCGGCCCCTGCTGGTCCGCCACTCGAAAGATCCGGCGCGAGAATCTTTGTTCTCCTGCAGCCGCACCTACTTCTGGCTTTCTCTTCCAGTCATCAACTCGACGTGGAAGGGCTGTGATAGAACACATCACAGCATCAACAAGACAGACAGGCTCTGACATCGTGAGCGTCCGAGTGCCTGCCCAGATCGGCAGCACCACCCACCTGCATCAATATAGGCGCTGATTCAGCTCGAACCAGTTCCAACAGAGAGCGATCCACATTCTTTCTCTATACACCAGCTTTAATTCACCATGTCTTTCGTCTACAAGCGTGATGGACGCAAGGAGCGTGTAGCTTTCGACAAAATCACCTCTAGGTGAGTCTCGTTCGCCTGCGGTCAACCTCTTAACGCGTTATTCTGGGCAGCTGCCAGCAAAGGCCTGCCCATGGGCACGCGTTTGGGAGGAGAAAATGCATCGCAAGCTTCTGGATGGACATGGATGATAACCTACTCCTTACACCCACAGGATCAGCAAGCTTTGCTGGGGTCTTGATCTCCGTGTCGTTGACCCAGTCGAAGTCACCAAGCGCGTTGTGAATGGAGTGTTCAACGGCGTCACCACCGTCGAGCTCGACAACTTGGCAGCAGAAGTGAGCTTCTACGGGCAGTAGATGTGCCTGCGGAACAACCGGAGTCTAATCATCTACTTCTGCTACCAGACGGCCGCCTATATGACTACTCAGCATCCCGATTATGCCGTTCTCGCAGCCCGCATTGCCATCTCGAATTTGCACAAGGAGACCAAGAAGACCTTCTCCCATGTTATCCGGGATCTATACGAGTATGGTGCGTAGAGATGTATTCCCTATATCCCATTGCGCTGCCTTCACGCACGGGAAAGCACATTGAGTCAAGTGCTGAATCTTCCTCTGCTCGCCCTCCTATTTCCCTGTTTATCGAACATGTTACCTCGTTTGCAGTCAATCCAAAGAACAACAAGAAGTCACCTATGATCTCAGAGTCGTGCTACAAGGCTGTCATGGCTAATGAAGAGAGACTGAACTCTGCCATCATCTACGATCGGGACTTCAGCTATGTACGCTTTTTCTGGCCTATATACTAATCCTCACAGTCGCTTACCGAATTCCGGTATATCTAATAGAACTACTTTGGCTACAAGACCCTAGAGCGCTCCTATCTCCTCCGCATCAGTGGTAAGGTTGCTGAGAGACCCCAGCATCTGCTCATGCGAGTGGCCGTTGGCATTCACGGACACGATGTCGAGAAGATCATTGAGAGCTACAATCTGGTATGTGTCAAATACCGCCGACGACGTTGGGAGGGAAACTTACTTTCTCTGCACTTACAGATGTCAGAGAGGTACTTCACGCATGCTTCCCCAACTCTGTTCGCTGCCGGCACACCTACCCCTCAAATGTCCTCCTGCTTCCTGGTCACAATGAAGGATGACTCTATCGAGGGCATTTACGACACACTCAAGACTTGCGCGATGATTTCCAAGAATGCTGGTGGTATTGGGCTTAACGTTCACTGCATCCGCGCTACCGGATCGTATATCTCCGGTACCAACGTGGGTCCAGCGCCCCGGTCTTCCCACTTAGCCTACATTCTGACGTGCTATGTTCGCTCACAGGGTTACTCCAATGGTATCGTACCGATGCTGCGAGTTTTCAACAATACTGCGCGTTATGTTGATCAGGGTGGCAACAAGCGACCTGGTGCCTTTGCTATCTACATCGAGCCATGGCATGCAGATATCTTTGACTTCCTTGATCTCCGCAAGAATCACGGAAAAGAAGAAGTCAGAGCTAGAGACCTTTTCTTTGCTCTTTGGATTCCAGACATGTTCATGCGACGAGTCGAGCAGAACGGTGACTGGCCTCTTTTCTGTCCCGCTGAAGCGCCCGGAATGCATGAAGTGCATGGAGAGGAGTTCGACGAGCTCTTCCTACGATATGAGAGCGAAGGACGCGCGAAAAAGGTCATTCCTGCGCAGAAGCTATGGTATGCCATTCTTGAAGCCCAGACTGAAACCGGAGGACCTTTCATGCTGTACAAAGATGCTGCCAACCGTGAGTGCTCTGCCGAGTCTGTTCTGGTACAGCGATACTGAGTATGTTGATCTCAATAGGCAAGAGCAACCAGAAGAACCTGGGTACCATCAAATGCTCCAACTTGTGCACTGAGATTATCGAGTACTCCGCCCCCGACGAGGTCGCGGTCTGCAACTTGGCTTCCATCGCCCTACCAACCTTTATCACCAATGGCGAGTATAACTTCCAGAAGCTTCACGATGTTGCCAAGGTTGTCTGCAGAAATCTGAACAAGGTTATCGATGTCAACTTCTATCCCGTTCCTGAAGCAAAGAAGTCCAATCTCCGACACCGACCCATCGGTATCGGTGTACAAGGTCTCGCCGATGCTTTCATGGCTCTTCGTTACCCCTTCGATTCTATGCAAGCTAAGGAACTCAACAAGCAGATCTTCGAGACTATCTATCACGCAGCACTCGAGGCATCGTGCGAGCTAGCTCAAGAAGAGGGTCCTTACCCCACCTACGAGGGATCTCCTGCATCGAAGGGAGAACTTCAGTATGATTTATGGGGAGTCACTCCTTCCGAACTCTGGGACTGGGCTTCGCTCAAGGACCAGATCAAGCAGCATGGTATCCGCAACTCTCTCCTCCTCGCTCCCATGCCAACTGCCTCTACCTCGCAAATCCTCGGCTTCAACGAGTGCTTTGAGCCATACACGTCGAATATCTATACTCGCCGCGTGCTAGCTGGCGAGTTCCAGATTGTCAATCCTTGGTTGCTGCGAGAACTTGTCGACCGAGGGCTATGGAATGACGATCTCAAGAATCTGATCATTGCTCATCAAGGTTCAGTCCAGCATATCCCTCACCTTCCCGTTGATGTCAAGGCTATCTACAAGACAGTCTGGGAGATCAGCCAAAAAGCCATCATCGACATGTCTGCTGACCGTGGTCCGTTCATTGACCAGTCACAATCACTGAACGTACACTTGCAATCGCCTACATTCGCACAGCTCACATCCATGCACTTTTACGGGTGGAAGAAGGGATTGAAAACGGGAATGTACTATCTCCGAACCAAGGCTGCTGTGGGCGCGATTCAGTTCACTGTCTCAAAGGAGATTCAGGAGCAAGCCAAGGCACAGTCTGGACAAACACAGCACACAAATGGTATCGCCCGGGCTATTGCCCCTGTCTCGCCTGCTGTACCTTCTGTCAAGGCTGCTCTTCCTCTACAACCTGTCACGAATGGCATCAAGGCAAACGGCATCGACCACATCACAGCTGGTGTTGGTAAGATGTCAACGTCGCTAGTCGGTGCTGGACACGACAGCACGCCTATTCTCAAGCCCCGCGAGGTCGCATCACCTGTTCCGGCGTCCAAGGAACCCGTCCCTTCGGCGGCGAAGAACGACGATGAAGACATTTCGTATGAAGAGGCTCTTCGAAGGAGGGAGCAGAAGGAACTCGAACAGGCAAAATTGATGTGTTCTCTTGAAAACAAGGAGGCCTGTCTCATGTGCAGCGGCTGAACGCGCTGTCTGTTTTTATGCGATCTAGGGTACTCTAACCGCAGGCGTTTCACATGGACCGCTCGCTAGGCTGCTTAATCTGTATCAGTGCAATCCTTTAGTGCATGTCTTGTCTTGTCTAGAAGGCGAGCTTGCTTTGTTGTTGATTCCGCAATAAGACGACCTTGTCGAATGATGAGTGTTCCACATGCATCTACGGAGTACAGTCGTAGGCCCGGGGGTCAGTGTCCCGACTCGTGGTTTCGTGTACTGTCGCGCTATTCCGTGTGGCAACCCTAATATCACGTGACTAGGTTATCTCGTCCAGGCGGTTGTTGCAGTCTGTACCAGAGTGAGACCTGAGATGTAGCCCTGTACTCCCACGTTACTCCCACACTCTCCTTCCCCATGTGCTGTCTCCTCCCGATCTTCCAGAACCATCATGCAGATGTCTGTGCTGTCCTTAACCGGCGCTCGTTGGAGAGTACCACGTGTGCGCTGGCTGCGGCAAGACTCTGCACATCACCGCGAGACAGCCTCCATCCGGCCATCTGCGCATCTCTCGTCGTCGGCAGTCTGCCATTGCGTGCTGCTTTCCGTGATGCGCCTCCGCCTCCATTCCAAGTACCTCGATCACGCCTGGGCCTGAAGGTGGAACGCCTTGACGGCGCAGGACACCGCTCTCGCTGCTCTGCTCTGCTTGAACACATCCAGCCATCCCGCAATCTCCAGTCTGAATACTGACCATGCTGGCTCAGAACAAGAGGAACGTGAGTATCCTCAGCCAGCCAGAGCTCCTGCCCTGTTCGCGTGCAGCAGCGGCAGCATGTCAAGAGCGGACGACCGAGCTGGATAGGCACAGACGAGCCAGAGCTGCATGTCAATGGACCATAGAGCTGACCTGACTTTGCTGCATCTTCCCTGTTCGGTTTGGCATCCCTGTCCATGCTCCCCAGCGCAATATACGCGGTCTGACTATCGCCCAAGAGGCGCACAAGCCAGGCGCAGTGGCTGCAGCACCACTGAACACCCAATCCACCATCAAACGCGCTTCCCACAGATCTACAGTCTCCGGAAGCACCACATCGTCAAACAGCAGCCTTTCGCTCCCTACCGACGCCTCGGGCAGCGAATCGACCCTTTCGTCACCATCCCTCCCTTCATCCGCCTTCAGCAGCTCAGCCGGTTCAACATCCTATGCCGCAGGTGGCAGCAGAGGCGCCGCTGGAGCGTCATCACATCAAACATACCAGAACAAGCTCGCAGAACAGCTTGCGAACCTCGAGATTGGAGTCGAGTTCAAGCTCGACCTCCGGGCGGAGGATATAGAAGCTGTAACTGAACTGGGCCATGGAAATGGTGGCACAGTTACCAAAGTTCGGCACATCCCTACTGGAGCTATCATGGCTAGAAAGGTACTTAGCAAGACAACACTTCCTGCAATCTTAAACTGGGCTGATGTGGCTCGCCTTTCGTTCGACAAAACCTGCCATCGCTACTTCGGCTCCATCGATAGGTTGTACACATTGATGCGAAGCCATCTGTGCGGAAACAAATCGTAAGAGAGCTGCAAATCATGCACGATTGTGTGAGTCGAGGTTTTGGATGTGGACAACCTGATTACTTTCACACGCCTAGTGCTCTGACTTCATCTTTGACACCTCTATTGTGCAGAGCTCGGAGCATATTGTCTCATTCTACGGCGCGTACTTGCAAGATCCACATATTTGCATGTGCATGGAGTGCATGGACAAAGGGTTGGTCGCTCGACCCTTAACACCTTCTCAGTCCCTGTCTGACCCTTTCGACATAACCCCACAGGTCCTTTGACAACATCTACAAAAAAGTTGGTCCCGTTCCTGAAGATATTCTTGGCAAAATCGCATTCGCTGTCGTTTCCGGCTTGACCTATCTGTACGATGCGCATCGCATCATTCATCGAGGTATGCTTTTACGATATTGTAGCCTTTGCGGCAGTAGCTGTCCTAACTTGTTCTCGTATACACGACCCAGACGTGAAGCCCTCGAATATGCTCTTCAATTCACAAGGACAAATCAAGATCTGCGACTTTGGAGTTTCGGGTGAACTGATCAATTCTATCGCTGATACCTTCGTCGGAACAAGTACCTATATGAGTGTGGGTAACATGGTTACGTATTCGAGGGACGGCACTGATTGCTAATGCGCTTGCCCGCTCACTCCAGCCCGAGCGAATTCAAGGCGCTCCATATACCGTGAAATCAGATGTCTGGTCGCTCGGCATATCCCTCATTGAGCTCGGCATGGGTCGCTTCCCATTCTCGAACGATGACGACGAGTATGATGACGATGATAGTTACCGAGAAGAGGAGCTTACCTTGTCGCCTGTGAAGCCTGGAGGAAGGGAACGAAGCCTAGCAGAATTGGATGCACGGAGGAGGGAGAAAGCAGCTAGAGCAGCTGAGAAAGAAGGTCGTGAGGGCGTACGTGGCAAGAAAGCGCCTGCTGGAGTCAGCTTAGGGGGATCGGGAAGCCAGATGAGTATTCTTGAGCTGTTGCAACATGTCGTCAATGAGCCTGCTCCCAGGTTGAAACCCGAAAGCAAATTCAAGAAGGAAGCGCATGTTTTCATCGACTCGTGTTTGGAAAAAGATGTCAATCGAAGACCTACGCCAAAGGAGCTGCTTGTGAGTAATTACAGGGATATCCTTGCCCTTTGGAATTCGTTTCTTGTTTCTACAATCTTGCAATGCTGATGAAGCTGTTTCTTGGCAGAAATACAAATGGCTTATCGAAGCGAGAAAGGCCGACGTTGATCTAGCAGCATGGGCAAAGACTATACCATAAAAGGTCAATTCTAGACTCCGTACAATTGCCGCCGTTTTTAGGACCCTGTTGCTCGTTGCAAAAGGTCTGCGAAGCCATCCTGCCTTGGCCCTAGTGGACTTGCCACAGTCGTTCTAGGTAACCTCTAAAGTTTCAATACTTGCTTCCTATCGAAGCGACATTTTCGATACTATCTCGCATCCTCTATCTCTGCAACGAAGTGATGTATGTTGTAAACACACAGTCTGAAGGGAATGAGTTGACTCATGCAGTCTGCACCTGAACTTGTATTTTCCTCTACGATGGCTTTTATCCGCTCGCATGGCGCATTTCTGTACTAGTAGATCACACAAGCCTGAAGTGCGGCCCTGGATATCTACTTCTTATAGTTCTGGCTACCTCCGAGTGTGAAAGTCATCACTCGCACCTTGTTACTCATCCATCAACATGCCGGCAGCTGTCCACTTCCCGCTGCCCAGACCACTGCACAAGCAAGCTGGCTCGTCTGTCCTTGCAACTAGCCCAACATCGGTAACCTGGGGACATACGGGTGGTTTCCTCACGAATCAGATTAGACTGAGCAGGCTCATTGGCATCCTTGTGGGCCAACCAACGGTCATTAAACATCGGTCAAGACAAGGGTGCATTATATCGGCGTTACGCGTCGTCCAAACCTCCAGAATCCCGTGCCTGGCTTCTGCTATACTGAACGCACTACAGGTCGTCGTCGGCTTCTTTTTCCTTGATAGGCTCGCGGAGGATGTCAGGCAGACTTGAGCCGTGAGCGCTTAGGCTTCGGCGCAGCCTTTCGTGCGGGTGAGACAATCCTCTTGATTGGCTTCCTAAGCCCATCCCGCTCCCGGATGATAGACGGTAGTGCATGGTACGTGCAGTTGTGCCAGTCCGCGCAAAGGGCGCAGCACTACTGGGTAAACTTGCGCCTAGAGAATTTGTTGGCGAAAGGCTCACCGAAGCGCTCACAATGTGGGAAGATGCGGCATTAGCGGGATTGTTGGAAGCCCGCCCCGGCATGCTGTTTGACCGGCCCATGGGCATCGAAACCGCACGGCGAATGGTTGGCATCCTGTTTGCATATGCCGGTGGCATAGTACCTGCTTCGCTGAGGCAGTTTTGCAGGATTGCGCCAGTATGATCTAGCGAGAAGAGGAAGCGCGAGAGCTCCTTGCAGAGCTGCCAATCGTCTTTGGCCATAGCCGCCTTGAGCAGGCTGACAGTATCCTGAAAGGAAAGGTGATTAATCCAATTTTCCGATAAACTACCACTGTTTACGAACCTTGCTACTTTGCTCCAGTGGTTCCAAGTTGTGTAAGACAAGGAGGTACGAAGCTGCAACCTTCAGATGACCATTCCGCATACAGATCTAGTGAAGAAACGAGAAATGAGATTTAAATCGCCTAGGGTGCTGGCACTGTCGACTTCGACACACCTCAAATAGATCCCGCGGCTTGCCTACAAACTGGAACAAATACGCCCATCGGGTAATTTCAGTCTTCCTTGCACAATTTACCACTACTTGTAGAGCTTCAGAGAAATAATCCAGGAAATCCACAACGACGGGCAAAACTGCGTTTTTGGGCACTTTTGGTCCTATGGAGATGCTGAGTGCGGTCTGCAATGGCGGCAAATGCAGTGAAGAGTTTGGCAGAGAATCGGCTTCGTCCTCAAGGACTGCGTGCAGGAGTATTTCCAAAGCATGCGCAAAGTAAACCAGATGTTGGTAATGTGAAGCGAAGACGACGGCTTCCCTTGTTTGAGACCGGGACAAGTGGAAACGCAGCACGTGATGTATGAAGAGATGTGTCTAAAAGACAAGGGTCAGTGGATTTCACAACCATATAGAGAATACTTACATTCGTAGTTAGGCGGAAGATGGCAAAGTCTAGAGAGCGTCGGAAGCAGGTTTCATGCTCGACGCCTACGATAATGCCTTTGTCCATCAAAACCGCTAGGTGGGAACGGAATCATTAGTTAGAATCATTTCCAGTGTCCGATAAACACTCACAAAGTGGATAGAAGTCAAGGCGAATTGCCAAACTCTCCTCAACCGTCTCCAATTCGCTATGTGAAGCCCTGTCAACCAGCTTGCTCGCATCTATGGTCAGAGCATTGAGCCAGACACGGATCTGTTCACCATCCCAGCCCCAAAGCGAGTTTTCCAGGGTGCCAATACCCGTCAAATGCGTCCAGTAGAATTCAATTCTGTCGGCCAGGATTTGCATATCGTATTTGACTTCTTCCTGTATAGCCTGGACAGAGAATCGCTCAGATCACAGTGAAGGGCAAGAACGAAATCGTAGCTCACTCTTCTTGGCCGCAATAACACCAATCTACCCTCTATTAAGAAGATGACCGTGGCAAAATTCAGGTCATCGGATGGATCGCCAAACTCTGTAATCCCAGGTTAGACCCCACTCGCACTAGTCCCAAATTAGATGTCCCTTACTCTGCTGTGAAGGCGGTACCATCCAGCTTAATCCTCTGACTTTAGTAGGATCGATCACAACGCCCTCAAACCCGATGCTGCCACACAGGCGGAGTCGCGGTCCATTCTTGGTAGAAGCCAGCAGGAAGTGGTAGAAGGTATTGTCTTCCGTATATACCAGCAGAGAGCTATCGAAGAGTGACGTAAGGACGACCCTGGATGGCAGGATCTCCTCGTCTAGCGCGTAAGCAGTATGTAGCGCTCGATCCCGTCCGAAGAGTCGCAGCTACCGAAAGAATTAGCATCAACATCACTTTGGTTTGAAATCTTCACTTCACGTACAGTATACACTGGTTGACCTTGTGTATCATGTTCCTCAGCAGTGACTATCAGAGTGCTTCCATACCACTGCATACCGCCCTGTACCTTGAAGGACTGCTCTTCGGCTTCGTTGTCGAAGAGCTTCCAGCGGCCGGAGAGCGAGTTATAGTGCACGAGGCCTCGTCGTCCAGCTACTGCAATCAATCTCGCATCGGCTGATATACAAGCATATCGGATTGGCCAGTTCTTGCTGACATATGATGCAGGTAACTGTGTGCGATGGACTAGTCAGCCCCCTTGCATGAAGGTATATTGCGGGGTCGCCATACTTTGATAGATTGCCAGACATCGGATTCTGGATTGATCACACTCATGTCAGGCTGATCAGCGCCTCTGTAGACAAGCAGGCCATCGTCCAGTTGAAGGAAGGCGTGATTCGTATTGTCAGGAGTGTGTAGGCTGGTCACAGCGCTTTTGGCGAAGGGTATGATGAAAAGTTGCTCGTCTACGACTGCAGAATACCATGCTCAGAAGTGATCTCTGCATGCTTGAATAACGCAGGCCTCACTTCTTTCCTTCGGATTCGCTCTTGGGCTGCACAAGGCAAACAATTCGAAGTTTCCCGGACCCCAAAACTATGCAAGCATTAGCTAGACGGGCATACGGGAATAGCACGTGACTTACGAGCTCTTTGATACCATTCATGAACCTGTCTTGGAAGGTGGTCGGCTGTTCTCCACCATCGGTGCCTCCTGCGTCACCCCCGACAGCCCAAGTAGTAAGACGCCCGTAGACCGTCCACACAGCCCAGCCGTGATGCCACCCTAAGGCGAGAGCATAGCCATCAGATGTCCTACATGACACCTATCAGTGGGTTTTAGGTAATTCGATTGTCGCCGACTAACCAAGATAAGCATCTGACGCTACCAGTTTCTAGATGAGGTGAGGTGGACTTCAGAGTTTGACGCAGATGAAATTGATGGGAGTATATCAATGCTTGCGAAGGAAGCAGTATCGAATATAGCAGACATTTTCCGCTAAAGTAGCTCCAGTTCAGCATGAGTTTCTCTCGTTACGCTGCGAGCCACCTACTCTTGGAGACCGAGGGCTACAAGCGAAAACGGCACATTGAAGTCTACGCAGACTGCCTTATCCGCCAGTGGTGCCACTCGAGAAGATGTATGAGACTCTGAAAGCTCAACGGAAGAGTCTAGATTACCGTAGAAGCATTGTCCGTCCCATATCGGTGAGATCAGATTGGGCAGACTGTAGTTACCGGAGCCGCGTTGTTCGTTGCCCTGTCGTTATAGAGATATCATTGAGTGTGGTTGCCTCGAGGGTCTAGTCGACATGCACTTACTTTTTGAGTAGTAATGGAGAGTTCCTTCACTGCGTAAGCTCGTCCATCTGAACTGATCAGCGAGTACAGGTCTAGATCCAAATTATACCGGACATCTACTATCGGGCTGTCTGGATCGACTATCCATGGCAATTCTGACAAGTATGCAAGGTGTTCAAGCTCCGACGTTTCATCTTGTTCCAGATTATGTATTTCATCTGTAAATAGAGCGTAGTGTAAAGTTTGAAGGACGGGCGGATTTGCTGTTGCGACAACTAGGAATCGAGGTGTGGGACAGAAACTAGTACAGGACATGTCAACACTATGACTGATGCAATCGAGTACGGGAGACATCAACATACGAAGTGACTTCAAACTCTGTGAAATCCAGATAGCCCACTTCATGTATGACTAGTGAGGTTAATGGCAATCCCTCGCCTGACCCAGCAACGAATTGACCCTTCGCAGCGCCCGTGCCGGTGGTAGGGACGGAGTAGACGGGGGCGTTTGGCGCATCTTCAAACGAAGTGACGGAATATAAAAATAAGAAAGACTTTGCGGTCTATGATTGAAACATTGGCAGACGCGTTATGGCACATGGCTTGACACCGCTACAGTTGTGGCAACTCACGGAAACTAGCAAGCGACAGGTTCCACTGCCTTGGGAAGGATCGTCTACCCAGTGAACTGCCTTGTTAAGCCCATATCGCCTCAGTGAAGTGCCCGTCCGTTTTAGCTTGCATAGCAGTAAAGCGGGCTGATGGTGGATTGTCGCGTTGTCAATCTATCGGTCGGCGTAACGCATTTCATTGTGCTGTGACTTACCCTCAGACTCCATATGCCAATTTCCGAGCCTCCTAGAACTGCTGCAAGCTTGCGGCTTCCGTTACCCTCATCTTTGCCTCGCCAGCTGCTGTTGTCCTGCCTGGCGAAACTCAAGAGCTCCTCGTCATGTGCTCCGCCCAGTCGCGCGATATCAGCCAGAGACGCAGGCAGAGGGGGCAAATCGTGAGGAGTGGATGCAGCGGAGGGTCTTAGAACCTGCAATGGAGCCTCTCAGTACGCAGTTTTGGCGTTGTAGTAACGCAGCACTGTGCCATGCTACCTGCGATGCATGCAAGCGGACTCACCTTGGCTGAAGTGGTTGGAAAGTACATCTCCCGAACAGGACGCGACCCTGGATGAGTTTCAGAATCATACGCTAGCTACTGCGACCGCCGAGTTGCAGATATTGTATGCCGAGCATTTCTTTCATGACCTGTCCTGAAGCAACAGACAACGATCAACCTCCAGCTCGTAAAACCTATGTTACAGTCTGGCTAAGGTGGATGCACTGCAACTTCCTCCGACTACAGGAAACCAAGGATATCAAACCATAACAGTGTATTACAATGGTAACTTGGGCGTATTATGGGCACTACATATTACTTTGCGTTCGACTGATACTTCCGAACTACATAACTTGGTGGTCGAGGACACTGCCATTTCGACTTTCATCAGCAAGTTGTTTAGACGTAGGTTTAGCCTCAAACCCTCACTGTGCAAGTTTACGATTGCGAGAATTCGCGCTATCGATCTGGGTTTGCAGGTCGCTGCCGCAGAGAGGTTGTCAGACTAATGCTTACGATTGAGATAGTCTCTGCATACCTGATGTTCTGCTGCAATTCTCGAACTCGCTCTTTCGCTCCTTGACGTTCTCGTTTATTCTTCTCCTCCGCTTCCTTGAGTTTGTTCATCAACTCCCTCAACCGAGCCTGCCAGTGGTCTTCAGCGTTGGCTACTTTGCTCTTTGCTTCTTCAAACTTCGTCTCCACGGCTTGCAGCTGATCTTGAGTCGCTTTCAGACGTCTTTCAGCTGTAGAAGCGCGTGCAGCCAGGGCTTGTAACTTTTGGCTGCTTCCCGGAGACATGTCTGTTACAGTTACTCGCGTTTTGAGCGAGGAGAGTTGTTCATTGAGCTCGCCATTAGTAGCCTGTTTGGTACCGAATTTAGCACAAGTACATGGCCGATAGTGATATGCCAGACTGACCTTGATAGACTCTACCTCGTTATGCTTGAGCAGGACCCTCTGCTTCCATTGCTTCTGACTGTCGACAGCGTTCTTGACTGCCATCTCTAGCCTGTCGAGCTGGCGCATTCTCGAGTCTTGCTGTTTCTTTAGCGAACTGTGTTCAAATTGTAATCAGAGTCTACCAACACACCACTCTCGACTTAATGCTTGGCGACTCACTTAATCTGGTCGACGAAGCGTCCTTCCATATCTTTCGCTTTCCGGTCAAAGAACTGTTGCACCTGCACGATAACGCGTATCCGGCTCATGATAGCATCATGGAATACTGCAAAATTGACGTGGGGCTTGAGATCGGCTTGTGTAGGTCTCTTCTTGTCCATGCCTACGGCTTTGTCAATCGCCTGGTACACCGATTGAAGCAGTGAATTGCGCTCCGAGATCTGATCCCGATAGTCTGCGTTCGTTCGACCACTGCCACGGGAGCTACTGTGATGATCCTTCTCGGCTCGACGAAGCCTGTCTTGAGCATCTGCTAGATCGTCTCGAGCATCTCGCAATGCCTTGGAAGCAGTGTCCAGCTTGTCAGACAGATCCAAGCGAGCCTGTGTCTGCAGAGACAGTTGAGCGGAAACATCATTGTTCGTCGCCCGCTGGTGATCAGAAGTGTCAGCCTGGTCTCGATAGCGCCGATCAGCATTGGATCAGTGCCTCTCACTAAAGTGGCTGCTTCTAGATCTCGCTGTCGAAGCTCCTCTTCCTTCCTATCAAGTTCGGCACGAGCATGGTCAAGGTCCGCTTCGTAATGTGCCAAGTCTCGATTCAACCTCTCGACTTCCAGAATGAGGGACATTCTGTCGGAAGTATTGTCAACACCTTGTTTCTTGGCCTGCTCATCCCTGTTCTGCAAGACCTGGTTGAGACGTTCCAAGTCTTGCTCCCGCACTGCGAGACGATCTTGTACTTGTCGCAAGTTAGCCTTTATGCTGTTTATAGTCTGATCTTTCTCAGATATAATATTTCGCCAGTGGTTCTCCAACTCCAATATGTGGCGGTTTGATTTCAGTTCCGCTTGCTGTAATTCAGCCTCTTTCTCTTTCAGAGCCTTTTCTAGCGAGTATCTGGCGTCTTGTAAGCGTTGACGTTGTTTATCGTCTGATCGTTTACTTTCTTCGAGTTCAGCGCATCTCAGTGCCAATTCTTCGGTTTTGTTGCGCAAGAAAGTAACTTCAGTTGTAAGAGACTCATGCTGTATCGTAAGATCGGCTTGGCGAGACTTGGTAGATGAGGCTTTCTGTGGGTTGAGGGAAGCAACAGTGGATCAGAAAGACAAGCTTGCTTTGTGCTATTGTGAAACGCACCTCTTTCAAAGCCGACACGACCTGCTCATGCATTCGCTGGCGATCTTCAAGCTCTCTGTCTGCTGAGTCGAGTTCCTTCTCCAGCTCCTGAATACGGACAGCCTTATCGTCGACTTCGTCTTCGAGAGCTTCAATCTGCTTGCTCAGCTGCGAAGTGGGATGTGTAAGAGGATAAAAGTAGCACGACCCCTATGCGATATGCTGTATCAAAGCCTACCTTTTGTATATCATCCGTCAGACCCATCACTTCTTCACCCAAGGCTTCGACCTCCTTCTGTTTATCATCTGCTTTCCGCAATGCCTTTTCAACTTTCCTTTGATCTTCTTTGGCGAGTTTCTCAAACTCTTGGAATTTCTTGTCCATATTACCAAGTTCCCTCTCTCTATCATCAAGAGCATCACTCAGCTGATCTTTATCCTGCCTTACTTCTTCTAAAGCAATCTTCCACTCCTCTACTGCTCTTTGAACATCCTCTTCATGATCTGCTTCTCTTTGATCCAATTCCAAGTTGAGCTCAGCAATTTCCTTGTCACGTCTCTCAAGATCTAACATTGCAGCAGAGAGTTTATCTCTGTAGGTGTTAAGCTCATCTTCCAAGGCTTCCATACTTGAACCTCGATCAGCACTAGAAGCTCGACGCTCTCGGTGCTCTTGAAGTTCAGATTCCAAAGCCATATTGTCCTGTTTCAGACCTTCAAGTTCATCATACAGTTGCTCCTTTTCATCGTTCCGGGTTGCAAGCATAGTAACTTGAGCGTTTATCTGAGAGCGAAGCTTTGCATTTTCGTCTTCCAAAGTATCAATGGTACGATGAAGGTCTTCGCTCTCTTCCTCCCGACTATTTGCACGAGCAGTGGCATCTTCCAGTTGAGCGTGCAGCTCCTCTCTCTCTTCTTCAAAAGCTTGTCTTTCCCTGTTCAACTCATCGCGCAACCTTGAGATTTCGGAATTTGCTTCTTGTTCAGTCCTGCTAACTCGACCATGGGCCATATCCTGATTTTTCCGCGAGGCTTCGAGTGCATCAGTAGCTTCCAATAGCCATTTCTTGTGCTTTTTCAATTCTTGCTTTAGACTTTGATATTCGACTTTTAGGTCTATAGTCTCCTTTAATGCTATATCCATCTGTTCAGGAGTTAGCTTGGCTAACCTTTCTTCAAGGAAATAAATTTTCAGCTTAAGAGAAAAGTTTTCCTTGTTCACTTCATCGATGAGCTGTGAAGACAAAAGGATGGCATGAATATCAGAAGATCGATTCCTCTTTCCCTCTCTCTCTCAGAAGAAAGTTTAAGCATGCATGGACTTGAGGCAATCCATGCATGATCAGTATATAAAGGCCTCACTTTCTCTTGCTCGCGGAGCGTGAGCTGCTGCTTGGAACCAGGTTTGACTTGAGGATTTGAATCAGTTTGACGATTGCCTGATGCTTTCCCCACTTTTCTAGTCGCGACAGTCTCAACACGCATACTTTGGGAATCACTCCTCTCAAAGCTAGGCTGTTCATTCCATCCCGATGTTCCATCGCCGCCTGCATTATCGCTTTGCTCTTGATCATACCCTTCCTCTTGTTGTTCTTCATGACCGCCATCATCACCATCGTTTAGATTGGTCGTTCTCCTTATACCCTGTCGGCTACCGGCAGCACGACGTTGTTGTTGTGATGATGAACCGGCGTCATGCTGTGATAAATCCATGTAACCTTCATTTGTATCCGCAAAGATATTACGTGTAGTACCAATAGCAGTAGGAGAGGAAGGGATTTGTCTGGTGAAGCCAGCGGCATCGCTGATAACGCGTCTTTGTTTTTGCTGTACATCTCTAGCTGAAGGTGTTTTTGGTTTAGGTTTCATATCACCTTGTGCATGATGTTCATTGTAATGATCTTCTGGTACGAATGAATCTTCAAATGAGGCCAGCAAATTATTTGTAGCTGTCTGATGGCCTATATACGATGTTGATGGCGATACGTGTTCATCTTCTTGGCTCGATGAATGATCATGCATTACGCGATCAGTTGGATCTGTCGTGTTGTTGATTGAGTCATTGTTATCGTTATCGTTTGAATATCCGTATGGCTTATGCTGCTGCTGCTGTTCATGTCCCGTCCTTCGGTGATCCTCCTCTGTATCCTGACCTCCCTCTTCAGACGAGCCGGAGGATCCAAAGTCACGAGAACGCAGCATTGCATGCGCTTCAGAAGCCATACCTTCAGCTTGGCTGGCTATCTGATTGACTGCTTCAACGATACCGAGCTGCAGTTCTCACTAGCGTAGCCATATCAGAGCTTGGCTGCTATCGGTCGCTTTAAAGGCAACGCATAGCCTGCCTGCCTGGCGGTTGATAGCAATAACGTGCGCAGAACGCGGCTGGAAATAGGTATTTAGTAACAACTGTTGCAACAGCAAAGCATGAAGATGACCTCGCAGTTATATCATCGTTGACGACTGGACTGGCTTAGCTTAAGCGCAACTCAGTTCCAGCTGTCAAGCCCTGCACTAAGTCAGAGGAGGTTTGGGATGATGCGCTCAACTGGCGCAGTGGCAAAGACATCGCGCGTAGGGTAGAATCGACAGCAATCAGGACAAGCAAGGAACAAGGTCAAAGCCAGAGTAGACTGAGAAACATGAGAGAATGCTATTTTGCTATTACACTTTAGGTTTCATTCTGTCTGAAAAAGAAACATACAGCTATATGATAATAGTAGGGTAGATGGGAGGATTAGACCACTTTGAACATCCTGTAATATCAATAATTGTATGCAGAGGGAGTATAAGGGTAGTAAAAAAGAAAGAGAAGGTAGGAATGATGAGCAAGGGATATATAAGGATCGAATATACGGGTCTATGAGCAGTAATGATAATTTGGCTCGCTTGTCAAACATCCCGCAGGAGCGCCTTCATATGCATATCCCAGAATGGTAAAATTGACGGCCCGACTTCCTTTTCTCCCATTCTCCCATGCAATCATTTATAAACAGGACGCCTTTGGCAGGGATAGCTGAAAGGAAAGGAACGGCGAAGGCGAAGATTGGATGTAATGGAGTGCGTGTATAGTGCTAGGAAAGATGTTCGAGGTGAGAAAGGTGGGTTCTAAAATTAAACCTCGAAAGATTATAGAAATATCGAAGCATATTACAGAACGAGTGGAACGATAAGAAACGCTCGATTAATATCGGTTGTAATAATAAAAGTTAGGTATGACTTGGAATAGGATCTGTATATGCGAGATATATCAAAGGGGAAAGCCCATTTTGAGGATGGTTTCTGAGGCTGTATATATAATCATTCCATCCTGTTGGTGTGGTTCCCAGGAAGGAGGCTTTTCATAGTCTCAAACTGGGCTGTGACTGAATGGGATGATTTCTGCTCATATGGGTAAGAGGAGAGGAAGGTGGAGTTTATGAAAGCTTGGAAGAGGGGAATAGAGGAATTTGCTTATATTATCGTCTAAGTAGGTATAATTTGTGTTGGGGAGACAATCATTCTCGGAAAGCGCCTTGCTTCGCTCGTTGGCTATTCTTCTGCCCAAAGGGAACGCTTTAATAGCGGTCTCGTCCGGCAATGCAGCCGATGAGGACTGTAGTATACAAGAATGAAATGACCATGTATCAGTAAGGTCCGTTCCAGTGCGGCCACTCTCGTCCACCTTCCGGCATCCCTCCTTGTTTGACCAATCCGATCGCTTTCGCCGAAAAGCAAAGGCCGATCACGTGATTTTCCCGTCCCATAACACAGCAATTCGGAATTCGGGTAAAAGTGCGGGGGTGAGGGATAAACAAGGTATGGATAGGAGGTAGGGTTTTGAAAACATGATGATCGTCGTGCATGTGATGACTTACACGGCAAGACAGCCAATAACAAGCATCCTGTAGAGGCCCAGTATAGCCATAGACCGACTCCGTATTCAACGGTAATACCAGTTGCGGCTGCACTGAGGGCACTTCTCGTTCGGTGAATGATCACTATGGGTGGAGAGGGAAAAAATGGAAAGGGAATTGATTAGCTTATTGATCCTACTGTAGCCCAAATTACAATGCCATCCAATGACCCAAGCTATCTTGGAGAGAGACCAGAAACTTACCAGTCCAGATGATGCATCCAACAGCTCCGCAGAGGAAAGCAAAGAAAGCCAAAATAGCAGAGATGAGGAAGGCGAATCTGTGTGCTAGGAAACCGATGAGGAAGGCCAGTCCACCTGCGAGTGTGCCAACAAAGAGGACGTAGAAAGCGCCTCGACTGTGAAAGTAATATAGAATGTCAATGGAATTGCCCCGAGCATTATCAAAATCATTGTATGCGTGTGGAGGGTTTCCGTAGTATAGGTTTGCGTAGTATAGGTCGCAAAGACCCAACTGGGTGTATGTGATGATCTCAATTCAGGTCCAGGCTTAGCTATCCCGCCTGCCATAAAAGGCAAGGATGCAGACATCATTGCCGCTCGAGGACATAACATGATCGAGAAATAGGGCGACGGAATGGCGGCCAAAAAGGCCTAAAGAAGAAGGAGGGAATGGGAGGGGAGAGGAGAGTGTGTGTGTGTCGTGGTATCGGAATGAGGAGACTCACGTGTAGCTGCCTAGATAGTCAGAGTCGACAAAGGTACCGGATGGAAGGGCTTGGGCAACAGTGTTTTGTTGGGCTGCAGGAGCATCGAAGAGGATCGCAGGGGCAGGTTGGAATTTGAAGCCGAACGAGGTTCCGACGCAGTAGTCTCTGTCACCACCTAGAGACTGGGCGGCGCAGTAGCCCCAGAGACCCCATTGGTATGAAGGACGGATGCCGGTGTTGGGAGCGTCACCCTCTCTTGGGCCTGATCCATAGATAGCCTCTCCCACGCCCAGAGCCTCACCCAGTCCTTCGGTGTTGACATTGACCATGCGGATGTTTCTTGGGATGAGTGATCCATTGATTTGGGAGATCTGTTTGCGTGTACATTGAGGGATTGTGTTCCATCGGTTTCGCACGGCATGCCAATATTTCCAAACAGAGAAGGAGGGTTTTTGCAGACCGGTGGGGGAATGACGAGAGGGGATGGGAGAAGCGGGACAGGAAGGAAGACACAGAGAGAGCGCGGTCAGCAGACACACTATGGCTGACATGGTGGTCCTATGCGGACAACCTACATGTGCAAAGATGGCCAGTATCGAGGCACACAGAGTGAGGAAGACGCCTAAACCGGCGCAGGCGAAGAAGCGGCCCATGGCTTGGGAGATTCAGGCGGAGTTGAAGAGAGTGGAGGATGAGCTGGGAGAGGGCAGTGTCAGCGATGTGCAGAGTGCGAGAGTGCTGATGATGGAGAACAGTCGGGTCGAATCAGAGAAGAAGGATTGGCGAGCGCTCCCGCCAGACGTCGTCTTCTGCTCATCCGCGGTGATCGCAGTGCTGATGTTGTGCGCAGAGATGGCGAGAAGGCGGCGGACGGGGAGGGCGGAAGGAACCCAGCGAAGGGAGTGGATATGGACAGCCTGGCGTGCTTACCTGTCTATAGGTATCCGCAGCGAGGTAGCAGTGTGCGTCGTCCAGAGCAGAGAAGGGCCGGCAGCAACCAGCGACGTGTGCCTGCAGCCAGCTTTGGAAGGCAGCGATCAGTCTTTTCGATCTTGTTGATGGAACAGGGGGAATTAGGATGGGATAGGATATAACAGGACAGGCTAGAGAGGAGCAGGATTGCCGGAGTAATAGCAGGATGCACACAGCAGCAAGCTTCTACGACACAGCTCACCGGCACACAGTGCTCGCAGTACCCACTCCTCCACCAGCGATCACGTGCACGACGCAACTCACCGGACATGCGCGATGACGTCCTTGCTGCTGCTGCAAGCAACCGCCCGACAGGCTTCGTCGCAACGAGACATGAGACATTCTCGCAACAGCAATGCTTGCTCTGCCATCCATCTGATAGAGGGTATCAGCACTTGTGACATTCTGGCAGGGAGACTGCGGTGCCGGAGAAAATAGATCATTCTTCACCATGCAATAGTTTGCAAGTACGATCTATCCTAAAGTTCTGTAATATTTATATTGCTACATTCAAGATTCGTGTATATCCAATTCATCTGTGTCCAAGTTCTCTTGCGAGAAAGACTACTTTAAAGGCTGTGGTGTCATCCATTCCGTCCTGTACGTCCACAAGCAATCTAGAACATGGCTGTTCCCAACATTGCACCAGCTCCGAGGCCTGATAGATTCCAGTCAAGAAGCATGCATTGTATCAGGAAGTGTTGCTATATAAATCAAGTATAAAGCGCAACGTCCCAACTCACCGAGTAGACCGGCAGAGAGTCCCATCGGGGCATACATTCCTCCTCCATATCTACCATACCCGGGGTCTGTTAAATGAGGGGGGATGCGGAAAGACAAGGGAAGACCAGCTAGTCAGTGCCCCCTCTCCTGCTCCCTTTAGGCGATGCAAATGCAAAACTAGAACACTTACAGCCGTATGGACCAGGTCGATAGACAGGCGCACGATAGGCCAGTGCATCAGCTAGATCACGAGCTTTGTGTTCCGCGTGCCTTCGCTGTCTCTGAGCCTGTACGTATGTACGCAAATAAAGTTACGACAGTGGAAGGATCAGCAAGGGATACGTTTCTCAACAGAACGCCTTGTGTTCCGCTGCAAGAGACGGAAAAAGGAACAAGGCCAAGCACTGGCTCTGTTTTTGATTCGTGGAAAGAAAGGCAGTGAAACCACTCACGGGAGATTCCTTCTCATGAATCAGTTTACTGAACTTGCCTCTTGGGTTTCTTCTTTCGTATTCTTCAGGAGTACCCATTTTACCTAGATAATATTGAGTCAAATCTTCCATTGTGACTTTTGTTCTTTGACCCCCTTGTAATACGCTTGTTCCGGGATAAGACTGTTGCATTCCTATTGTACCACCTTGTCTATAACCTGCTCTTGAAGGAATTCCTATTCCCCCATGTGATGGTAGTTGGGACGTCGCGGTATTGGTAGCGCTGGTGGTGCTGCTGCCGGCTCTACCTCCTCCTCCCGTTTGAGGAAGTGATGATGGGCCAGGCTGTGGGCTTGGCATGGGCTACGAAGTTGATATGGCGTGGAAAGAACGGAAAGCAACGAAAGGGTTAGATTGTCGAGATTGCTTTGCTACCCCTCCTTCGATTTTGAGTTCTTTGGGCTAACCCACCTGATCTGCCCATAGCTTATGTACATAAGCTAAAGGATCCATTCCCTGAGGAACAGTAGAGAGGAATTCTGGATCATCAAGGGGATGCGTCCAAATAGATCTTGGACCGTTGGGATTCATAGTATCGACAAAGAAGAAGCCTAAGTAACCGATATCGAAAAAGGCCATTAGGTCGAGGTAGGTAAACCGGTTCATGAATCAGTTAAGAACATTGCATTACGAGCCACGTCCATCCGCTACGAGTCAATGCGCGGAGAAAGTTGAAGAAAACATACGGTCATGCTCCTCTGAGAATTGAACAACCCATCCAGGTGGCATGGGTCTATCCTCTTCTTCGACATCCAGTTCTTCATGTGACGAGTCACCACGTCGAGGTCTTCTATTGCCCTGTGCATCTACGCCAGTGCTGTGTGAGTTGGCAGTGTCGTTGTTGTTGCTGTTGTTATTGCTGCTGCTGCCGGTTGATCCCAATCCAGCTCCTGCTGACGTATTGGCAACGCCACCATTGCCGGCACCGCTTTGAACTGTGTCTTGGGGACGTCGCTGATTGAGAATGCTATCATAGGACGGAGGCGGCTCATCGGACATGTTGTTTTGCTGGCTGGACATGCTGCCTGTTGACTCCCTACGCTGTAGTTTCTAGGTCAGGTGTAGGTGGAATCAATGCAGAGTCAACCCGCGGCCGATCGTTTGCATCGGCACAAGTGCATCAACGCTTCTGTGTCCTATGTAAGTGCGCATCAGCAATGTTACGTTCAAAGCTGAAGATCACATGTCAGTGCAGAGAAAGGCTCCGTGTACTTCAAACTTGCCGTCAGAAGGCCTCCAATCTCTTGGCTTCAATCTACAGTGCTCGTCTTGCTAGTCTTCGTCTTCCTTCTTCTACTTTTCCCTCTCTCTACCTTGCCCTCGGTTTGACTACCACAAAAATTGTTGAGTTGCGAACATCGCTGCACTATCCCACGCTAAGCTCCTATTTGATGATTTATTTCAAAAGATGATCCATATCTCCTGATACGCTCGCCGCGATCTGTACATCCTCGACCACTGTATTTGACACTAACGGCTCATCCTGAATGCCTGGTCAAATACCAACCTACTCCAGACCTCTTGCTTGGCTCATAGTCACCGTGCTCCTTAGCTGTGAGTATGTGGCGATGGTCCCCCAAAAGCAGGGTCGATTCGATTTCCAAGTCTTTGCGACCCTAATTCAGATGTATGAATCGGTAGGAACGACTGTGCTTGAAATAGTGTATCGCTATTCAGTCTCGCTTGCTTGGGAGCCTTTTCTTCCCTTCCGACATCTGGTTCTGCCTCAAAAAAGAAGGTCAAGTGATGGAAGATGGATAAATGCCTGATCCATCTGAAGGTAGTAGCATAGGGCAAGAAATTGCAAACATGCAGTGGGACACAACGAAAGGCACAGAGGGAAAAAAGAACAGACTACAGAGATGGAACTGAACCCCATCCTCTTGCTCGACTAGCTGGCGAATCCATGTACGCGGAGGAACCTCCGATTGCGACGGTAACAAGCGAGCTGATGTTCTTGCGCGATATCTCACAAGACAGGAAGATCATCCACGATGGGTAATGCACTTGTAGGCAGCCCTGCCTTCCCCGAATTTAGTTGCTGCTGTTCAAATGCTATAGCCTGCTGTATCCTAGATTCCAGTTCTCGTCTAAGACTTCTCAGCTCTTCTACCCTCCTAAATTCAGCGGCATCTTTTTCATAAGCTCGTTTGCCCTTGATAGACATTATATAACTGTCTTGACGTATCATACCCTCCTGCTCTTCTATTCGCTTGAGCCTTTTGTATAGCTCTTCTTCATGATCTTCTTGCATAGCTTTCACCGCGATTATGGCATCGCAATCCTCTTGCATTCCGTTGAGAACTTCCTTCAATCGTGTCCCTGCATCACGCAATGTTCTTTCTTTGCGACGCAGTTCTTCGTCTCGTGCTCTTACTGCGGCTGCCTTGCGTTCTACGCTCGCTGCGGTTTCCGATAGACCTTGTTGAACTTGTTCCAAAGCCGCTTGCCAGGCCTGAACCCAGTCTCTCTTGTGGTCGAACGCCTTCTTATCTGCCAAAGGCGCAGAAACTGCCGAAAATCCCGATTAGCAAATGTCCCGGCATAGGGGTGAATTATAGGTCTCACAGTCAATCATAGACAGGTTAGCCGCATCCTCAGCGAGAGCTTTATCCAAACTGGTATCGTCTCCGCCTGTAGCTCCGAGACCAGACAGGATTCGAGAGCATTTGTCAAGTGCTTCGGTGTATTGCGACTTTTTACGCGCGACTTGCTCGATGGAGTCCTGTCTATGCTTGGCGTGGGATGCGTGCTTGGAAGTAGATGTATTGGCAAATACCGGGCGCTTTGTTTGGGGTGAGTAGGAAGCCGACCCTGCTGGAGAAGCCAACGGCGGTCCGGCTGATGCTGAGGCTGCCGGTGCACCAGGGGCCAAAGACGTGACTGGTTTCTGCAAATCAGGTACCTCGGAGGCAGGCCTAGCTGAATCAACTTCGCCAATCGACCCAGATCTAGTTTCTAGTAGTTGCGACATTGTTGCCATATGTTCTTCCATCTTCTGCACTTTTTGAGCTAGCAAGTCATAATCCGCCAACCGAGCGTCCACACGTGATTTCCAAGCTGGATCAATCCTTTTTGACAACAAGGTCAGACTCTGTTTCAGAGTTTCGTTTTCATGCATGAGCGTTTGCATTCCCTGGTGGCTAGTCTCTAATGGAGACACCTTCAACTCAATGTCGCTACGGAGCTCGGCTATACTCTGTTCAATGGACTCGCATCTCTCTTCCGTGGCTTTCTGTCCATTGTTGGCTTCCCTGAGGCCTGCCAGACAGATCTGTCCAATCTTCACGAAGTCGACGCCTCCGCTTGTGTAGCTTTGACCGTCATCATGGCTGGCATTCAGGAGCGAGGAGCCATTGACTGAAGGCGACATCTAACAGTCTCAAGAATGTACGTTGGAGAAGATAACTGAATCTGTGAGCTCCCGTTCGTGCTTGGTTTCGTTTATGTTTGCGGATGTGAAGTCGGGCCGAAGCAAACGTGCGCCTTCAACTACAAGCTGGTCTGTTGACTCTCGCCCGACTCGCGCACATGGACACAACAGCGGGTGCTTAAAGGATACAGCTAAGACGACTGAACAAAGTCAGCATGAACACACAGTGAACGCAGCCCTCCTGTCTTGCGAACGCTCCAGCTGGGCGCTGCACTCGTCCGCCGTCAAGCATGTCAAAGGTCAGCGCTGAGCGCATCAGCGCACCGAGGACAAGTACGGAGAAGGAAGCCAAAGCACTGGCGGCCGAGCTTGTGAGCCTCCTGGGCAAGAAGGATCCGTGGCACCAGGATGTAGTATTCGCCAGAGAGAAGTGAGTGCGACATCCTTGTCGTTGTATGCAACACCTGCTCCTCGCCTAGGAGACCATCAATGCGCGATCGCAGTCGGCAGAAAGCGTTGGCGCTCTGAAATAGCATCTGCTGATCATCGCCTGATATCCTGCCCTCTTCATCTGCTGCTCCATCATCTGTCCGCGGCAAACCCCATGTCCTCTGCGCCGGACGTGCTGCTCCACCCGACCCCACAGCTTGCGGCGCCACTGTCTGGCAATCGTCTTTCAGGCCCCTACACCCAGTAATGCAGCCAACCCAGCTATTAGAGCGCGAAAGCGCCTGGCTGGCTTGAACGTCATCTTCTTCAACACTTCATATAATGTAATCCGTCACTATCGCCAGCGCCTTAGCGCGATGGATACAGCCTTGTCTGGCAAGAATGGCGACAAGGGGGGAAGCAAGCGCTCGTCAAAAGCAGCTGCCGGTGGTGTTACAACAGGACAGCGTAGGAAGCTGCTACACTCCTTCAGAGACTTCTTGATCGTTGAGGAAACGTTCTGGAGAGATCTCCTCATTCGTATTGTCGGAGTGTTTGATGTCGAGGAGGCTAGGGCATCTTTGCGTCTACTACAAATCGGTATTGGAGATTGGGAGCCGGACCCGGCGCTAGCCGAAGACAAACAGAGTCACGACTCTGCCATCCTCCTCTGCCATAGAACGCTCATATGCTTTGGGGATCTGGCAAGGTACCGCGAGCTATACTCGGATAAGGCGAGCAGCACACCGAAGCACAAACAAGGGACTTTACCAGGTGCACAGGACGAACACGCAAAGAAGACATTCACTCGTGCCTATGAAGCCTATCACCAGGCTAGACTGCTCATACCAGATGATGGCAATCCATCTAATCAGCTCGCTGTGCTTGCAGGCTATCAAGCAGATCAGCTTTCTTGCATTTACCACTATTATCGTGCTCTCTGTGTTCGAAAGCCTTTCGCAACTGCAACAGAGAATCTATCCGCTACTATGTCTAAGATTCTCAGTCAATGGGAGGCTGAAGAATCTGTAAAGCGAGATAAACGGAGACTGGGATCGAAAACTGCCAACTATGCCGACCTGGACGAAGATGAGGGCGAAAAGTTGCGTAAGCGAGACGCAAGTGAAGTGTTGGATCAGTTCAAACAGACTTTTATCGTCTTGCATGCCGTTCTGTTCAAAGGCACTAGGTAGGGCCAGTATGTTTCGTCGCCAGATTCAGTTAATACTTACTCTACTCTTCTGATGCACCTTAGTGTGGATAAGCTCCCGCCATTATTTATGAGCGTCAATAAGCACCTGTCGTTTGCTGTGCATAATCGTATTCTGCCTTCGGACGTTGTTGTCAAGACTGTTGTCACCGCTCTCGGTTCCTGGTGGTATGCTCGGATGTACAGGCAGACCACTAAGCCGGGCGATCAGAGTAAGTCCGCGTAGACTGGGAGGATCATCTTAAGCTGACGGCATGAGCTTCTAGGTGGAGCACGGGCCAGTAGCTCTTCCTTGGAAGCGTCCGCTCTCATGCACGCTCTCGCTGTCGTTTCGGAGCTCATGAATGTGGGTACTGGCGAGCTGAGAGCGACCAATCGGACGCAAATTCTACAGCAAGTAGCACAAGCTACAAAGGCAGAGCAAAGCATGATTCTGGCCCAGAATGTTTCTGCGGTATTGAGGCGCACACTGCCAGCCTTGCGTATCGCGAGCATGTGGCTGCTGAGCAATGGAGCTTATCTATCGCGCTACGACACGACCATGACGCAATTCAAGCCCGACGACCCCAATATACCCCAGGAGGTATGCATTGCAGCAAGAAACTTCTGGACAACGTACACAATCTTCATCAATGCTCTACAGTTCGCATTTCCGGCTTCAATCTTACCTGCGACCAGTGGAGATATAATGCTAGAAGAGGACGTAGACATGTTGGGATTTGCCCCTTTGAGGCGACGCATGACCGAAACTTCAGCTGGGAAAACTGGGCAAGGTCTCTCCGGCGCTCTGGCTACTTCTGCCGCTGCTGGATCAGCCCTCCACCCCAACGAAGAGCAGGTCCTGCGCCTAGCCGACCTTCTTGCGGATGCCAATCTCCTTGCTCTTTCAGAGGTGTGCTAGTCTTGGAACATGTTGACAGGTGCTCACTGCTAAACTGCATTCTCTGTATAGACTTGCCCCGTCGTTCTTGAACGCGGCCAATATGTTCTCCGCAAGAAGCAACTTAACCCCGCCTCGCAACCGTGGAGACCTGTCAATCAGCCATCCCAAGATGTAGAAGTCTCACCTCCGGTAAATGATGCTGCCGTCAGCGGATACTATGATGATGTCGGACTGCCTGCTGGCGTGGACGAGATGGACGACAGTGATGATGACTATGAGATTACGGAAGACGACGTACTTGATCTCGCGATGCGAGTCGCCACTGGTGCGAAAGATGCCTCCCCTGTTCTGGACGGTGGAATGTCGGACAACGAAGACGATGACGATGAAGTCCTTTGGCAACCTCAAATGGGGACTGTCGGAGACCAACAGTAAGCCCGTTTTGTAGGCTGTGAGATACTTCGCTCATTGTTCATATTGCTCGTTAGACCATCTCCTTCTGGCGATCAGGCACTCTCTCGAAAGCCATTGGGTACTCATGCCGGCGGGATGTCTCCTGTTGGCACCCCCGCTTCCCGGACTGCATCAGATTTGCTGCTTCAGGTATTGCAAGGCAGCGCTATGGATATGAGCAACGCCCACAGTCGCCTAGGGGACAGTTTCTTCGATGAACAAGATCATTCATTGGGCCCAGCCTCGGCATTCTCTGGATTTTCCGAACAGGCACATGGTCTAGTAACCAGATCTATATGGTCTTCGGGCACTGGCAGCATTCTGCCTCTTACATCCCAGACGAGCAGTCCGCCACGTCCAGCAAGCAATCAGCCAAACCGCCTGGTCACTCAGACAGCCTCTGCTGAAGCGCTGTTCAATAGCATGCCCAACCAGAACCAGCACAATACCGGATCGAATCGTTCCTCGCCCAATATGCCTGGGGCAGCCACCATGGATCCCTTGAAGCGCAATGGATTCGCCCCTGCTAATGGTCCGGCTGCACCTTTTCGGGCTCAACAGGATATCTGGAACGCAGGATCTCTACGCGGTATGCCTGTGCAGGAAGCTCGCATGCAACAGGATGTCGTGCGACCTCCCACTCAGCAGATGACTAGACAACATGGCTAGGGTCACATCAATGGTTTTGACATTTGCTTTCTTTTCCCTGGCATCCGCGTAACTTCTGTCACGCACACGCCTCCTCTACGTCGCGGGCATCTCAAGGCGGAACCTTTCCGAGGCTCGGGGTTTCCACAACATCAGAACATAGTGGCATATCTCCTTACCCACTTATCTAACATATACGTAGCTCTTACTGGTGCTGGAGTACACATTGTTAGTAAGAGCGACTCACAGGTCCGATACCAAGCTTTCAAGCTTTGGAAGAACACTCGCGGGAAGTCTGAGCATCCAATCGAACTACATGGTCCATTTCAGTCCCCACCCGCTTAAGACTACAACAACGATTCAGGGTTTAAGAGAACCCTCATTCTGATGTTATTACACAATTTTACACTCTATTGTGACAACGATATTGCAATGACCGACTTTCTCTACTTTGTGAAGAAGCTGAAGCCCCTTTTCCGAAAGAAGTATACCATGATAGCAGCCAAAGTAGCGGCTGTTGTCGTGGAGAATACGCCTGCACCGATACCGCGTACAAAGCTGTTAATATCAATCGAACCTGCTAACCTCGACATCCAGCCCATAGGTTGCGCGGGCGAAGTTAAGGCGTTCTCCGTAATCTTGTTCACGCCGAATGGGGCAGGAGGAGGGTGATAACCGCTGACCCCATTGGGTATGGGAGGACTTGCTGAGCCGTTTGGCCGAGATGACAACACAACAACCGGGGCAGGCTCCACCTTCTTCGTTTGTTCCAGTTCATTAAGCCTCGTATTGAGATTGCGAAGTTGCACAACGATCTGCCGCAGATCGCGCGCAGATGACGCCGGTACTCCATCCAGACTATCAACGCTTCGCGCATCGTCATCTTCATCTGACGTAAGATCGCCCTCGGACTCTACAGGAGGCCGTATGCTTATGTCTGACATTGCTTCATCGAGATCATTGATGGATGGGCCTGTGACAACGCTAGGTGGCACCGGTAGTGTATCAACTGGACTCCATGATCCGACCAGCGGCGGTAACCAATCCTCTCCTTGCAGTAGCGCTCGGCTGCCGTACACTTGTAATCTGAAAGATTCACAATTAGTCTCAGGCAACCAAGCTGAAAGACGTCAATATTTACTCTTGTGCAGCGAGCCCAATTTTCACTAAGCTCTTGGGAATTAGGCTTTCCGTCACCATCTTGATCACGCGGGAAGGCACCCAAGCTGAATGAGGCAAGATGAGCTTGATTCATCAGACTCGATATGCTTCACTTACACCCTAGAGCACTCAAATCTGTGATCTGCGTGACACGACTTCCGCCGGCTCCATCGTCTTCGGCCATGAAGCCAGATATAGCTAGCTGCATTCGGGAATACGAACTCGTCACGGGCTTGTTGGGATGCTCCACACTAATCCCCTGACATCAGTCCCATGTTCACATCGTGCAAAGCCTCTCGTGTACTTACGAAGTCGTGGCACACACAAGTCTCAACCTGTCTTGAGAATGTAGACGGGCATTCACCGACAGAAGGACCATATCGTTGGCCTTTATGAGGAACATGCCTTTGGTTGCCAGGTAGTCTACACTTGCTTCCCGACGATAAGTACTAGGGCGGTCTGGGCCGTTACCGACGCTATCGAGGTTCAAGGCTTCTTGACACATTGCGTCCCATTTCGGCCGGTTCTCGATATTGATCATCAGCTCCCACAGGTTTCGAAGCGGTACGTCAGGGTAGGATGCAGATATCTTGTGACCTTGATATCAGCGTATGGCCCATCAGATCTGTCGTAGAGGCAAACCTACAGAGTAAAGGTGGGGTATTGAAGGATGTTTCGCAACTCGGCTGGCAGGTGTGTTCACCAATATAGGCCATTCTTTCAGCGGTCTTGGCTCAGGCAACAAGGAGGGGTCGACCGTCTTGGGTAAATATCGAAGCTGTGATGGATCCAAGACGGCAAGGAAATTGCGCAGACAAGAATCAAGCATTTCATTGGAATACAAAGGATGTTCGGCTGGCGGAGGATCCTGGGTCGATTTGGGTTCGGCCTCGCGTGCGCCAGCTGTTGCACAAGGGACCTCCTCTTCTTGCACCCCAGGTATTTCTTCTATCTTTGGCGCCTCCATATCCTGAGCTGTTTTTGTACGTAGATTGGAAGACCTCTGCTTCGGCTCTTCCAGATCTTCTTCGTCGAGGCTATCATGCTGGCTTTCGACATTTACAACTTGTACCTTGACAGGCTCTTTTATTGGCGGCACAGGCGTTGAAGGCGCTCTTCGCGGTATCTTGAGAGAAGACGATATGACTTGTATTACGGACAGTAGCAGCAATTGCAGCAGTGCTATCTGTGCCGATGTGAAGGTGTTCGAGCCGAAGAGCACCAGCAGTGGCAGCGATGACGAGAGGACGCCAACGGGCAGCAAGCCTCTGCGCGAGACTGTGCCTTGCGCACTTGAGCTGGAGCTCATGCTAACCAGCGACACCCTCTGGACCTGTACTACAATACGGTTGAAGCGCAGACAAGACACCAACTGCACGCCACATCTGGCTTCAGGCAATCGAGGGGAACAGTGGCTTTGCATACAAGCGACTGAACACTACCACTGACGCCGCGGAGTAATGGAGGATGGCACTTATAGGTGCGACGAAGATGGTATGTTCAAGATCATCCAGCTCTGTCATCATGAAACCGAGAAATGCATCGATACGGTTATGACTTTTTCTGAGTGAGCCATCAACTCATTGCATGAACCGGCATGGTCGCCTGCCGAGCTGTACAGCAGAACATGCATACTAAAAGTCTCTTGAGACTCTCGCTAGACTGTCCTCGAGCACTGTGGACTTCGCGCTGGTTCGACCTTTGACCACGCTACTAGCCAAGACCCGGCATCCAGGCCTACTGTATGCATTGCTCGTAGTTAGGCAGAATTGGCTGAATCAAGCTGAGGAGAACTTGGCGTTCCAAGGTTAGCTGATGCTATCTTTGCATTGTCTGCCTTTATTCTGCCATTGACCTGCTCCGTCTGCTAGGCGTGAACACTACTCGAGCGGTCTTATGCGAAATGCTAGCTACCAAGTGTCTCTCGCTGTATCGACCACGAAGCCACGCTCTCGCTAAAGCCCTCACTTCGTATCACAATCCATTTTCTGGTGCGGACAGGCTAATGTTCGAGATCAGTGCCAGACCCACCGAGGAAGAGCTGGATAACCTGCTTGACGAAGGGGCGCGCTTCGGCAATTCGGCTTTAGAGGTAAACATGGAGTCGGCGTAATATTACATGATTTTGTAACGTAGGTGCACTGACTACAATCTTAGCTTTCGATAGAGACGCAGGCGAAACGCTTTATTCGATGCCCACCGGTCCAGCAATTCATCGAAGACCTTTTCAACGGAGAGGTTATTTACCGCCCGTCAAGCCAGCACTCATTGATAAGCGATGACTACAAGAGCGAAGCGGTCGTTGAGCCTTACGACCTCACTAAGACGGGCCTGCTCGATCACTACGTTCTGCGTATTCCGCGCGTTCGAAGAATTCTCGATTTTGGCACCACCCTGATGCTGGTTTTCCTCTTCGTCACAGTACAACGCGGTAAGGTGCGCATAAAGTCAAATTCTATGTGTCGCTGATTCTTGTCTGCAGTTCGAGACATTTCGCGTTTGGAGGCTGTTGAAGTGATCTTCATGGTCTATGGCTTTGGATGTGTTATGGAAGAAGCAGCAAGCATAAAAGAGCGTGGATTGGTCACATACACATCACAGATCTGGAACATGCTAGATATGGGGTTTTTATGTGAGCGCTACCCATGGTAGAGGCACGCGTAAGGGTCCCATCGCCTGACATCTTGAGTGGACAGGCACCTTCTTCATTTATTTCGTACTGCGGGTGATTGGTCTTGCCCGGGACATTACGAGTCTATCCGTTCTCTCCTTTGATGTCTTAGCGGTGGGTCTTTGTATTACACCTCCGTCACGACGTACTCAATCTCAGAAGCTCCCAGATCGGTGCATGCTTCTTATTTCCGCGAGTATGCGGCATACTGTTAACCGACAGCGTCGTAATGATCGGCTTAAGAGCCATGTTGGCGGATTACATAGCTTTCCTCTTCCTGGCCGTTCTCTGCTCCTTCGGGTTCTACCTGGCCTTTGCTATTCTCAGCAAAGGTGCTGTTCCTGCTGGGCAATTGGCATGGATGATGGTCAAGGTGTTCCTCGGAAGCAGCTACCGTAAGCGAGCTGCCTCCCTCTTTGCCGGTTAGGCGGCAGGAGCTGACGTGTAATGATAGTTGGCTTTGAATTGGCGCCTATCCTACACCCGCACATTGGTCCCGCACTTATGCTTGTCTTTGCGATCTTTTCGAATACACTGCTCGTGACAATCCTCATCTCCATACTTTCGAATACTTTCGCAAACGTAACAAATAACGTTGTGGACGAAGCGCTATTCCAGAAGGCTGTCACAACGCTTGACATGGTGAAAGGGGATGCACTGTCCGAGCATTGCGTTCCTATGAACCTGGTCGCCCTGCCTTTACTCTTGCCAGCGAGGGTCTTTCTATCATCGGTAAGAGCATTCACAGCATATATATATATATAGCGTCCTGTAGGAGTAGTGAACTTTCCCTTCTACAGAGGCACTTCCATCGTTTCAACGTCTTCATAATTCGCGCAACGCATTTCCCTATTCTTTTCGTGATTCATGGATACTATCGCTTTATTCGCCTCGCACAAAGAGGTAAAATCAAACTGTACGAAGGGGAATCCGGCGAAAGAATGGGAACTTGGTCCACTTTGCGCCGCACCGCTATCACGGACAAGCTCTTTGAGCGGCCCATAACAAAAGACGGTCGTTCAGTCAAAGATTCGGGGGAGCGGGGTAACACGACACATGGCAAGACTTCGGCTTCACCGTGGATCATCGAGGGCTCCGGAGGTCGACAGGCACTTGCACTTCAGCGAGATGAAGGGGCTCCCGGAAAGTCCGGCGCAAACCAACCCGCTGGTATCCTTAGCCAGCTGTTTGGTGGCACTTTTCCGTCCCGATCGTCTTCTCAAGACTCGCAAGAAGCACCCCGAACTGATGAAAAGTATGCAGCATTGGAGGCAAAACTCGATAAGATCGAAGAGATGGTCTCGAGATTGGTGACTGGTGGTCTATCATTGAACAACAATGACAGATAGGCGCTCGGAGGACTTTGTTGGTCTCGTTGCCATGTTTCATCCTATAGCTTTCGACCGAGCATTTTTTAGTGCGGAGATACAAGAATCTTATTCAGCACCCATCCATTTCCACATTCCCGGTGTAGACTGGAAATCACAACGTCTCGCATTCTGAACGCTTTTTATGCGTTATTCAGCAAATCATGTCGGAAGTCTCACGGCCGAAAAGCGATCTAAGCAATAGTAGTAGAGATGGCAATTCTCGAGACCCAATTCAATAAGCTGAATGGGTGTCGCCTACGAAAGCACGCAGGACTGTACGCATGAACTACGCAGCCAGACTCGCTTCTACGAGGGTGAAATGCGAGTGCATAGTGAAATGCAGTAGCTTGGTAATCATATATCTAGTCTGAACAGGCCTTCCTCGCTTGAAGGGTGTATATCAGGTTTCATGCCTTTGCGTCTGTCCTCCCGTCGTAGACATATAGATGACGACCGTGTCAATTTACGCAACGACTCTTCTACTTTGTCAGCTAGAAAGAGGCACACTAGTGCTACCTCTCTGGCGCTATACTCCTGCAGAGACATGAGCATGTAGAAGCGCTGCAGATATAGAGAAGCTGTAGCTATCGTCAAGAATGGAATGCAGAGGAGCTTGTCCGTAGAAAAAACTGAAGTTGGGGACAAGTGCAGTTCGAGAGGCATCATATCGAGGCAAACGTCCATTGTGACTGCTCCGACCCGTACAATGAGGTATACCCGAAAGCACGCTCGTACAAATTACGCTCGTAGCTGAAGCCATCGGCTCTTGACGGTGTGTGCTGCAGGTCCTCCGAGTGACTCCTTGTGGCTCTGCCAGCAGTTTGGGCTCTCGAGAATCGCTGTAATGACTACCATGTGTCGAATGTTGCCATTGACTAAGCAGTGGCCGGTGTGATGATGTTGCTGATTGCACTTTTCGCGTAGTCCACGCTTCAAGCAACTTACAGGGAGAATACATGTACAGTGGTAGTTGCGGATGATCGGGAAAGATTCCTCCCCTGTGGGGAAAGCTTCAAGGATGCTTTTTACAGCTCACCAGAAGATCATTCCGAGAACCTGTTGCCAGGTGCAGTTGTGTACTTTATCACACATTCATATACATCTATATACATTCATACGACAAATGTCCTTGCTACACGCAACCACTTTGACCCAGCTAGATCTGCCTACCGATGATGTGAACTGTGCGATAAGTAGCGCGGCAATAGGCGATGGTCCGAAGAAGATGCACGAAACTGCCGGGCGACAGACGATGGAATAAACTCGCTTATCCAAAGGCCAAATGCACCACGACTAGACTAACTGCGATCGACGTACGACTGGGTTCGCGATGTTTGCGATGCGATGAATGGGAAACCCCATCTGACTGACCGTCAACAGATCCGCGCACTCTAACCAGGCGGGTTAGGAAACGAGGTTCTGGCGTTACATCTGTTTGGTCCCATTGATACTTTGCACTTCTTGCAATGCCATGAAGGGCCTGAGTTGCGAACATTCTTCGCCCGCGAAGACAGCAGGGGAGCTTCCGACTAGAAGGGGATCGCACCGCCCACGTATTAAGGGGAGCGAAGCGGTTGACTGATTTGCGCAGAACAATAACCACGTCTTACTGACCTCGCTACGGGCGCATGTCTATCCATCTCTTCTACATACCACTCGAACAGCGCACAACACAGCCATAAAGCACACATCCCCCCACGACCCCCAAACGCCTATCACTAAACACCCATCACCAGCCATCAATCACCAGTCGCTAAGCGGGACCGCCGGCAGTTGATGGATCATTACCCATCAGCCAACACCCATCACCCAGCAACCACAGTCACCAGTCACAGTCACAAGTCACAAGGCAATCATGAGCTTCCTATGGCAGAATGATTCGGCGGAGCTAGAGGGTATGTACAGACGTAGCGAATCATGATCTAGTCGAACTACAGATTCCCGACAGTTTACAGCTGACTTGGCCCATCCTCCATCATTGCATCGTAAAGCTATGGAAGAGCTACCAGGCGGCAATCCTCGACTCGACACCCTCGCCGACACCCTCTCCGCGTCGACTCGCGCATCATCTCCTACTCAGTCTCCCTCACCTGAACCTGAATATGGCACCCGCCCTAGAATGGGTGTCCAGGCCCTATCCTCCCCCCACTCATGCTCTCATATCTTTCAGCCTCTGCAAGCGAGCGAACAGGACGATCTGATAAACCCAAGCGGGGAAACCATCGAAGTTCATACCGAGTGGTACACCCACATCGAGTCTCGCACCTGGAATGCAAGCAGGTCCATCGGGCTCGTTGAGACCTCCTGCAAACCAGGTACGAGTGAAGTCTAGTCAACCCCGAGAAAGTGTTCCCTTGAATATGACACCCCGAACGCTATCGGCTGTCGCATTGGGAAAGCAACCATGTATGTCTGGTTCGGCCATCAATGAGGCGCAATATGATGCTTATCAGCAAGCGTCAGGTAGTAACCATCCAACCTCTCATAATCAACTGCGAAATCAACCTGGAAACGACTGGCACCCAGACCGAATCGGACGACGACGCTGCAGCCCATGATGCATCGGCGCATCGAGCGAGCCAGAACAATGGATACGAATCAGACAACAGGGACGTATCCTACGTAGATGGCTGACATCGGTGCATCCGTAGCATTGGCAGGCACGCCTGTTGCTGAATCTAAATCAGCAGCGATTCCGACCATTGCAAGCTAGCCGGTCAGGCTATCTAGTGAAGCGAGTACGGTGGTTCCAACAAGCTTCCCATCCACCGGTCTATCTAAAGCCGCATTGGGAAAGCACCGATGTATGTCGCCGCTAGTTCCCACCCCCATAGGTCAGCAGGCCGGCCAGTCCGGTACAAGAAAAGCAGGTGCTACGTCGACGGGGGTCCACACATTCCCTTTGAAGGCTGCACCTCCTTCTAACTTCAGGTCGAAGTGGGCGACCCTGTCCGACTATACGTCAAAGTGGGCAACCCCTCCCCTATTCACATCGAAGTGGGCAACCGTTCAGCCGGAAGATGTCCCAGATGCCGATCTGCATTCCGGACGGGAGGAAGAGTCCGATGGCATCGACGACGATATTGTGGAGGAGTTACATGTCTTCGATGAAGATATGGAGGTATTCAGGAGGAGGAGATCGATGACGGAGAAATGCCAGTCGATGAGGCATATGTCAATTGCGATGAAGATGACGGTATGTCAACCGATGAAGAGGAGCCACAGCAAGATGACGATAACGATGGCATGTCTGTAGACGAAGAAGAGACATCGAGGTGACTGAGGATGTCGACATGCTAGTGGATGACCCGGACGACGAGGATGATGGCACGCAGGTCGATCCAGAGCCAGCTTCTGCGGTGCCATAAGATCCGCCAGTCCCCCGCATATTGTTGGAAGTCGCCTAGATTACTAGAGCTGAAATGGTAAAGAGATAGTCATAGAGAGGATAGTCGATAGTCAATTGATAGATAGTAGCGGAGCCAAAGCGATGAACTGCAGCATTGGTAACAGACTTACGCTGGGGTGCCATGACTGACCAGATCGCGGAGATGTCCGCTAGAGCGGCTCAAACTGTTTCTCTGCCGTGGGCGACGTGCATCTTTAGCGACGGTCATTGCCCGACTGACGCTTGCAGGTGCGCCGCCGACAATGTTAGTTTCTAGCCTTGATTATTACCTGCTGTTGCAAGGCCTTTGGGTCAGAGGCGTCCGAGGGAGTGCGCGCCTGGCTCCAGTCTCCATCGCAAACGCACATGCGGCTCCCTGCTCTATATGGGGTCTTGCGGTGAGGCTGAAGAAAGCGTTAGGTACGTGCTGGACGCGAGAAGTGAATTGACCGCTCGCCACAATGCCAGGGTACCCGTTGCATGTGCTGAGACGTGTATATCGTACTGATGATTGACCCCGACCGTTCAGAGAGGTTCTAGACTTCATGCTTGCCTCAGAATTGTTTCCACTGAAGAGCGGAGCTGCAAGACGTAAGGCTGCATTTCGTCGATCACCTGCAGCGTGCAACCTTGTTGAAGGTGGGAAATCGTTGAGACTCGGCCTTTGTTGCTCCTCTACAGCCGTGCAAGACAGCTGCAGCCATACAAAGCCACAAGCTGCCACTTCTCAGCTTCATGGCGACAGTGTCTCCTGCCTTGGGCAGCAAGGTTTTCGTAGCTTCGACATCTACATTTCACTTCCTGGCCGCCGCCGATACATCGCGCGTGGACAATGGTGGCGCGCTGGAGGTCTGGACGGATCTCGGCGGGACATGGCAGGAGTACGCTTTTCAAACACACGATACAGCGTTTGGAAGCGTCCTTGTAGCTCGAGTGCCGATTTCCGGCGAAGGTGTGTATCTTCAACTCATGTTCTCGATCACCTTCACCTGATAAAGTCTCTCGGCGCGTCAGGCTCTTATCAATTCACTTACCGCATCCGCGAAGCCTCTGGCAACATCGTTTGGCTCAGTCAAGCAGCTGGTAATGACAATGGACTCATCGTTATCGTACCGACGACGTCTTCTGGCGACTTCACTCCGCTTGCAAATACTGATGAAACGCTAGCAATAGACCAAGAGGAATCTAGGGAAGCCATCATCACGCGCAACCTCAGGTTTACTTTGAGCGACGGAAAAGAAGGAGATGTGGAGAGCTTCCGCCTCATTACATTGGGCGCGTGGTCTTCTGGTCTTGCCATTGAGCGAACCAAACCTACTTGGTTCACAGCGCGAGCGTTGACTCCGTTCAGTGGGTTATCGCCACAAGCCGATTGCCAGCTTCTACTATATCAAACCGGTACACATGTCGTTGCGTGCTTGCCATTGTCACTTCCTGATGCGTCCTCGACTCTGAGAGGCTGCAGCCAAGGCTCAGATTCGGTTTGGCTGAGGAGCGAACGAGACACTGCTGGACCTGCACAAGCTCAATGCATTGTCGCATGGGGCTCTGACCGCAAACTGCTGGAGGTGATAGACGCATGTACGGCACAAGCGAAGAAGGTGATTGACGCCTCCAATGTACCAAAACATACAGCCGAGATTAGCCTGGCGAAGCCGACCTGGAGCTTGCATAATACAGAAAAGGCAATCTACTGCACGTGGAACAGCCTCGGGCAAGACTATACTTTCTCGGGTGTCGTTCAAAGATTGAGAGCGTTACAATCTGAAGGCAACCTTGGATGTTTCGAGTCCCTTCTGCTTGACGATGGCTGGCAGGACGTAGAAAGCTTACCTGAAAGTCAAAATTTGCGCGGTCTGCGCAGCTTTGGGTTGCGTCAAGGATGGCTGGATGAAGATATTGTCGCATCAAATGGCGAAAGTGCGTTTGGCGAGGTATTACAGCAGAAGCCTCTTCCAGTACTAATCCTTGATTCGCAGGTAACCTCGCAGCTGCGGTGAGAACGTTGAAGGAACAGTTTCCTGAAATTAAGACAATTGGGGTGTGGATGACTCTGCAAGGCTATTGGAATGGCCTACACCCAGACTCAGAGATTTCACGAAGCTTCGAGCTGAGTCGTCTAGGCGTCCGCGATAGTCAGGCCCAATACCCATACCCTGAACCGGTTGAGCATATCCACCTGCCCTCACTGCAGGAGACGGAACGCTTTTGGACGGAATATTTTACGACACTGAAACGAGCAGGGATAGACTTCGTGAAGATTGACAATCAGGCTGCTTTGGACTATTTGGTTGGTGAAGGCGCCGCGGCGATGCGAATTGAGACGAGCAGAACAGCCAGAGCCGTAGCGCGAAAGATCTTCGGGTCAGGCAATCTCATCAACTGTATGGCCGGCAGTCCAAGGTACTACAATGAATTCCTTTCTGATCGTTCTGAGGCAGCGGCTTCCCTAAGGTTGGTCGCAGGTGTTCTGCAGCTCCGGCTTGCCCTGCTAAGCTGCCCTCTTTCCTAACAGAACCTCAGATGATTTCTATCCCAATGAAGCCGATTCGCATCGCTTCCATATCGCATATAATGCTACGACGGCCTTGCTGGATCGCGATCTGAGTGTCACCCGCGACTTCGATATGTTCACGACACACCACGAGCTAGCCGAGTATCATGCTCTGTTGCGATGCTTCTCGAATGCACCAATCTATATAACAGACAGTGAGCAATCCAACAAGCGGATTCTGCAACGTCTCGGCGGTCTCGATCCCTCAGGTGAATATCGCGTCATTAAAGCTAGAACGGATAACTCCGTGCGGCTCCCAAGTACGGCTTTTCAAGACGTGACAGGCAACGGGAACGGCCCTGCTTTAAAGCTAGCCCTGTCTATACCAAGTGCCACGGGAGCTCTCATAGGTACTTGGAATTGTAGGGGTTACATGGGCGCTGCTGTCGATGCACTAACCAGAGAGGAGATATGGGAAGCATTCAGCATCGATGGTCATCAGGAAGCATGCGACAAACGATTCGTAATCATGTACGATGGCAATACCGCACAACTCCTAAAAGGTTGTACAGGTGAAGACTCAAACATGGTCCTCCCAATCAACCTAGCTTCTGGAACATGTATGACGATAACAGTCGCACAGATTCAATCCTTCTCGTCATTTGACATGGCGATACTTGGACTAGCGGATAAATTCGTTGGTCTGTGCTCAGTTCTAGCGGTAGAGGAGACAGAGTCCCAGTCGGTCGGGTCATCACCATTAGGCAAGGATATTGAGGAAGTCCAGCTTGCGGAAGACGTATCGAGTGGAGATTCTCAAGAACTCGCGTCGCTGCCGGTAGGGACTGTCCCGCCACCGAACGCGGGTCAACTCCTCCCTACTGTTCCAGGAATGCACATTACGACTACGACCCGGAACTCAGGGTCACGATTGTTGGCTTTGTTGCTTTTCTACCGCAGAGATTTGAGCAACGCTCGCTCTGCCTTTTTACGCGACTTCTTCAGGGCTCCCCTCAGGACACTCTGGAACGAGTTAAAAGCCATGTTCGGGGGCCCTTCGACCTTACCGACAAACAGCGCTGAGGAACTTTCGAACGATGACTCGCCAGAAGACATGCAAGCGCCCAAAAACGCAGCCCCGAGCTACGGCACTTTCGCTGATACATCAGAGACCGCTGAACCGCAGCAAGGTGATATCAGCGCAGTGTCCGAGTCGTCCTCCGACACTGCTGTCGAACAGCTAGGCTCTCAGCCAGACCAGGTTGTATTGACCGTGTCAGTTGCAGGACAGCTCGTTCTATGGCTTCCGAAATTCTCGCCTGAAGCCTACTCAATCACCTTGCAAGGCAGAACCATATCGAGTGCGATGATCTCGCTTTCTGGCGACTGTGTCATCATTGACATGGAGCGAGCTGCTCAGACTATGATCCTCAAGGACTCCCTTGAGAAGAATTGGAAGGTTGGCATCACAAAACACTAAATCTTAGCGGCCACTTCAGTTATCATTCCGACCCAGCAAAACGCGCGATATATGCGCGAGCGCGCATACGGCAGTCGTTATTGTTGTGCTTCTGTGTATTAGGCCGTCTAGCGGGTAGATGTCGTTGCAATGTCCGATTGCTGTTCGTGTAAACAATATCTTGGGAGTATACGATTAATCGAGATTTACATTATGTCCTTGAGGGCGTATCTCAGGATATCTCTTTTCATAGCATCTCTATAGCCTGAGGATATTGATTTTGGGTTAGATGTTCGTGTTCCAATTAGCAATGTCCGAATTCTTCGACCGACGATCGAATACTGGGTTACCCATTACTCATCGCTATACTCTTCAATTTCCTTAACCCTGCGCTACTTTCACGAAACAGTACAGCTTTCATCATACGTCCCCAGCAGCGCAGAGTGGTTGGCGGGCCGTAGCGCTATTCTAGGACGACTTGGGCACCGTTCAGTAGACCCAGAAAATGGCGACTGGCGGAGTTCCCAACGCACGCCAGCTGCTGTATGCGCTGACCGGCCCTGAAGCCTATCGCCATGATGGGCTCTGTCCGGTCTCTTGGCAGCACTACTTCGACTCGAGGCGATTCGACCTTGCATTATGTTGGGTCGAGCTACTGCCGCTTATTCCTCTGGCCATTCTGCTGCCATTCGGAGCTGTCGAAGCATGGAGCCTGAGAAAGCTCGAGTCCAAGCGATTGAGCGGGTTCCGAGGCCTGGGCCTATATCGCTCCAAGTTGGTAGGCACCCATTTAATCTCCCGTGGCTCCGCGTATGCTCTTAAATCTACTGCGGCTTTGCTGACACCTGGCTATCACTCGCTATCTCGGCTCCAATTGATTCAACCCATAATTAGGCTCTTGTGGCAGCGCTATCAGCAGTACAGGTTGCAGCAATCGTAGGAGACTTGACATCCTCGCAGATACCAGATGGACAACTCGCCGCCGTGTCGTCGGGCATTGCTCTGGTATCGTATTCTCTGGCCGGCGCTTTGCATCACTACTCCGGCATCAAAGCGAAGCGATCGTCTTCCACCCTGCTCTTCTTCTGGCTCTTTAGCATAACTGCGACACTCCTCGAATTCCGAACGAAACTAGCTCTACACTTCCCACAACGCGCACTCGCAAACTTCCTGCCGCTATGTATTACTGGAGTTCTGCAGGTGGCTATATTCAGTTTGGAATGCTTGCAACCAGACATTTCATCTGGCTACATAAAGCTCGGCGAGGATGGCACAAGGGTAGACGTGCCTTATGTACAGTAAGCAACCAGAGTCCTAAGCTGTATACATCCACCCAATATTGAGCCTCTGGCCGCCACAGTGCCAATATATTCTCCCGTCTTACTTTCAGCTGGATGAGCGGCATGATGCAAAAGGGCACCACGCATACCCTCGATGAAGACGATCTATGGGATCTTCCTCCTCAAGATACCGCTCAGGGTCTATCCGACAGACTGAAGGGATACTGGGTTGCCCAGCTTGGCAAGAAGAGGTGCGCCAGCTTTGTCTTGCCTGTAAAGCCCTATGATTGATCGATCTGTTACAGTCCAAGCTTAACAGTCGCTGTACTGAAAGCTTTCGGAGGACCCTTCCTTCTCGCCAGCATATTCAAGTTCATTCAAGATGCCCTGGCATTTGCACAACCACAGCTATTAAGACGGCTACTTGCCTTCGTTGGTACATACTCAACCGATAAACCAGAAGAACCGTTCCATGGGAGTATCATTGCTTGCGGAATGCTCTTAGTCTCCGTGACACAGACAGCTTTTCTACATCAGTATTTCCAACGAGCTTTTGAAACTGGCATGCGCTTCAGAGGCGCCCTCATTGATCTGATGTATGTGAACGTTGCTGCTACGGGATGTGAAGAACCTCATATCCAGAAACTGATGCCTCCATACCCAGCTATGAGAAGTCTCTTCGGTTGAGCAACGACGAGAAGGCCGGGCGCACTACCGGTGACATCGTCAATTACATGAGTACAGATGCACAAAGGATCGCAGACATCACTCAGTACGGTACCATCCTCTGGAGTGGAATCTTCCAGATGACCTTGGCGTTTGTATCGCTCTATCAGCTTCTCGGTTGGCAGGTGAGATGCAGACTATCGTGCTGCGGCCTGATCTTCTGACCTAACGTTATGCACTTTTAGATGATGGTAGGAGTCGGTGTAATGGTTCTCTCCTTTCCCATCAATGCTGGAATCGCAAGACTGCAAACCCGGATGCAGAAGCGACAGATGAAGAACAAGGACTCCAGGACCCGTCTGATGAACGAGATACTCAACAATATCAAGAGCATCAAGCTGTACAGTAGGTGGAGTGTTCATGCGTAGCTACCTCATATAGTGACCGAATGCTCTCGTCTAAAGGCTGGGAAAGTGCTTTTGCACAACGCCTGTTCGCTATACGGAATGATCGGGAACTTGCTTTATTGCGTAAAATGGGATATTTGAACAGTTTCTCCACTTTTACCTGGAATTTGATCCCGTGAGTTACTCTCCACATACCTCACGGCTCGCCTTCTGAACGTAAAACCTATTCTCCGCAGTTTCCTGGTGTCCTTCTCATCATTTTCACTCTATGCCGCGACTTCAAAATCGCCTCTCACGTCAGAAATCGTCTTCCCTGCTATTTCCTTGTTCCAGCTATTGCAATTTCCTTTATCAGTTTTGCCAATGGTTTTCAGTTCATGGATAGAAGCCTACGTCTCCATCAAGCGCCTCACGACCTTCTTGAGTGCAAAAGAGCTTCAGCCCGATGCAGTTGAACGGATACACCCATCTCAGCCACCCAAAGACGGCGATGACCTTGTCATCGTTGAGAAAGCAAATTTCGCCTGGACAGTCACACAATCCGAACCTACGCTTGTCAATATCAATCTGACTGTCAAGAAAGGGGAGTTGGTTGGTGTTGTAGGGAGGGTGGGAAGTGGCAAGAGCAGCTTGCTTGCGGCTATTCTAGGGGAAATGACCCGTATGTCAGGCAAAGTCGTACTTCGCGGCAATGTGGCATATGTCAGTCAGAACCCTTGGCTGCAAGGGGCAACTGTCAAAGAAAACATCATTTTCGGGCATCGTTTCAACCAAGACTTCTACGATGCCGTCCTGGATGCTTGCGCCATTCGGCAAGACCTAGCAGTTCTAGTGGACGGTGACGAAACTGAGATTGGCGAGAAGGGGGTAACCCTTTCTGGTGGACAGAGGGCGCGCATTTCCTTGGCTCGTGCCGTTTATAGTCGAGCGGATATCATTTTGTTCGACGATCCCCTATCTGCTGTTGAGTACGCTTTCCACCAGGCTCTTACGTACATAGAGGTTAGCAATGTTAACTAAAACCTGCTTTTCACAGCTCGCAAGTCGCAAAACACTTGTTCGAAAAGTAAGGTGTCCTGCCACTAGCTCCGGTCTCTGCTAACGTGCATGCTTTGCAGTGTCATCGGTCCGGCTGGTCTGCTGGCAGGCAAGGCACGTCTGCTTTGTACTAACAATATCACATACGTCAATGAATGTGATGAGCTGGTAATGTTACGAGCAGGCTCGATCCTTGAGAGAAGTATGTGGCCCTACAGTCTGCGAGAGAGCTTGTAACTAAATCAGTCTTACCTCGGTCAGCCAATCCTAAGATTGGCATCGCCGCCGACACAGATATCTCCCGCTTGGTACAAGAGTTCGGTCGCTCTACCCCACGCCCGGGCAGTCCCGCTAGCGACCCTGACTCGGAAGAAACAGCAGTAATGCCTGACAATCAAGAGAAGAGCGTGCAGAGCCGTCGCAATTCAGCGATGACAAGGCGCGCTTCTCTGTTAAGTCCCGCCGAGCAGGCGAAAGCGATGCGCCAATCCGCGCGCAAGCCAAACAAGGCCAAAGAAACAAGAGCAGTTGGCTCAGTAAATCGCAAAGTCTACACCGAATACGTCAAAGCCAATGGCGTGCCGAGCGTCATCATTTATCTCGCTACATTGGGTCTCGTGCAGTTCCTGTCCATTATGACCAATGTATGGCTTAAAAACTGGTCGCAGGTGAGCAGTCTACCCGCTCTATGGCAGCTGACTTTGCTAACGCCAAAATGAACAGCACAATAACGAAACAGGGGAGAACGGGAATCTCCGATTCTATCTTGGTGTTTATGCTGCTCTCGGCATTGGCACCTCCATATTCTACTATATCAACGGGGTTGTGCTCAACTGTGTTTGTGTCATACGTGCCGCCCGGCAACTACACGATGGCATGTTTGCAGCTGTTATTCGGGCACCTATGCAATTCTTCGAGAGTACCACGGTCGGTACGATCCTCAATCGATTCTCAAGGGATGTTTATGTAGCAGATGAGGTCCTCAGCAGGTACGGTAGAAACTGCATCAGCATGAAATATTTGCAATACTAACTCATTGCTTTAGAGTATTTGGTGGATTCTGGCGTACAGCATTCCAGGTCTTGGGTGTGGTATTGGTTATATCCACATCCGTTCCCTTGTTTATCCTGGTCGTAATTCCACTGGCTTTCATCTACAAGCGTATTCAGACGTATTATCTATGCACCTCTAGAGAACTCAAACGTTTAGATGCTACTACCAAAAGCCCGATCTTCTCGAATTTTGGTGAGACTTTGGCGGGTCTCGCCACAATTCGAGCTTACGAACAACAAAGCCGTTTCGTCAGCAACATGCGAACGCAAATCGATCGCAACCTCCAGGCATACTTCCCCTCTTTCTCGTGCAACCGATGGTTGGCAGTCCGCATCGAGCTTATCGGATCTTTCCTCATATTCTCGGCGGCACAATTGTCGGTCTTGGCTCTCGTTAGATCCCGCAATATCAACGCTGGATTAGTTGGTCTGCTAATGAGTTATGCTCTAAACACTACGCAAAGTTTGAACTGGATTGTACGATCTGCAAGTGAAGTCGAAACAAACATTGTCTCGATTGAGCGTATACAAGAATACATCGACCTTCCGTCAGAGGCACCCCTTGTCATCGATACTCATAGACCTGCAGATGACTGGCCATCGGAGGGAGGTATCGTATTCGATGATTACTCTACGCGATATCGAGAAGGACTGGATTTGGTGCTCAAGGGCGTTTCCTTCACTGTGAAGCCTGGGACCAAGGTTGGCGTGTGTGGTAGGACGGGCGCCGGCAAAAGTACTCTAACGCTAGCATTGTACCGTGTAATCGAGAAAGTTTCCGGGCGGATACTGATAGACAATGTGTGTTCGCTTGGATACTCTGCTTTCCACGCCCGGACAAGCTGACATGTGTGGTCCTTTCGACAGGTCGACATTTCAACGATCGGCTTGCACGATTTGCGTTCGCACCTTTCTATCATCCCGCAAGATTCTCAATGTTTTGAGGGCACGATGAGACAAAACTTAGACCCTGAAGGTTTGGCAACGGATGACTCGATTTGGAAGGCACTCGAACAATCCCGCTTATCTGATCATGTTCGTTCGATGGAAGGAGGTCTCGATGCCAAGGTAGCAGAGTGAGTTGAGACTGGCTCTCGTGTACCAGCTTTGTCCTCGCTATCAACCAGGCTGACGTCGCTCGCCTTTGCTCTATCCGCAGAGGGGGTTCAAACCTTTCATCAGGGCAGCGCCAGCTTATGTGCCTCGCTCGAGCGCTACTCCGCCGACGGAAGATTTTGATACTGGATGAGGCTACTGCCGCCGTTGACCCTGAGAATGACAAGCGAATACAGGAAATCATTCGATCCGAATTTGCGGATTGTACTATTATCACAATCGCACATCGCCTGGATACCGTGAGCCGCGCTGTCTTCAGTAGGATTCATTGTTACGAGAACAGACATCTAACCAATATTGTCATTGAAGATTCTCGACTCGGACATGATCCTTGTGATGTCGGGCGGCCGCGTAGCTGAGTATGCGCCACCTCAAGAGTTGTTGAAAGACGAGGTAAGCCGAACGTAATATTGCGTAACCTCCGTTCCCGTCTGAGTAGTAAATTTTCTATAACTTCCTGCAGAAGTCCGAATTCTACAATCTTTGTCAAGGGGCAGGTATCGTGTAGTGACAGACTGATTTGAACATGACGAAAAGTTCGCAATACTGTCCTTCAGGCAGGATGAAATATGAACATAGTTGCCGTAGAAAGCAAGAAAGGTTTGGTGCCAAAAGCGGGACTTCCGTTGCTAGGAGGCGGGGAGAATGGCTAGGGGAAGGATGCCAAGAATCGCCTCTGTTAGCATGTTATCACGTATTTTTAGCTGAAAGAGCATCACTCACCTGTACACTATATAACAGTCTGAATGTCAAAATCAGTAGCAATCCACCTTCGTTCTTCGTTGCGCGGCGGCCTCAGTGGGGCCCCCGGGTCGTACCGCCTCCCTTGGCTTATTAACCAGTCAGACGGTCCTAGGAGCAGCTCCTAAGGTGTCCTCCTGTCAATTACATCTCTCATTGTGCGGAGCAGAGATATGGCTTATCTACCACATACCAGCATAGCTTGCATGGTTCAGTTAAGGACAGGATGCCAGCTCACATTCATTTAGCGTGCACGTGATGCGCAGATAAAGCGTGCTTGCCGAGGGATTTTCTTGCGGTAACCCATTACGCGGAGAGAAGACGGCACTACGTTTGCCCACCTTGCCGACGCATACCCGGAAGTTCGGTCAGACAGGCCAGGGAAGTGTGTGCAATAATGTCGTGAGACATCTTGTCGTCTAATTAGCCTTCGTCGCGAGACCCACAGAAAGATAGCACAGACGATTGTCGGTACCGAGTCGCAGGCGGAGTTAGGGAGGCTGTCCCCACTACTATCTCTCTCCGTTCAAAGGCCGGGGACTTTATCGGCGGCAAAGCAGCACGTCCCGTCTGCGCTGCCTGCACTAGGGAACTACTAAACAAAGTGTACCAGATGGGGACACGAGACTCGCTCAGTAACCCTCTTGTTGCGGCCCGAAAGACAGTCATTGCAAATATGTGTATGGTTATGGTGCGCTGGATCTAGCTCGGCGTAGTTGCAGGGCCGAGCGGCAAGCGGCGCCACGAACAATCGCGGAAGTGAAGTGCCGAACGAGCGGCGACCAGAAAGAAAGGTCTGGGCATTCCTACACTGGGAGGCAGACAGATCAACCACTCCCAAAACTTGCCGTGGACCCACCTGGGGAATAGAATAGTAGTACTTCGTGCAACTGGACCAGGCTCCAAGTTGTTCACTGCGTCAAGTTTGACCAATAGCCGACCTGTCTTGTCCCCGATTCTGTCCCCAGCTTTTCCCCAGCTCGTCCGTCCAGTAAGGTGCGTAACCGGTGCGTAACTGCTCTGCTCGGGTCAACCCGTGTACATTACAAATCGCAGCAGGAAACAGAGCCATGAACGTACCCTTGCCTGTACAGCTCTCTCACTGACGCGAACCCTGCTGCACACAGTCCAGGAACACACCGCATGCCTCCATAGCATCGCCATCGCCAACGGTAGCTGCCTGGCAGCCACCATTTCACCTCCAACTTTCGCACATCCGCAACCGAGGTACTTAGCCGAACACCCCGGAATCTCCATATCCTAAATCGCTTAGAGTATAGAAGGCTCGTTGGCAACGACGAAGTGCTGGCGGTCGTCGTCAAAGCAGGCCGAGCATTGCGCGACGCTGTTTGCACGCTCCGGCCAAGCTTTGGTGTAATTGTGGGTGGAGCTCCACAAACAGGATAATTCCGGAAAAGCGCCCGACACCTGAAACAGCGAGCGGAAAGGTATCACCCGTACACACAACAAGACCTAGTTGGGCTACAGGCAAAAGCGGCGCAATCGTCGCTATATTAGGCTTGTAACCGGAAGATCAGTAGAAAGCAGCCAGGTACATCTTCTCGGAGCTTCCCCTTCACAATTTCGGCTGCCATCCAACTCCTCGGCGGAGCGAGGGAGTATCAAACTTCCGACTTCCCTTCGACTACCCGCACTCCGCATTCAGCCGCACCGACGATTTGTGGACTTTATCAAGTTTATTGTACATGGAACTTGTCTGTTAGCCCGCCGCGCACAAAGATTCAAACGGGATACCCTAACACCCTTCTTTTCGAGGGTCCTCCAAGGCTCTCGGCCACGGGATAACGAGGTCATCCCAACTCTTCCGTGTAGTACGCAGCTTCGCTTCTATTCAAGCTGGCGCTGGGACTTTTTGCACTGGCTATGGCCACCCAACAGGCGGAAAGCATGGATCCAGCTATCGCTGAAGCAGATGCAGATATGGCTTCTTCTACTACTCAAGGCGCTCCTATCGGGAACGAGCGTTATCGCTCGGATGTAGCTAGTCAGCAAACGGATAGCTTCCTGACTGCATCGAAGGACGTTCCGAACCTCTCCCCGGTCATTCAAGCAATGAGCTCGTTGAGCCAGACCGAAACTCATGGAAAGAGACAAGTAGAGACAAGGTCTGACTTCGGGCAAGTCATAGGAGCTACTTCTGCCAACGGCGGATCGCCGGCCGACATTGACGAATTGGACGAAGGTCAGTCTAGCAGCAACGAGCCCATAACACCCATAACACCCGCAGGTGTTCTGGAAGATCTCTCACGATCCCAAGGTTCGCCAAACCAAGCCTCGGCCGCTATGTCCTCAACTTCATCTTCGACCATGACTAGTTCAGCCTCCAGCGTGACTGCTGCTTCCGAACCGAACAGGAATGTGGCAACTTCACAGCTGGACAGCATTGCAATCGCGCCGATGTCCTCTGCTGCCGTACCGCTACAGAGGGAACCCTCAGCGTCTCAAGTTCCGAAAAGGCAGCGCATCCCCCGCGCGTGTGACTCGTGCCGGTAAGTCTGTTGCACTATACTCCAACTTGTACCCTCCCCGCATCGATCCAGCTGAGCATCTATGGACCTGATAGACGGAAGAAGATCCGATGTAACTTATCGACAGCCGTCGCATCAGCGCCCGACAAAGGACAAGTATGCGCTAATTGCCACCAATCCGGTGTTCATTGCACTTTCACCAAAAGTCCAGCGAAACGCGGGCCAAATAAGGGTTACATCCAACAGCTTGAAACCCGCCTGGCAGCGCTAGAGTCATCTGTCTCCAACGATGGTCCGAGCGATGCGGCGGGAGCTATATCCGAGGCTGATCTATCGCGAACTGCCCGGACACAGGGTTTATTATCCTCGACCGGCGTGCATCAAGCTCATCACTACAGCATCCCATATCAGAAAAAAGCCCGTGTAGATGAGACAATGGCCGCTCCTGGTTCACACCACTTTCACCCACAGCATCCCCTTCACGCTCCCACTACCACTCTGCCTTTCGTCAATCGTACGCCAACAAATGAGACATGGTCACGAACTACAATCCCGCCTACCTTGCATTCTGCCAACGCCTTCTTCCTTTCTTCTGCGGACGGAAATGTACCTCGTCACGCATATCCACATTATGCACCCCAAGCGCAACCTTCTGACTCTGCCAGTCAATACTCTCCAAGGTCTGCCCTTCCTCCCATATCTAGACTGCTCTCCACGCTGCCACCTCCAGAGAAGCAGAACTGGTCTTCACAGCCAGAGACGAGTTATGCCGATGTGCGCGGTCAGTCATCATCGAAATATGGTTACCATCAACCGTATCCAAGTGGCCAACGTGACCCTGAAGCGAGTCACCCGCAAGTGCGGCATGAAGATGATGATTTCCGGCCCATTCGCAAGATTCCATCCCGACAACCTTCCTACTCCAACTCAGCTCATTACTCGGATTATGTCCCCTCAAAGAGCACGTCCTCACCAAGGCTCTCAAAGCCTGAGTATTCTCGAGACCCAGCCTTCTTACAGCTGCCAGCTCAACGAGCTCAGTATACCTCTTTTGAGGGGTCTCGACCCGGTCGAAGTCCCTCAATAGGCTCGTCAGCCTCTGTGCAACAGTCCGTATCGGATTATTCCCCTCAACAGCAGGATACCAGATTGCGCTGGCCGGCTGCTTTAGCGTCGCCTTCTAACGGGCCGAGCAACCATAGTACATCACTCCTTTCCAGACTAGACAAGTCGGCTGTCCTGTCACTTGACAGTCCAGCTTTCCGTAGGGCCGTCTTTGAAACACCAGCCATGCGGACTTTCTCAATACTGCCACCCTCATTACTGGAAGAAGGTTTTCAGGGATGTGCGCACCTCATCAAAGCTGCCCACCTGCTCAGTACTTCTTCAGCCACACTTGCTTATGAGGGAGACATGCCGGATGATTCGCAATGGCAGAGCGATTCGAGCGCTGTTATCGGAGAGTCGATGGTACCCATGAAGTTCGATGCATCTGGTAGCGAGATGACGTGCAGAGAGATAGAATCCTTAATGATGTGCTACGTAGACGCTTTAAGGAGGGGCAAGCTCATCGCAGGCATACTTGGAGCAATATCGGGAAAGCTGGCTATCCTTGAAACACGTGGCCTACCTTGTAAACGGTACCAAGCAGTGGGCATCTTATTGGCGGTTTGGCATACAGTTGGGTACTCTTCCCGACGAATGTACTTCGGTACACCTTCTACAACCGGACCGGACGCACTGTACAACGCCCTTGAGACACAAGACCCTACCATCCTCGCCATTTGTATTTTCACCTACAACCTGGACAAAATGTGTAGGCGCTACAGCCAGAGTGGCGAGACGTATGTACCTCCAGAGTCTATTGAATTCACAGTAGGTCTCGCCGTTTATTTGGAGCAGTATCTGTTACGGCGTACTGATAACCTCTTGGCTCTTACAGCGGGTTATTGCAGCCTCCCTGCCTGAACCGTTGCCCAAAGCCCAGTTGCGATTATTATCCATTCTCGATGCATTCCTCCTGGCACTCAATTTTGCTTACAATCAAAGTCCGACTGCCTTACCTTCGATGGAGGCGTTAGAGCGCCAGCGTCACCATCTTCATTCTATCGTCAATGATGCCGATAGTTCGGATATACTTGGGTTGCTAATCGGCCCGCATGTATTGGCTATGGGTGAGTAGCATCTTTGCGTACTCGGAGTCTGCCGTCCTGAATCCATTGCATTTCCAAAGTCGCTTGTGCCACACTGTACTGCCTAGCTGCATGCCGGGAGAGAGGCGAGACCGAGACGGAAGCCGATCAGAAGCAAAACATTCGAACGTTAGAACGAGATTACCTGTCCATCCTCGATGCATTGCGAAATATGACGATCGCTCTATCAGCCACGCCCGACGCAAGTCTGGTAAACAGCCATCCCTATGCCGATGGAGGGGATATGCGTCTTCTTTACGGTCAGATCGCAAGATTTGTACAAGTTAATCTGGCCGCGGCTGTGTCTTCTAGTAAACAGCAAGTTAGCGCTAGTCAGTTCATTGGCAACCTCCACTCTCTAGGATATCTAGGTACAGTCCTAGCAGCAGGACAGGAGATAGAATCTGTATCAGTATGAGGATATTCAAGGGACAATATCGGCGTATGTCGGACTATGGGCGCAGTTCTGGCAAGATAAGTTCTCTTTGTCAATGTTTGGTGGAGCCTTTGGCTCAAGCCCGTGTTTTAGTATTGTCGTTGTAATTGTAAGGGAAAGATTGCTGTACGATGAATTTAGTTAAGAGGAGAAAACGCTTGCATTGGCTCGCCCAAGAACAGCGACATCCTCCTTCTTCTAGGAGTGGGCTTCTGTTACAACAATAGGATGCTTGTGGGCTTTATAAATGCTTTCATCCTGTTGAACTAAACATAGGACTCGGGAATTGAACGACGGGGTATAGACGGACGTTTGTTGTATCCTAGATGGAAGACCCGGCCACGCTTACATTCCTTCATCGTACAGCTTCTTACACAGAGCCACGTAAAATCGTTCGCGGTCGAATTTGCTGGACTCGCCGTTCTGAGACTTGGTAGATGACTTACTGCTTGTACTTCCAAATAAGAGGCGAGCGGCATTGGTGACAGGTGATTTGGGAAGGGACGATGTAGTGGTAGCCTTGTCTGGAGTATTGGATGCATTTGCGATCACTCTTTGTTTTGCTGGGGTAGCGACTTCATCAAGAGGATAAGCTGGGTCTATCGATGATTTTAGGTGCTTATTGTTCGATGTTGGCAAGGGTATGCGCTTAACTATCCAACCTGCAACGTTGCCTAACATCTTCAGAGCATCGGTGTTATTGTTTGTAGTCTTCGATGATGCCTTGTTTGCGTTTGTGATCTGATTCAAGTCATGTTTGGCTTTCTCCTTGTCGACATGTTCAGATGAGTCGGACTCGGAAGCTTTTCTTCCACCATTGTCATCTTTCGATTTGCCGTTCTTTCCATCTTTACCAGTGATATCGGAACTATCACGAGCATCCATGCCTTTGAACACCGCAGTGTTGATATCCGACCAACTAAGGCTTGGTAGAACGCTAGTAGCACTTTCAGCGACTGGAGCAGCGATATCGATAACGCTTGAAATAGCAAGTTTAGCTTTCTCTCCCAATCTTTCAAGCTCGCTTGATTCTTCTTCTACCGTGTCTGCAGGAGTTCGGGTTGATTTGGTTTGATCGTTGCCTACAACTGACTTTCGTTCTGTTGCTGGTGTCGTTGTCGAGGGTGCTGTAGAAGTGCTCTTTTTGGTCTTTGGCTCGGTAGTGAATCCTGCTCCTCCTCGAATAGACCAGTGGTCTACATTGTCCAATACACCAAGGCTAATGGCGCGTAATGTCGCATTCAAATTGACATCAGCTTTTTATAACCCGGCCCCGATCCGTAACAACTCACAATTCTCCCCATCTTGCACTCTCTACAGGTACCAAGCCATCATTGCCCCATTGCCAATCATCCGGTTCCTCCCTACCCGTTTGTTGAGCTTTCGATCTTTCCAGTTCTTGAGCTTTATCTACAATCAACTTGGGTAACCACAAAGGATGGGTGATAGGTAATTTTTTACATCTAGCAGCAACACTAAAGTATCTCACATCATCCCTATTTGGTGTGTTTGGATTAAAGGTAGATTCCAAATAATCTGAAGTCAAATTTGAATATGCAGGAGAATCTAATAAATCTAATAAATATGATGCTAATGAAGTACCTAGAGAATAATTCAGTCCTGGTAGATTAATGACTGTTTTGGTGATTGCTTCAGTTTTAGATTTCTTCGAACTGTGTTTCTTTGAATCTTCCATTGCTGATGAAGCGTCTTTTATTGCTTGACGTGCTGCTTCTTTCGTTTGTTCCAAGGCTTCGAGATCTGCTCTCGATTTATTAGAATCTTCTTTGTTGCTTTGGTCTTGTTGCCATTTACTACGTGAGAAGATAGGGGTTTTGAGTGAATAAGGTAGACTCATTTCTGACATCTTAGAGGTGGACGAAGAGGAAGAGGATGATGAAAATTCCTTGGAAGCTTCTTCCGCGGCTCTGGCAATGTCACCGATACCTATGTTGGCTCGACTGCGTGCGTAGGAATAGCGAGGTTTCGCGGGGTCAGCTATACTACACTCTGTGCTACCACGCGTATGCGGCAATATTTAAATGAGCTTACCACCATGCCATAAAGGGACTTCCTCGATGCGGCGTAGCCAGTGTGGTTAAGGAGACAGGATGATATTCCGTAGGTCTGATATTAGCTAGTAAATGTCGACAGTCCAATCCTCCCATTGAATGGCCTATCATGTTTATTTTTTTGCCTCTCAATTTGGCATCGTTTCGTAACACATTGTGAAGCTGTTTTGCTCGTTCCGTAATGGCTCCCGTGCTAGGGTGTAAAGGAGTGATCTTCGTCGGCGTTTCCAGACTTGTTGAGAGCATTATGCGCTTACCCTGGAACTCCGACGACTATCGGATCTACACCTACTATCCCTTTGAGTACATGGAGAACATCGGCCCAATAATGAACTCTGGACGCAGGATAAGACGCATAGGCAGTACATAGGGTGAACAGCGCAATCGCATCAGCCGGCGTCTATATGCAGCCATCCAGTTATCCCAACTCACTTTAGAGCAGGCAGCAGCTCCAATCCCCAAGTATCAAAGCCATACAATCCATGGCACAGCACTATGGGATGTCTGGGTTTCCTGATGGGATCAAACAGGGTAGGATATGATAGGAGGGTGTTGATCTCATCCTTCGTAGGGGTCTTGCTATTTTCGTCTGTCGATTGTACAACTTCTTCAGTTAGGTATTGCAAATGAGAACTGCCATTTGCAGGTGGTTTATCCTGTCTTTTTGGTGGCTTCGGCTTCTCTGCTTGTGACGGTGACTGTGAGTTGCCTGTTGATATAGCGTTGTCTGGACCTTTCTGGTCGGAATCTCTCGGACTTTCTGCTGAAGTGGACGTGGCTGGTTTTAGAGTGTTTCCGTTTGCCTCGCTGGGCCGTGGTATGAACTGAGCTTGTGTCTTGTTCTCTCGCGCTGCTCGAGCTGAAGCGGACAGGCTGCGCCGTGCTATGTGCTGTTGCCCGGCAGTATTTGCAAGTTTCTTCCTGGCATAAACGTGACGCTGTCCGTTGGGTGTGACCGGTGCATTTTCTGGCGACGACAGCAGCAAAGCCGGCGCAGACTGCTGCGATGCATGTAGCGAGCGGACCGACCGAGTGCGTGTGCCTGAATGCAGCATCCGCCTGCGTGCTCTGAGCGTGTCAGCATGTGCCTTTGCAGCTGCCAGTGTATCCTGCAGAAGGGTGCGCCTGGACATGGATGAAGCCGCGGCTGCGGACTTGCTGCATGTCGCGCATTGCTGCATGCTTTGTGCAGGGAGGGCACCGCTACACGACGGAGTGGATGCAAGGTGCATGCAATGTAGCGCATCCTATCCGGCACTTTCCTCACCATTACCCTATATGACGGCCATTTCTCGATCGGCTTCGATGATTCTCTTTATAGCTACTACTTCGTGCCTCTGCTTTCTCGCTCGTCTCAATACTCCAAGCAAGCATCTTGTACTCACCCGTGTCCATCACTGAACACCGCACTACACCGCCATGAACACATTCACACTCGCACGCTCGTCGCTCCGAGCAGCCGCCAGGCAGCAGCAGCAGTGCCGCGGGCTGGCCATGTCTGCAGTCCGAACGAGGTGAGTGCTTCCGAACACAGCGGTGCACGCAGCTCACACTGCTTGTCTCGCGTCCAGTGCGGGGGCCCACATGGTCGACCCTGAGAATGCCGCCAAGGACCTCGAAGACGGCAAGCGCAAGAGCGTCAAAGGCGTCAAGGTGCGTCTTCTGCATCTGAGGTAGCAGCGGCGACTGACGATTCCACGCACACAGGACAACACCGTAGAGAATGCGCCCGAGTAAGCGGCGTGCTGGACGGCTTGCTGCTTCGCTGTATATTCGCTACTTACATTGCTTCTTCCTTCCTGCTCCGATCGCCCTCGTTCATCATCATCATCATCACCCAAATCACCGGCCATCCTGCAATTCGGTATCCTCCCATTGGCTGCGAATGATCTGCCAATCGTTCATTTTTGTCGTGTATCAGATGGAACGAAAAGGTAAGCAGCCCGAACACACACCCCAAGCTTCCCATCCCAGCCTCGCCCCGCAGGTCGCCCCAGCTCGTTGTGTCGTTGCGTAGACTGCCGGAAGCTGCCGGCGGAGTCGCCGAGGACAAGTGGCGAAGGAGCAACGCATGGCCCTGCAACAAACCCTCCGCTTACAGCACTACGCAAAGTATCCAACTGACACTCATCATCACACTCGTCCGCTCACTGCAGGTCGCATCCGTCTCTGAAGCCATCATCAAAGGATCCAAGGACAACCGGGATCCCCAAGAATTGGCAAGGGAGACAGTCGAAAAGCTGGCAAAGCAGGATCTAGCTGAGAAGAAGAGCTCGTAAAGGGCCGCTACTCGCCCATTTCTGTATCGTAGCTTCGTTCGTACAGATCTCATCTGTAGGCAAAGTATTATTCTCCAAGCAAAATCTGTCTTATAACACACTATATACCTCGTGCGGCAAAGCAAACCAACCAGCTAGTCCTTGACTGAATGTGCTAGTACGTCGGGTGACAGTATCCCGACTGTGTTCTGGCTGCCCCGCACAAGGCTCACAAACAAAGCTTACATTGAATCGCACGAGCTTGAGACCTAGTTCGACGATCAAAGAACAGCTTTTTTGAATTACACCATATGGAATGTTCATCATTGCTTTCTGGATCATCCCGACCTTTCCTGAATATCTCCTCCCCTTCAAGCTCTAAGTTTAGCATAACTAGCAGGAGCTAATCTATGTTTCACACTACTAAAGATCCATAAAGGAAAAGAAGAGATTGCGACGATTAAGAAGGTTTTCCAGATGAATCTTGATGATAATACGAAATTCAGATCGAAATATTCTGGCAAGAATGCCATACTTATTATATAAACTAATAGCGTCACTATTTCTGAAATAATCATATATGCATGCCTAGTTGGTGGAATTCATCGAGTGGAAGGGGAAAGGAGTTTTGCATTTTATGGGTGTGAAAAAGTCAGAATGTTGTGGTCAGCAGTTACTCATATATAAACGAACTTCTTGACTCTGGACAAAAGGAAGCAAGGAAGCGTAAAAGAGAAAACAAGGAAGAACTCACCAAGTACTAATCTCTAATGCCACCATGATCAGTTCATTCAATACCAAAGCAGTAAATGAAATAGCTACTATATTCAAGAATTCATTCTCAAACAAGATTAAAGACATCATCATGATGGCTCCTCCTTGATAAACTGAAATCATGAGCCATTCAAAGAAGGTCTTGTAGGATAATGATCGTCCCTGTTGTTATACGGTAGTGTCAGAAACGCATTGAAGACCCAAGAAGTGTGGCAAGGAGAGAAGGATGTGCAAGATTAGCGTTGACAACGAGCTTGAAAGAGAAATGATCGCCAGGCTCATCATATTGCTTACCTTGACAAGATCTTTATAGAGTTCTGGATACAAGAGTGCCAAATCTTCGTTAACATCTCGATCCAAGACCAGACTAAGGAGGCGAAAGGGCGTTGTTGTTGATTGAGAGTCAGTTCAGTTCATAGACCCTGGTACAGAAGAAAGTATCTCGCGCACCTGAAAACCGGAAGACAAGTATAGATGGTGGAGTATCCGACAAGAAGCCAGCCTTGGAAGATAGCAATGGGAGCGAAATAGAAGACGCTAGAAGGCGTAGTCGAAAGGTAGAAGTCAGCAATTAGCTACTTCAAGTTGACGGATTGTTTCGACTCACCTTGAGAAAACAGCTTGTATGATGGAAATGATCAAACCTCTATGTATAACAAACTGAGCCAATTTAGCTGATCGTTTATAACTGTTTCTTCCATGCCAGACTAGTAATTTTGTTAGATAACTAAACTGATTGATAGAGAAATCTGCAGCTAAGGAAGCTTGTTTCCCTTCTTTTCCAACAATTCCTAAACCAATATCAGCAGCTTGTATCATAGAAACATCATTTCCTCCATCTCCAATACAAGCCACCCTTTTCTTCGTATGGAACCTTATTAATCTTGCTATATCGGCTTTCTGAGTCGGTGAGCATCGACAAGCTACTACTGCACTTAATTTTGTCGCCACTTCGATGAATTCGGTCTGGAAGTTGTCGATACATAGTTGTAAGGATTCACCATCGATGACCAAGCAGCAATCTAGCTTTGATTGGATAAACTCAAGTTCATCCCGAGCTGCAGCAGGGCTTTGTACTGAACATAACGGAAAGGGCGGAAGTCAGCTCAAATTGTACTATATGGCGTCTGACATTTGGCAGCAGCACACATACGTTTGGCCACTTGGTGAATGTACTGTCCTCGGGAGACAAGTTTAGAAGAAATAGCAATGCAAGTAGCGGTCTCAATCTTGTCACCTGTGAGCATCCATATTTTGAGTCCCGCATTTCTAAGCAATTCTAGGGTGAGCTTGACGTCTTCCTGAAGTTTATCTTCAACACCAGTAACACCGAGAAGTTCCAAATCTTTTTCGAGAAGATCCGAAACCACATTCGCTTGGGCTTCATTTCTATCTTCAATACTCGCTTTAGCAAGTTGATACCGCTTGTCAAATTCCTGCCATGCTTCTTGAGACAACCTCTTCCTGCCGACCACCAGCGTACGTAATCCTTCTCTAGCCATATTGCCACACTCTTCTTCAAGCCAATCATTCTGTTGCACTATTTTTGCCATAACGACATCTGCTCCTTTTTCGTAAAATGTTACTTCTCCTGTACTGATATCCCGAATAACGATACCCATTCTCTTGGTTTCCGATGTGAAAGGGAAAACTTCTAATATTTCAAATGCTAAAATTTCGCCATGGGGACCTTTGACCTCCATTTTGGTTCTTTCTCGGCTGTGTAGCGTAAAGCCAATCGACTCTGTCCAATTCACAATAGCCACTTCGTCTGGCGACGAAGCTTGATATGTCACACTACCATCATCGTTTGTTACAGGCGTAACATTGTGGCATAAACCGAGAGCGAATACCACATCCTTGACCCTTGAGGAAAGATCTCGACGCCCGCGGGTACCCAGCAGTTTCACGGGTTGTTGTTGACCAGCTTGCGCTTCTTCGGCTGATTCAGTCAAAGACAGTGCAAGTTGACTAGCTACTTCGTCCATCGAATCAACAGCGTAAGAGATAGTACCCAGATGTAGCTTCTTCAGCTCCATTTCTGCGGGGTAGGGAGTAAGCTGATCTGGAGACGTCCGACCGAGTGCTCAAGTTTACTCACCGTTCTGAGTCAGGGTCCCGGTCTTGTCACTGAGTAAATACTCTATACGACCAAGCTCTTCAGGAAGCGTGCTTGTCCGCACAATGGTTCCCGGTATTTCGGCATCTGTCTGTATTTGGTGAGCGTAGACTGTCTTGCCCATATCCAGATTGACTCGCAGGCTGATGGGCAAGTCGTCAGCGAGTCGTACTGTATACATGCTCGCAACAAGACTCACGAGATAGGGATAATGGACGAAAAGAGAATAAGAAAGCGGAAGACGTATATGTACCATTGCCCTCGGAAGCCATTCAATGCTACCAAGGCGAGTGAAAGCGCAAAGGTGACAGCGCAGAGAATCTATGCAGGGGTAGGGTTAGCGGTGCAAGACATCGGCTTATGTAGAAATGCGGTGGTAAGTTGAGTCGAAACATACCTTCGCTAGCCTGTTGATCTCGAGGTCCAAAAGTCCGACTTTAGTTTCCGGGTGGGAAGTGTTCATAACAGCTCGGGTTTCGCGACCTGTATATATGACGAAACCGACAGCCGACCCAGCAGCTAGTACTGTATTTGCCCAGAGTACGTTCTCTGCTGTGAGACCGGATGTTATAGGGCCACCTTCTTCGCTAAAGTTTGGTTCGTCTGTGGTAGGTTGATTCTTTAGAGTGAACGTTCCAACGAAATTGTGGATATCCTTGCTGGGAGGATCGGCTAGGCAATGTCTGTGTCAGTCTGCAGTTCTACACGATTGAAGTGACAGATTACTGACCGTATACCTCTGCGTCCAGGTCGAGCAGCATTATTTCCTGAGGAAGGCTTTGAGTACGTTCTACTGCAACACGCAGCTTCCAGTCTGTCTCGCCATCGAGCTGATCTGTTCGCACGAAGCAGCTTCCACTTGTGTCGCTTGTCCGAAGGAGTACACAGTCCGCGGGCACTCTTTGATTCTTCGTGATCAAAACAAGATCTCCCACGCGAAGTTTCGAAGAGGCGATGGATGTACTCGGTAACGTAGAGAGAGGGGCAGCATCACTTGTTGTTCCATGTAATGCTAAGCCGGTCCTGTCGAGGATCTTGTACCGTGTCGAATTCGCAGCGACGTCACGAAGGTATCTCTGGTAATCATCGTACGCTTCCTTGCCTATCGTTATTGCCAGTACGAAGGCGAGCGGTGCTATGTATGTGGCGAGGAAACCTATCCGCAGGGCGGGTACAAACTGACTGAGGGCGACAAGGAGAAAGTAAAGGTTGAAGAAGAACTTGAACTGCTCATACAGTACTATCGGGAGAAAGGTAGCGAGGTTGTATTTTTGATTGCGGACAATATTGGCAGGAAAGCGTGATTTGAGCTTGTCTGCGCACATCGTACCCGTCTACTGTTCAGCATCAAGCGAGAGACGCTTAGTATCCGACAGCGGGCTCACCTGGTGCGCCGAACGGCACCGTTCGCGGCTGAGCAGTCTTGACATGCGAGGCTTTGCTGCTGGCATTACTTGCTATAGATGATTTGCTAGATTTCAGGGGCGCGCTGCCATCCTGGTGTGATAACCCACTGTGCGCGTCAGTCCGTCGGCATTTTCAGAAGCAGAAGCCCAAAGATTGATTCGGACGCACGAGCATCCTTCCCTCTTCTAGCAGAGACTGCTCTTCATCGTGCTGATCTCTCCAAAGGGAGTCATACTCTCCCTCCTGTTCACCTTCGCCGACAAGTGCAGCGCGACCATCCTGCAATCTGCCGGCTCCAAGCAACGCCTGCGCGGCTTCTTCGTCACTGTCCTTCAGCTTTAACCTGCTTGGAATCTTCCTGATCCTGCTGTTGCCGGCAGCGAGCAGGTTGTTCCTGCTGCTCTTCTTGTTCATGCTGCTGACACTCTTGCCAGGATTGCTGGCACCTCGACGCACCAGGCTTCGAAGAGGAATACCGCCCTCCGTGGTAGAGGTCACGGAACCTGCGATGTCATCCATACAGCATGTATGTGCATTTGTTGTTGGGTCTGGAAGAAGGCCGCAATCTGCCAGGTTAGTTGCTGTTAAGTTGCGCGCGATTAGCACGTGCCGTGGAGTAAAGCACGAGGGCGCGGAAGAAGCTCATCCTAATGCAGCATCGGGCAGAAATCATCGGAGCTTCCGCAGTTGACGAATTACAGCAGCAGTCGTTCGCTATCTCGTTGCGACGTCTCACACAAACAGTCGGATTCTACGGTCTACAATGGACAGGCGGAAAAGAGGGCGGTTGCTAGATCCTCGGGTCCCAACAGAACAAGTAGCAATGACACTGAAGATGTTATGAATAGCTGGACACCTTTAGTACCTTCTTGGGCCATCCCTTTCGGGTTCTCGCCTCTCCCTTCGGGGCTCGTCATCCCTGCGGTCACCGTCGCGTCGAGGTGGTGGTCTTCTATCATCGTAGTCGCGTCTTGGTGCCCTATCGTCATAATCACGTCTGGGAGGGCGGTCGTCATCTCGACTTCTGTAATCTCTGTCACCCCCTCGCATAGGAGCAGCTCGTCGATCGTCATCGTAGCGGCGAGGGGGATAATCGCGGTCACGGCGTGGCTCATACCCGCCGCGTCTATCACCGCCAAATCCAATAGAGCGATTCTTCTCGGGACCTTGATACTGTCCTGGGGTGGCTGTTAGAGGAAATCAAGCAAAGTCAGCTACTCGAGCCACTGGCAGAAAAACACAAGTGAAGGAAAAGCCATACGAGTTCGAGCGCGACCTCGCTTTGCCATCTCCACGACCAAAGTTCTATTGTCAAGCGTAGTGCCGTTGAGCGCCTTCATGGCTTCGCTCGCTGCATCAGGTTCCACGAGGGTGACAAATGCGAAACCACGGGATTCCCGGGTTCGAGGATCAGTCATGATCTGGCATTTCTCAATCTATGCAGAGTCGAAACGGTCAGCACACAGCGAGGAAAGAAATCTCGACTTGTACCGCCATCTTAGCCTTTTGCACTTACAGCACCAAATTTGCTGAAAATATCTTCAAGGTCATTTTCGGTAGTTTGCATCGACAGGCCGCGAACGTGAAGATTGTTGCCCGGATTAACGCTCGCGTCGCCACCTCTGGCTGACGGTCTGTAGTCTTGTCGGTCTCTGTCACCTCTATCGCCTCTGTCGTCTCGCTGATCTCTGGAGGGCTCCCTGCAGGAGTAGAAAAGCAGTATGGATTCAGCCACTCGACTGTACCGCAGGCAAGAGAATCCAACCTGCAGACTCACCTGAAGTCGGCTGGAGCGTCCTCTCGTCTCGGAGAAGGAGTTCTTCCATTTCCGTTGCCGTTGTTTGCCCAAGCGTCTGATGGGTGGATGGAATGGAAAAAGGCGAGTGCGATGCGACACGGCGGTCAGCGGCGAGACCACGTATTATCGGGCGAATCGTAGGAATCGTCAACGGAACAGGCGGACAGAGCACAAGCGACGAATACCGGTGGTATGGAGCCGACGATTGCACGTTGCTGTCGACGCGAGCGGATGCAGAAGGCTATCGCAAGCATGTCCCACTCGGAGGGAAACAATGCAGTTGAGAGGAATTATCGGCCAGCAGAGCCGGCAGGCGACACGACACGGCACGACGCGAAACGAGACCGTACTGCCGCGGTCTGATTCTCCATGCATGGACTCCAAGCAGTAGACTTGTGGACGTCTCAGGCCGCGAGCAGCAGCGGCGAGCGGGATGGTGGCAGGACGACCAGGACAGGCGCAGGCGAATGGAGACGAGCGAGCTGCGGCGCTGGCGATGCGGGTGCGTGAAGAGACATACCGTCGGCCATATCGATGTGATGGGGTTGCTTGTTGGATGTAGTAAAGTTGGGAAGAGTTGGCGTCCAGAAGAGCTGTTCGCATCCTGATAATCCGGCACAAGCGAAGGCGAAAGCTTGATCTCTTTACGAACCGAGAAAAGCAACAAAGTGAGCGGTCCCTGCAACGTTCAGAGTGTAGACCGGGCTCACCAATCACTCTTTCAGATGTCTTTCTTCGGGCGAGGCGGATCAAGCTCTTCATCGGGACCATCGACAGGCATTGTTGGCACGAGTCCACTTTCAGGCTCGCAGGATGCAAAGAAGATGGAAGTGATGAACCAAGTCAGGCAGGAACTTGCCTCGGCGCATCTGCAGGAGCTCGTCAACGTAAGCAGGTTTGCCTTGCACAGCAATCCAGTAAATGACCGCTCATGAACGACTGTCCACGTAGAAAATGACCGACAAGTGCTACAAGGTCTGCCAGCCATCAGGCCGCGACGAACTGTCGTACAAGGAGAAAGCGTGTCTTTCGAACTGCTCCGGTGAGTTCACGCATGGGCAGTCTTACGGACTAGCGTATTCTAAAGACCTTTTGCATACAGATCGATTCCTGGAAGCTTGTATGTTGCATATAGTCGACCCGGACGATCCACCAAGGCTGACCCATCTCTGACTCGACAGTCGATATTGTTTCGCGCACGTACGTTCAAAGGCTCAGCATCGAAAAGAACCGTGCTGCGGCGCAATTAGCAAATCCCTCTGCTGGGCCAGGTGGCGAATCACTGTTGTAATGCCTTCTTGTTGCTGGAAGTTGATGCAATGCATGGTTAGAATCAAGTCGACCGTATGCTGTCCATGATAGATCGACAGCCCCTATAGCGTTCAACTGCTATGACGTATACATACACGGAAGCCTCGCAGGCAGGACGTGGAGCGGCAGTACATCGAGTAACAACAGATTATCATGACTGTCTTGATGGAATATATGAGCCAGAAACATTGCAGGACACCTATGTCTCACCAGCGTGAGTAGATCGACGTGTACAGCACCTGGTACGCATCTCTAGCACGCGCAGCCTTCCTGCGTAGTTCCTTGCTCTTGCAAGTTGACGTTATTCTGGGCACGAGCTGGCTTTGGCTTCTCAAGAGGCAGTTTCTTGGCTGAGGGTCGAGCGAGACGGACTCTTTAGCACCTCATCCTTGAATGTCTTCCTCATCGTCCAAGCAAGAGTAACCCACCTATTGCCTCGAACACTGCCGCTACATTTTCGCTTGTCTTCGCTGATGTCTCCATGAATATCAAATTCTCTTCGTCTGCGTACCGTTGAGCGTCCTACACAGGTAAGAAAGAGTTTATCTTAGTCTGACACTGGGCGATACCCTCACCTCAAGGAAGGGCTTGACTGACCTCTGTTTCGACTTCTCGCCGTTCATGCAGATCCGACTTGTTGCCGACAAGGGCAACCACGATTTGGGGGTCCGCTTGACGTTGTAATTCCCGGATCCAGGACTTTGCCTTTTCCAGCGATGACTATGGAGGGGACGAGTGTCAATGTAGCGTGGCAATATGTAATACTCTTCGCTTCAAGGCTTACGCCGCTAGTTATGTCTGCAATTGTCTATTAGCGCAACGCTCAGCGTGCGGAAAAGAGCGTTCTCACCATATACGACTACTGCTGCACTCGCATTCCGGTAGTACATTGGAGCTAGGCTGTAAGAGAGGTCAGATTCCCTCCCTGAGTATTGTTGGCTGTTGGCGAACGTACGATTTGTACTAGTCGAAAGGAGAAGCCATCAGCATCGGCGCTAGTCCTTACCTGCTAGCTCTACCGACTTACTCTCTCCTGACCTGCTGTATCCCATATCTGCAGGAGATGCACCTCACCGTAAGCCAGCCTCGTCTTGGTACAGCCAAGCAGGTGACGCCACTCAGCATCGACGACACACCTCAAACTTGACCGTCGTCGTCTCGTCCAGGACCACAGTCTGAGTGAGAAATGCGGCACCAATCTGATGAAGGAGCAAGGATCAGCTCGTTTCTTCTTTGTCTCCCTCCGGCGTTCCCGACGGTCTGCGCCGCCTGTCGCTGCGGGATCCTGCAAGCAGCAGCGGTACAAGGAGAGGACGCACAGTACTCTCGCGATAGTCGTCGAATTGGCCCTTGACGAATTGCAGGACCAGAGAAGATTTTCCCACTGCCGATTCGCCCAGCAGGACTCTGCAGTGCATGGAGTGGGTAGGCCATCACATCATCAGCCGTGACAGCAGCGTCACGAGGAACAGGCGAGCACGCACAGCTTGAATGAGTTGACGCGCGATCCGGCTGCAGCTCTTGACGATGTCGACATGATGTTGTCTGGTGGTGCGCCTGGTCTGCAGCTCCGCCAGTGTCCGAGGCTCTTGACGTGGTCCGCACAAAGCAGAGAGACAGCGACAGACAGCGTCCAGCTTTGCTCTGCTCAACACCATCAAACCTCCGACAGGCACAGCAGCCGCAGGTCATGGCGGCGAGATACGATGCCTATGGAGGCTACGACCAGGATCAGCGACGTCCTCCGTTCCCGCCGCAGGCCTACCAGGGCGGACCATCGCACGCTCCACCAGGCCCTAATGGGGGCCGCAATCACTGGCAACCACCGGCGCCAGCGGGGGCCAGAGGCAATCCCGGGGCCCCGCCTTACAGCGGCACCTACAGCCAGTATGCTCTACCGCAGCAGCCGCATGTGCCTATGCCTCCGCCGCCAGCTTCGGGCGGACCTGGGCCCGTGAGGCATCAGCCAGCACATGCTCGAGCAGCGCCGTACGCGAGACCACCGCAGCCGCCGCCGCCGCAGCAGCAGCAGCACAGTCAGTACATGGACCATAGCAGGCCGCCTCAGTATGGCAACCAGCAGAGTCAGGAAGGATATGAGCCCCGCGGTCCCTCTGGCCCGCCCCTGCCAGTGCCGCACCAGGACTACCCTCAGAACAGCTATCCACCTCCACAACCACCTTATGAGAACAATAATAGAAATACTCAGCAAGTACCTCCCCCTGTACATTCACAACCACCTCCAGCCTATGGGCATTCGCAAGGGCCACCTCCCGGACCAGATTATAACAGAGGTATGCAAATCCATCGTGCTCGTATGACCACCCAATGTTATCTTCACACCTGCACAGCCCAGCGGACCTCTGGTATGCTTTCGGACCACCCTGAACTAGTCTCGGACAGCACATAACAGCCCACCTGATGCAGTGCCGTGCTATGGTGACCAGCATAGATCTGCTTTCCAAGCCTGCTACTGTATACAAACCGAATTAGGGTGGACTGCTGGGTGGTCGCGGGCATTCGAGATTTCGGTCGAATCCACTCTTGAGAGCGGTTGAAGAGCTGACGTGATGTCTGCTGTTCTGTTTGACCCCTATTGTCTTCCATTTCTTCCTTGTGGTTGTCACTTTTTCGTCTGTCTAATGGTGTGATCTGATAGGTCCAGATGCACCTTACCAGCGTGGCACGCCTCGCCAGGCTTCACCACCGACGCACAACAGGGGAGGGCGCCAGATGTCACCTCCAGAGAATGACCGAGAAGCGGCCAAGATTGAGAAACGCATCGCCAAAGAAAGACCTTGCCGGATCCTTTTCATTAGAAATGTGAAAGTAAGCGTGATTCTCAGCATGTGATCGTGTCACTGGACAAGTTCGGTCGCCTGGGTCCCGATCTGTGCATACAAACTCTACATACTGTCTGATGCTGACTTTACGGCTAGTACAACGTCGACGGCGGCATCCTGAAAAGCAAGTTTGCAGAAATGGGCGAAATGAAAAGCTTCTTTGACCTTATCAGCTCAAGAGGTTTGGTTTTCGTTACATACGTAAGAGGCGCCTAGAAGGAAATTCGGCCCAATCATCCTGATCTAGTTCTGCTTTCCATAGCACGATTTGAGAACTGCAATTGCGGCTAGGGAAGGTCTGCAAGGCTTTGAAGTCCAAGGGCGCCCTGTTAGCCACCCTTCTCAGCACTCGCTTGACCTGATGAATTCCTGACGTCTCTCTGCGTTTCTAGATCGATATTCACTATTCCTTGCCTCGAGATGAAGATAACCCGAAGCGCAAGTGCGACCGGGAGAAGAATCAGGGCACTATTCGCGTCGTCCTGAAAGACAGCCCGGCTCCTATCCGAGAACAAGAACTCGAGCGCATGTTTGGCGGTTTCGGCGATATCAAGGGCATGTACTTCTCCGGAGGTAACCCTTCAACGGAGCGTCTAGTAGAGTTCTTCGATACCCGTGCTACATGTGAGGCATATGACCGCATGCAGAATGCCCCATATCCCAGCGGTGGACAGGTCGAACTCTTCTTCGATTGGGATGTGAAGGATATTCCCATTAGTCATCCTCCCGCTGGTCCACGACCTGCCAACCCTAACAGGAACGGCCCTGAGAACCGCGTCCGTGAATCAATGCCTCCTCCAACACCGGTGTCTGCTGCGTCTTCCAATTATGAAAGGCGACCGCAAGGTCCACCACAACAAAACTATCAGGCCGATTCGCGGCCACCGTATCAACAGAACGCCGATAGACCTCCGTACCAACACAATCAGCCTCCTCACGATTATAGACAGCCTGCAGTACCACATCACGTACCTCCGCCTCCCTTGCCATCCCACCATTTTAACGGTCAACCTCCAACGCCTGTTTCTTCGGTTCCTTCACAGCCCCCTACTGCAAGAGATCAAAGAGATTATGATCGCCCTCCTTACGGAAATCAAGCTCCTCCAACTCCGTCCTATGCACCCGGCAACAACGGCCCATCGCCACCACCCGGTGTGAGATATGGTGCTCAAGGGACCTCGCGCTACCAGCCAGGTGCCAATGCTCACATGCCATTGGGCCAACAGCCGGTGAGTACCGCTCACCCTTGACCCGCTAGCACTCTCAGCTGATCATTAGATGATTAGAACTCTCCGATCCCCGCACCTGCAGGGCAGGCAGGTTCTCCTCCTGCGCCACCTGCTAATCTTTCCAATCTTCTAGCCTCGCTTGGTAACCTTCCTCCAACAGGATCACCGTCAGGACCGGCAACTTCATCTAATTACGCTTCCAATACACAGCGTCCCCCTTTCCAGGGTAGTCGGGACAGCCCATACACTCCTGCTGACCCATATGGTCGGCCGGGCGACCCGGACAGGCTAGCGAAGTACTCCGCTCCGCCACCACCTAACAACTACCGACCAGTCCCACCAAGTGAGCTACCGACTGCTCCACCGCAACAAGGTAGCGCTCCACCACTACCGCCGCCAGGAATGCTGGCTCAGCTCGGACAGCGCCGAGGTGGACCAGCGTCTGGCAATAATGCGCCACCAGCCTTCTCGATGCCACCAGCACCCTCTTATGGCCAACCACAGCATGAATACACACCGTCAGCGCCAGCGTCATCAGTTTCGCAAGCAGATCAGCCCAACACGCAAGTCAGTGCTCTGTTGGCCATGCTTTCGTCTCAACAGCGATAAGGAACCGCCTAAGGCTTGCGGCAATTGCGGGCTTGCCTTTTCTTTTCTGCAGATCAACCATCTGACAGCTTATCACGACTCTGTCTTTTCATGTTATTAATTGTCTAAAGCACCGAGGCTTCACTTGGTATCGTGTGACTCTATGGGAACTCAACTTGAGCTTTAGCTACAGTAATCAACTTGAACAATGACCTCTGCCTGGATGAATGCGTAAAAGCCAGCGCGCTTCAATTTGAAGCGAAACTTCGCGCGATCCACTATTGCTGTTTCTCTTTTGCGCTTTCTGTTTCTGGTGTTGACCCGGTCCCCAAGCCGAACTGTAATTCTAGCCAATCGCTCCAAAACATACCCTGCGGATCTGCCTTCTTGACCGTCTCATTCCATCTATCAATGTGCTCATACATGTGACGCTTCTCGCGGTTCGACAAGATGGGCTGTGGTTTCGCTATGTGCGGCTTTCCGCCATACTTTACCCCTATGTCGCTGAGCTTCTTGAACAGGCGCTGGTAGCGGTCCGGCACTGGAAGGTTGAGCGGTTTATATACAATGGGCTCGAGCCAAATGACAGCCTCTGCATTCTTGTGGGCGAGGGGCGACAACCAGAATGTATCCGCGGTGTGGGAGAAGCGAATCTCAAATGGTGCAGTTAAGCCCCTGCCTACGTCTTTGTCGGTATCTAGAATGTCAAATAAATCACGAAGAGCTTGGATGGCTCCGTCTTGTTGTTACGTTTGTGAGTCAGCAGGGGATCCGGGCTACGTAACCTGCTATGGCGCCATACCGTTATCATCTTTCGTTATAGGCAGAGCCCACTCCTGCACGAGTTGCCAGTATAAGCAGTCCATTAGCTGGGCCACCGGGCCTGCAACCGGTTCTTGCTTAGTGGGCAGACCCCGGGCTTGCAGAGACCGGAGAAGAGAATTGAAGCTAGGCATGAGCATCGGCAGGAGGTATACGCAAACAAATACGCCTAAAGCATGCATGAAGTGCACGATCTTCTTCTGGACATCCTGTAATGCGGAGTTCGGAGCAGGATATGGTGGCGGGGCGACTTTGTTTGCCTTCCAAAGGATACCATCGGCTTTGTTAGATCCAGGACATGTTGTATTTGGGAAGTACCAAATCTTCAGCCGAGTTTATGTATTTGGAGTAATATAAGAGGTCAGTCACAAGGCGGGCACGTCGATCTGCCGCGCGACTCACGTACTTTGACGTATTCGCTTTGTTTTGCAATGTCTACCAGGCCACCTTCGCCGCTACCCTTAGCTAACATCGCCCTGACGCTGATTTCTTCGTACTTTGGCGCCAGACCGAAAGCGTCGTCAAGCTGGAAGGTGATGTCGACAATGACACCGGTGGCGCCGGCTCCACAACCTGTTGCTTTAAACAGTTTGACCATCTCTTCATCTTGATTATCGCGGTCGAGTCTTCGTATCCGACCGTCGGCGGTGACTAACGTGCACGCAATAACACGATCCGCAGAAGAAGCGTTCATGATAGAGCTGCCATGATCCGCAGTTGCAAATAGACCACCGACGGATATTTCATCTATGGATCCGACCACGGGAAAGCTGAGGCCTTGTCGGTACAGTCGTTTGTTCGCATTTCTGACGGTCAGTCCAGCTCCCATTGTAGCTCTACGAGCTTCCCTGTCGACATGTAGGTAGTCGATCCTCGACATCCGGATCATCCACTGACACATTTAGTAGTATCAGCTTCAATGATTCGCCAAAGTATACCGTGAGCTGAACTGGATCTACATCATTGTCTCCAGCTAGGAAAGCTTTTCCTGGTGAAGCATGCTCTCCTACAGGCCGAATTCTGCATCCCCGTTTCCGGGCCTCATTTACGACCAGCTGAACCTCTCTAGCAGATGTCGGCTCGAAAATAAGCTCAGGATAGCATGCGAGCGTGTTCGACCAATTGTTCACGCGTTTCTTGTATGGCTTGATTGCCAGCTCGTCGAGGTAGGACATGCCCGGGGATTGTTGTACAGAAAGATGCTCAGCAACTGGTCGTCAGTGGCAATAGGCGTGGGATTGCCACTGAACTCAAGTCAGTACTAGCTTGATCCATAATTAGCAGAGCAGCCTTTCTCTCTCCCGCTTGCCAACAGGCTTCGGTTTGCATACTCTTTAAAAAAGTGCCAAAGAAGCGAATTGTGCTATTGCTGCTTGAACAATATTCTCAGGCGTGGTGTACTCGCGGGGAAATCCAGTCAGAAAAACTCCGATGGATAAGAACCCTTCGAAAACTATGGTTGGGTTTCTTGCCTCTAACCATTACGAGGTACAGCCGGACATCAAATCGTAACACCGTGGGGATGGCGCACATTAGCAAGATGGAGGGTCCTCCCTTTGCTGTCGGGATTTGTGGCTGCCTTCCGAGTGGCATTTCGACGGAATGGATTGACGGAGAGCAGCTAGCCAGACCAAATGACACCTTGCAAGCCTCTAAGTCGAAAGTTTGAACTAAATCTGCCAGGTGATCACCGGCACGATGCCTCCATCTCTGCAGAGGGCTGCTCTGAAAGCGTACACTGGCCTCCCCGCTTCTGTCGGCTCTGACACCAGCAACCTGAAAGTTGCTACCGACGCGGTTAGCAGTGTGGCAAGTAATGCTGCTGAAGCTGCTAATTCAGCGGCGAACACTGTTATAGAGCGTATGCGTGCTAATGGTTGGTATGGAGTAGCCTCGAGTCCGCCTAGGAGAGAAAGCAACTTGAAGTCGGATGAGGATCACTGCTTGCCAAGCGCCATCGCTCGAGGGAGTAAGTCCATGAAACACATTGAAGAGTCGTCTGCGGGAGAAGAGCCAAGTACAGGAGGAGAAGGTTGGAAAATCTGGCAAGGCGCATACAACCGCGTTAAGTGGCAATCCGTGGGTGACAAGGTGATGGATGCTGCATCGGCTGTGAGGAAGAAATACGGCACCAACGATGGTCTATGTGGTATGTCGGACGACTTGGTTTTGATGCCTACCTTACGGTATCTACAAAAGCTAACTTTCACCTCTGCTATGGAGAATCGGACGAGGAGGATTTCCAAGGCCCCGGTGATACACACCTCACTCGGGTCATGAAGGAGTAAGCTCGGCTCGACCAGAATCCTCTCCAGATAGTCACTAACGGTACTTTCAGATACTATATCGATACCTCTCACTCGACTGCCGATTTGCCCAAATGGCTCTTTACAGATGTAGAAGGGTGCAGCTCAATGAAGGCATGGGAAGAAGCCCCAGCTAGACCCTCTTATACTGCAAAGCCGCAATTGAAAAGTCGTACCCCGATTTGGCGACGAAGTAGTGAGGGTGGAGAGTACGAGCCGACTTGCGGATCTCGGAGTCAGCTCGAGCGATACAGGTATGCTGAACGTACGTACCGCTCCCCTGCATCCTCTTCATCTGCAATGACTTCGGGCATCGTAAGTCCAGCCAGCCCGGACAGAACAAAGCGGAATGAGCACGGAAGTCGAACGGCGGAAAAGCTCGCAAGGATGAAAGCTACGCGGAGCACTTGATCCAGCCATATTGCTCTTGCTTCCCTCGCCCAAATATACTACATTGAGGAATCCTTCCGTTCATGCCTTGAATACATAGCAGCTAGAGCTTTAGACGTATTTTCCGGAACCTCCAAGCGAATGCAACTAAAATGCTGGAGTACGCTACAAGTACGAACACCGCCCTCGTGTTTGAAGCGTACATGGTTTGCATAGACACGTTGATCAAGCCAGTGAGAATGTTTGCCTAACAACAAATACATGCCTCAGGTGCGGATCGCTATGCAAGCCGTTTAATCGGCTTACCAGAAGGAAGATAGCCAGACTATTGCGATTCAGGGCTTCGAATATAGCTGGTCCAGCTTGCTGGATGCCTTGCTTGTTGCCTAAAAGTTCGACTGCCAGGTTGAGACAAAGAAATGAGACGTTGAATGCTGTTACCCAGAGCACGTATGATGTATTGGCCTGAAGGATCATACAGAATGTCTCAGCTGCAGACGTAATGTTCTGATCATGCTGCGCACTAAGCGACGTGAAACACCAAGATGTTCTGGCATGACGAAACGAAAGATTCCAAACGCTGCCCACCACAGAACAGCATAACTGAAGAGCACATTCATCAATTTTCCGAGCGCTGGCTTTTGCTGCAAATCGTGCTTTTCCCTTTTCCGCATATAATATGGATCAGGCGGAAGTACGTATAGACCGGTATCGTATCCCATCATGTATATCGCGAGATACCCTGTGTAGCCCCATTATTTAGTACCATGGAATGAGAGTAATAGTTCATGGTTATGCTCACCTGCGAAACTGACCAGCCCTTCTTTATTTTGAGCTAAGATGTTTGGTCGCTGACCGTTGAGAGTGTACACTTGCAGTGGCGTGACTACTAATAGCAACTGGTGTGCAGCTGTCACGGCGAGAGCCATGTACTTGAAGCTCGCAATGTGTACCCAGCGCTCCATCAGGGATCCAAATATAGGCAGTAGTGCTAGAGTGAAGAAAAAGTTCCAATGGACTCCATATTCCGTTACATGTTCCTTTACAAGCCTTTTATTAGTGTGCCGCTCACTCAGTGACTGCAGCGCTAACTTACAGGGTACTCGGTGCCTTTTACCATTGCCAACCTGACGAAACCAAGTAGGAGTATGATCCAAGTCCGACGTATTGCTGTCAATAGCGAGGGCGACCGTGGGTTACGCTGACCTGCACGCTTCAATAGAGCTGGAGCGGACGTCAATCCAAGAGAAAAGACAAAAGAACCAACTCCAAGATCCATCTGTTGCCAGACATACTGTGAATAGAACCGTAGTGATGCACATGTGTTGAAAAGCTGGACTTACCAAGCTAGTACCCCAGGTCTCAGTTTTGCCAAACGAGCGTGGAAAAGCGGGAAAATCTACTGCCAGTATGCATATGACTGTCATCAACATCATGTGTGCTCGCCAGACCGTCACGAAGAACTTGTGGAAAGGACTATATGCTTGTGTCTGGCTATGACGCCCTGCGCTTGGTTCCTGCTTCTTCTGGCCAGTCTGTCCAAGATGCTCACTTAGTTTTACTGCTGATGCACGAGGAAATCATGAGAAGCCTACGAGCCGGGCTGTGAACCCGCTTGCTAGTATGATCAAGCCATATAGAAACATGTTAAAATAGATGGGGTGATTGGCGAAGACCGTGAGTACGAGGATCAACGGAAGAACCAGTATGATGTATTCAGCAGCTGCAATCCGCGACCCTGGGAAAGAGGGATTTGACAAGGTATACAGCTGGGCAGCCTGCCATAGCTGGTATGTAGTCTGCGTGTACAGATTCGGCATCTACCTTAGTTGCACGTGTCGCAGGAACGGTAATCAAAGCCTCGTGCTTACCACGGCAGTCCAGCATAGCTTGTTGATGTCAAGCACCGAATTGCCATCATTGTGCGATACGAAGGCTTCCTTCAGCTGCTTGTAGCTGTTACCATCGTGCGCATGATCCATTGGAGGTCTCTGCAGGTGCGGCCGATCACCACCACTTTGGCCCGACACCCTTGTCTCGGAGGTAGTTTACGTGTCTACGAAGGAATAGCCTGGGTATACTTGCTGTGCCGGTCTGGATGTTCATCCACTCTTGGTTTCACTCCATCTGTTCTGCTAATTTCGAGCTCTGGGAACCAGCGTACCAACTACCCGGCAGCAGGATGATATGGCCGACTTTCTCGATCATCTGCAGCAGCATGGCGTACAGGCTGAGCACCACAGCGCTGCACAGCTTAGCTTTCGCCGCGCCCGATGCTCCTGCGAGGTACACAATGGCATGGTCGACCTGGCTGGCTGCTCTCGGACTGGCCTTCTGGTCGTTTATATGGGGATTGGGCTTTCTTGGCCTTCACGTCGCGTAAGATGGCTGTTGTCAGTACAGGATTCACGAGGGATCTCCCAACTGATAATCGGACGACGTCGGCATCCACACAGCAAGCGGAAATTCAGCAAGACTAATGCTACCACTTTCAACAAGGACTTTGGCATAGAGCAGCCGGATGAAGTCCTACCGGGGGTTTCTATCCTTAGACCTCTCAGGGGACTGGACTGCAATCTGTATGAAAACCTGGAATCTAGCTTTCAACAGCGGTATCCCCAGCACAAGTTCGAAATCATCTTTTCGGTCGCCGAAGAAGATGATCAAGCTATTCCAATTGTCAAAGATCTGATGGAACGCTTTCCGCATGTCAATGCTTCACTCATTATGGGTAAGAAAGCGAAATGATACATTCGTCACACGAGTATACCGGCTGATCTGAGAAGCGAAACGAAGGCGAAGAGATCGTTGGCGTTAATCCAAAGATCAACAATCTAGTCAAACCGTACCGAGCCGCCCGATTCGATATGCTGTGGATAGTAGATTCAAACGTGCAGAGCTCGCCACATGCGCTCCGGCGGGCGATGGCAGCGTTCACACCAGCTAGCTCGACAAGCAAGGCAATTGGCCTTGTACATCACGTACCGTTCCCCGTATGGCCGGACACGGATCTCGGAAGTCGCGTGGAACAGGCTTTTCTATCTACCACGCACGCCAAAATGTACCTGGCGATTAACGAACCTGCTGTGGATTCTTGCGTGTGCGGAAAATCGTGTCTATTCACGAAGACTGATCTGGAACGCGCAACGAGATCCCATTACGAGCATGCCAAGGGGAAGAAATCTACACTTGGAGGCGCAATGGCTAACTTGAGTGAGCGAGATAAATATGGGATCGCAGCTTTCGGTGAATACCTCGGAGAAGACAATATGATTGGCAGATTCATATGGCATGATGCAGGAATGCGACACGCAATCGCTCCGGATGTAGCTGCGAATGCGGTCGGTAACATGAGTCTGGAAAAGTACTTCTGGAGAAGAGTCCGCTGGATACGCGTGAGGAAGTATATGGTCTTGTGGGTCGTCTCCAACAACTTCACGATATACGTGTTGACCAGCTCACATTCTCCAATCTGGGCAGTGTGTCGACTCTGTTAGAGCCCTTAACGGAGAGCATAGTGTGCGGCGTCATTGGCGGTCTCGCAATGCGACATTTCCTCTCGATACCGCTATGGCTTTTCTTGATCCTTCACATGGCTGCATGGTATAGCTTGGATGTCGCTTTCTTCCGCACAATAAGCCTCGCATCACCGGCTCGACAGCTACACGTCCCTTATCATGACGGACCAGGATCATCCGGTTTCCGCATACATTTCTTCATTGCATGGGCAGTTAGAGAAATGTCTGCGCTACCTATATGGCTGTTCGCCATGCTCGGGAATAAAGTATCATGGAGGGATGATGGCAAGATGTACAAGGTGAAGATGGACGGAAAGGTTGTAGAGACGACAGGGCGAGACTGGATGGATACCGTGGCAAGAAACTGTTTCAGAAGGATCAGGGGGCGCGGGTCAACCGTTCACAGGTACAATGCGGTCAGTCTTGCTGAAGAAGAGGCCAATTGAAGGGTCGCATTCATTCGCAGACAAGGGTCGTTCAATAGGTCAGTAAATAGAGGTTAGACAGCCGCCGTCTTTGTAATCTTTGTGATAAGGCGAACAACAAGTCTATGTACATCTTGCAGCACATGCGTATGTTTGCGTTCTCTAACGGCCAATTTCCCGCTGATCCCCCGATCGGTCCTATACTGCCTGGCCGACATCGTGAACCATGTATAGCTTCGAAAGCACGTCATTTATTTGAAGGAACATGCGTATTTCGGGAAAAGTATGCCTTGAGGCCATACGTCGATACTTCAGACTTGGCTTGTGCAAACGTGTGACCTTTATCTTTGTGGTGTTTCCATACGAAACGGAACATGAACAGGCACCCAGCCTAAAGAGCAACAAGGTTAGATTCCGAGCGTGCATGGTGCTCGAAACTGTCGGTCGACTCACGCTCTCAATGCCCCATCCGATAGTTGCCAATATGCAGAAAACGCCGGACAATATACTTCCACGAGCGAATGATGCGATAGTATTGATGATACCTGCCGAACCAGTACTAGGTATACCTATCAAGCTATACACAGAAAAGGCGATGTGGAAAGCGTTGAAGACGAAGTAAAGGTAGTAGTAGAATGCTTGCTCTTTCATAAAGGCATTGTAGACGGGGCTGTTTATCATAATATGAATTCAGCAAGTAATATAGTGCAGACGCGCATACCATACTAAGTTTGACTCACCGGTACCAAAGTAGGAAGGCCAAGGGAATGATTATCAGGTCTACTATAGATCCCCCCAGGTCTTTTGCGCCGTCACTTGAACCGGTCACAAGCAGGAGGATGCAGGCGACCAAGTTGAGAATGATTGTGAGAACCAGCACAAGCCAAAGCCGATATAGAGTGTTGACAATCTGGCGGCTTTGACTCGGTATTTCTTCGTCGATGTCATGATAGAGCAAAGGTGCGAAAGGCCAATATGGTTTAGGTGGCCAATTATTCCGTCCATGCCGGCGCACAAAGTCTTCTCGCTGCCCTAGGTTTCGTTCGCGTTCGGCCAGCTCTCGCTCTCTGCGCTGTATTTCCTCCATGCGTGCAGCTGTATCATCCGCTGTGCCTCTCGCGCCTCTTCCGCTGGACCCGAAGCCAGCTTGACCATCGATGCCTTGGCTTTGTTGATGGTATGGTAGCGAGACTGTTGATGCATTTGGTGTCGCATCGAAGTCTGGCTCGAGATACTGGTTTGGTGCGTGTCGTTTGGTGCCAGGCACAGCCGAAGGCAGCGCGGTGAGGTTTCCAGGTAGTGAAGAGCACAGGGTAGCCGAAGAACAGGGCAATTGTAGCTGGTCAGTACGCGCTGAACAGATTCTGGCTATTGCAAGTGGTTCCCCGCTGCCTCACCTTGTCATGGTTATCTGCAAACGGGTTGTCCTCGGCGGAGTGCAAGCTTGCCTGGTCGGCGAACGGATCTGTAACGTGATAGTATAAGCAGGTGCGACGTGATGGACGCTTGAATGTAGCCCACTCGACATTGCGTCCTCGAGCAAGCGTGTGCAAGTGTGTATAGGTCGTGTCGGCGGGAGGCAAAGTGCCACCTGACAGTCTTCACGGCGTTTAAGCTGTCGCGCACGCCTGAAGGCTGCTCTGGACCAACTATATGCGGTATGAGCAGCGACGAGAGCAGCGATTACTACGGCGGACGACCCAAGCGGGCAGCCGCGAAACGTGGCCGGAAGGTGCGACGAGGGGGACACCGCGATGACCACGGCGGATCGCGCGGCAGCGCTGGACCTGCGAAAGTGAAGCTCAAGGTAAAGACCGGAGGAAGCACCATCACGGGCAAGAGAGGCGTCAAGGGGGGATACACCATCACCAATGTCTCAGGCAAAGACGCCAATGTGCCGCCGCAATGGCAGGGCTTTGCAGACAGAGAATTGGACAGCGACACCGAGGAACCGCTGGTCTTTGAAGAGGCATTCATCCTGCGCATGCCAATCCCTACAAACGAGGAGCAGGTGAAGGAGCTGGAGAGATTCTCCGACATGGTCAAGAAGCGGGAACCTATGGACGAGAAGGATGTCTGGTTCAAATTCCTGGATTCGCGGCGAGCTGTCTTCAACTTGGGCCACACCATGTACAATGCGAAGCTCGTGGACCTGCCGTGCTTGATAGAGAGTCAGAAGACGCACGACAACAGACATGTATTCAAAACAGCAGACATATCACAGGCGAGTGGGACTAGTTGCGAGGCTACCTAGTCAATCTGCGCTGATGTCCTTCACTCCCGTCCACAGATGCTGCTCGTTGAATATCCAATAGCTTCTGAACAAGCTGCAGTATCGAGTGACAAACCGTTTAACATCGATGACTACATCTACCCGCATGGTCTATCTCCTCCCTTGCGCAATGTCAGGAGACGGCGTTTCAAGCCTAGAATCAACAAGCAGGCCATCGAGATTGTAGAAAGACAAGTCGAACGCCTCATTGAGCAAGATGAAGATGCGGACGAAGTGAAATACGAGATGGTCGACGAATCAGAAATTCAAGAAGGCGAACAGCTACGCACTCAAGCAGAATACATGGCTGAGTTCGCTGGAGTGGACATGTCCTTGGATCCTGCCCTCATGGCTTCGACCTCGACGGCAAACGCCGAATCACAGGTGAACACACAAAACATACCGGCTGCTACTATTTCAGAAATTGAACCGGAAAGAGAGGGCGAAAAACCCGCTGCAGTACCTTCCGAAGGCCAAGGGCCTGCCGTAGGTACCGGTATCGATGGAGAGCAGGACGAATCTGGGGAGGGCGACGAAGATGATGAGGAAGATGAGGAGGAAGAACCCGAGGAAGGAGAGGAAGAAGAGGATAGTGATGCCGAAGGTTACGACTCTGACCTGGCCGCTATGATTGAAGGCGAAATTGGCGACACCTCTCGCAAGGCAGGGGGTGCACCCTCTACAGCGCAGAACGGAGCAGGATCAACCACAGCTACTACCAAGAACAAAGATGCAGATAAATCAGAATCGGAAGGCAGCGATGACTCCGACGAAGACGACTTGTTCGGAAAAGGCCGCAGTGACGATGAAGACGACAACGCAGTTTTGGGTGATGCTACCGTTCAGGATAACGACGAGACACTGGAGGCTAAGCGGCGTATCAGACTTATGGCCGATGAAATGAAGGATTTGGAGAACGCCGTCAATCGAAAGAAGGCAGAAGTGTCAAGGGCGCCCAATCCTATTATCAAGCGACGTTTCGAAGATTCCTTGAAAAAGCTCACACAAGAACTAGACATGAAGAAAGCTCAACACTTGGCTGCACAGAACAAGCTACAGCATTTCCAGAATGAGATCAAGAAAGCAGATGCAGCTGAGAAAGAGGCTGCTGCTGGCCCTCCAGTTGCTGCTGCGACAGAAGAGCCTGCTTCATTGGCACAATCCGGAGCGCCTCGTGCGGATCCGGCGACAGTCTTTGGCGACAAGAAGAAAGTCACTATAGAGAATCCCAACATCAATCGAGTGCGCGGGGAAAGCGAAGACTCGATCCAGGTAGAAAGTCAGCCTTCACCGGCAGTCCGACTAGACACCGCAGTGCAGGATATCGATATCAGTGTGCTTCAGGAGCAACCTGAACAAGGACAGAACAATGATGACATCCAAGTGTCAATGCAAGATATATCGGTAGATACGGCCGACAACAATCTGGATGATCTCTTCGGCGACGACCCGGACGAATAACGTCGAGATCTGACAAATTGGACGTACCCGACAGACTTCGAGCGTCGACGCCCTTCCGCTGAACTGGATGGGTTTCGTGTAGCATACTTTCTCCTTTGGCAATTTCCTATTGCTGCCCCGCAGCAACATTGAGGATGTCGCAATCCTGCAAGGACGGCCCAGATCGCAATTGCTCTCCTCGCTGTCCTGGTTCACCAAGGGAAGCAATGCGACTTCAAGAAGGTTAAGCTGCTCGACACGGAGCACAAGGCCACATACTTGTCAAAGCTGATAGATGCCAGCGTATTACTCGCCCTGGAGGGACACGACTCGCCCTTAGATAGTAGAAGGCTGCTGCTCGTATTTCTCAACGGAACTCCACAAGCAGCAGGGGGCTCTCGCGAAGACACTCAACCAAGGTCGTAGAATCCGATCAGCCGACCAACGACAAGGATGCGACGAGTGTTACATTAATTGACCCAGATCAACTGGCGCGACCGAAAGTCAAAGTTGAGACCGCAAAGCGAGCGCAAAGGAGGGCAGCGATGTGGGAAAAGTACCGTATCATGGAAGACAGCCTCTGCAGCGCCAACTGTAGTGGCTTGGCTTTGACGATGTATGCTGTTTGAATCTTTCTGTATGGTAGCGGTTAGCCCGATGTGATGCCGTGTTACTGGTATAGCAGTATATAGAGTATATATAGCAGTAAGGGCACACCTCAATCCATCGGGAGTATATTGTTAAGCCAGTATTTTCGGCCAACTGCATCGGCAGGCGCGTGCAAGACCTCATTGTACTGCTGTCCTCCATGACAGTTTGAAAGCATTGCGACAGTCTTTCCGTATTCCTGGTCCGCTTACACATTTGCGCGGGCCGACTCGCGCTGTCAGCAACTGATCTTTGATCTCGCGCAACCTGCAATCAGTCACCTCCGAGACCACATCGCCGTCTGGCCACTACAGCCCCTCTCTGCCTCACTCGACCGCGTCGACGCGCACATACTCACGCAAAACTGGCAGCGTTTGTTCGTTCAGCGGCAGCTCGTGCCTTTACTGCTTCTTCGCCGGTGCCAGCCACCACAGCTGCAGCTACCTCGCCATCGGCAACGAGACAGGCCATTCAAGCTTCCTCCAGACTTCAGACTGTGAGTTTGCAACCAAAAGACACTACTCTGCTAGCACGTTCAAGCCATAATGCTAATGCTTTGTTCTTCACCTCTCGTTAAACGGCCCAGATCTCGCGATCATTTGCAAGTATGGCACCAGTTCAGAATGAAAAGTACGACTACGACTTTCTAGTCATCGGTGGCGGGTCTGGAGGCATGGGAGCCTCCCGTAGGGCTGCTCAGTATGGAAGGAAGGTCGCTGTCATCGAAGGTTCAGGCGTTCTCGGGGGCACCTGTGTCAACGTCGGTAAGTGGCCAACTGTCCAAGCATGCTTGCCAACGTCTGTTCAGCTATGACGAGCTGCGCTGACCTGCACAATCTGTTCCTACAGGCTGCGTACCAAAGAAAGTAATGTGGTATACGGCCGATATTGCGGAAAAGCTTCATCATGCCAAAGAGTACGGATTCACGATTCCGGGCGAGCCAACCTTTAGCTGGCCCGAAATCAAAAAGCGTCGCGATGCATACATTCATCGTCTCAACGGCATCTACGAGAAGAACCTCCAGAATGACAAAGTGGATTACATTGCTGGACGAGCTCGTTTTGCTGGACCACATGAGTTGATCATTCAGGAACTCGAAGGTGGCAAAGAGCGTAGAGTCACTGGAGAACACATCTGCATCGCAGTCGGTGGCAGACCAGGAGAGATTGATATCCCAGGTGCAAAGTACGGTATCGATTCCGATGGCTTCTTCCGCCTAGCGGAGCTTCCGAAAAAAGTTGTCGTTGTCGGTGCTGGGTACATTGCCATCGAATTGGCAGGCGTTTTCCACACTCTAGGAGCAGAAACACACCTCCTTATTAGACATGATAATTTCCTTCGAACGTTCGATCCTATCATTTACGAAACGCTTATCAAGCACATGGAGAAGACTGGTATCCACGTTCACCGCAAGACCAACGTCACAAAGGTTGAATCCTCCACACCGCTGGACAAGTTTGACCACACACAACCAACCCCTATAACCGTGCACACGGACCACAACGAGAAGATTGATGCAGAATGCCTGTTATGGGCTATCGGACGTGTGCCGGAAACAGACACTCTTGGTTTAGAACATGTACCGGAGATCAAGCTCGACCACAAGAAAGAGATTGAAGTTGACGAATACCAAAACACTGCCTATGAGCACATTTCAGCTATTGGTGATGTGCAAGGTAAAGCTCCTTTAACCCCCGTAGCCATTGCCGCCGGCAGAAGATTGTCAAATCGTCTCTTTGGTGGGGAAAAGGGTGCCAAATTGGGTACCAAATTGGACTATGATAACATTCCTTCGGTCATTTTCTCGTCAGTATAAATAATTTCAAAGTTTTGCTCACCATAGAAAAAGTGTATCCTGCTGACTAGATATTATCGCAATTTTCTACAGTCACCCTACTTGCGGTTCAGTCGGTCTCACAGAACCGGAAGCTCGCGAAAAATATGGCGACAAAGTCAAGGTTTACAAGTCGAATTTCACTGCCATGTATTTCAGTGTCTTCTCTAACGTAGAAGACAAGGAACCAACAGCATACAAACTTATTGTTGTGGGTGAGGAAGAAAAGGTAGTTGGTCTGCATATGATTGGTCTAGCTTCAGATGAAATCCTGCAAGGATTCGCGGTCGCCATCAAGATGGGTGCTACGAAGCAGGACTTCGATAACACCGTTGCTATCCACCCTACTAGCTCAGAAGAGCTTGTTACTCTTAGATAGGTCGAATCGTTAGCGATCGTGCATATTGTGTAGTGCAAGTAAAAAATGTCGTGCGTGCATTGTATAGCTTCAATAGAAAGACCGCTTCCGTGCATTGCAACATAAGCGCCAACTGGCCACCCAAGCACGCTTTAAGGAACGTAACGACGTCTGCTGCATTGTATTGCATGTTCACGTCAGATTGAACACTGGGACGCTCGGCTTTTCGCATACATCGGCGGAACTGCACTCATCGACGCTCGATAACGGAGTAAAACAGCTACAGCCTTTGGTCAGACGTATTTTCAGGCGTTGGCCAAGACCTTGTAGCTCTGGTTGTCACTGATTTCCATCGAACCAAAGTAAGGAATTCATGCAGACTCTGCAAGACAGCCCGTCAACTTACTTGACTTCCTCTCCGGCAAACGCGGCAGTTCCACCATTCATAGCTGTCCCCGTTCTGTGTGCAGAATAACAGCAAATTAGGTGGAATATGAATTAACGTGGGTCTAGGTAAAACAAGGCCGGATAATCCCGTCACGGTCTGTTTTACTTACTTGCCAGGAACGACAGCGCCCTTCAGCTCGACTTGAGCGACGTAGAGAGGATTGCCTTGAATGTCCCGACCTCCTTCTACGAGGTTAAGGGAGGGTACATCTTCGGGCAGTCGACCGCTCATGTCGATCCACTTGACCGAGTTTTGGTCGCCGCAAAGGAGGTCTGTAATAAGGTACGGGATAAAAGAAGAGAATCAAGCTTCCACGGAGGGTTGGCAGCAGAGGACGATTACAAACTTACCGTACTTGCCAAAGTAGATTTCCTTGCCGGCATAGCCTACAAGAACGCCGCGGCCAGTAGTCTCGCCTGTTGCACATCGAGAGTAGGCAGAAGCGGAGGGCAGTGTAGGAGCATGTAGGGAGATCAATGATCCAGAGCTGGTATAGAGAAAGATGATCGCAACACATACCGAATTTGCCTGGCTGTACACCCGCCTAGGGATAGGTGGGATAGCATACCCAGTCAGGCGATGGGAGGCATGGTGACCAGAGACTGGGCGTGGGAGCGGACTCACAGGCTGTCCATCGATCTCGACATGAGCTCTGGCTACGTACAGAGGTGTGCCGTCAGGTTCTTGGCCTCCTCGGATAGCGTCCTGGGGGACCTCTTGTCCAGAGTGGAAGGTTCTCTGCAGTGTGCACGTCAGACAGGCCAACACCGGCGTACCATCCAGCTATGAATCGGTGCGACTGACCCATTCGACGCCCATGGTTGTTGCTTGCGGGAGTGAGTTGTGTATGTGTGTGTTGGGTGGTTACTATGAGAGGTCGGTATTGCTGTTGGGATGTTAGTCAAAGCAGAGGAAAGAGACGAAGCAGCAACAGGAGCCTCCTTTAATAGGATAGCAGGCCAGTGTCGTCGACTCAGTCTGTCGTCATAGCCTTGCACGGACCTTTACGCAGGTCGTGGGCGCCACCATGAAGGAGCTCTGCTCTCGATTGTAGGACAAGTCAGACCATGCGTGTACGCGCTCCGAGCAAAGGCGAGAGAACTGGCGAATCATCCACCCGCCAAGTACGCAAGTGCGCGACATGCGAGCTTCGTAGGCGAGTCGAGCTGGTCGTCCTCTTGCGGGTGGTGTAGTGTATCTAGCATGGCTGCGGCCAGTCCGCCTGTATGCACGGACACGGAGAGCCATGTTCGAACAATAAGAGGTGCATATCCGGCACCTTCGACAGGAGACCGCTGAAATGCAGTTCAGTAATGTTCCAGTTCAGCTGCATTGCACCAAGCTCTGTCAATCCGACCCTTGTGCACCTTTCTCGATCGCCTATGGCTCCGCAGGCCAACACAATATACAACAATGCAATCGCACGCCGCGACAGAACAACTGCAAGCGCGAGCGAACACCCACTGCAGGCAGGCCTGAGATGAGATGTCCTGCTGACTCTCTCGCACGTCCATCCGCGAGGTTGGGCAGACGGACACTGCGGCCATGAGCGACATGGAAAAGGATGCGACGCGAAGCCCTGTACGCGGCCAGGATGGCGATATCGGTGCGGACCTCGACAGCATGCACGGAGATAAGCAATGCACGCAGAAACATACAACATCGGCTGTCGAAAGTGCGCAGATGTCTCGGAGCTCGTCAGAAGCTTCGACGTCCTCAAGCTTGTCCTCGGACGACGAAAAGCTTCTGAACAAGACGGTGGCGCCGAAAGAGCGCGTCTCGATTTACGTACAGGTCTTTGAAGAAATGCTGAATACTGTACTGGAGTATGAAAGTCACTTGTTCGACGAAGATGAGCTTGAAATGCTGGCACGGTTCAAGACCATGAGCTGTGAGTGAATCTTCCGTACCTAGTCTGACACATTTCGGTAAATGGAAACCTGAGACCGCAACGCAGATCCAGCAAGATATCTCTTCGTTCGACTATTCTCTCGCAAGAACGGCTGGTTCCGTGTCTCCCGTATTGGATATCATGATGAGCTGGTTGATGTACAGGCGGCTGTAGATGAGATTTGCGAAACAACAGCTACAGATTTGAAGGGACCATCATCCCCTCAGACGGACGTAGCGGTCACAGCACCAGAAGCAGGTCCTTCTGGAACATCTGGGATAGGTAGACATTCGAACAGCAGCCAAGAAAAGATCGAAGATTCCGGCATAATACTGATAGATTCGGACTTGGAAGAAGATAATGTCTCTAGAGCAAACAGGAAAAGTCGGAAAACCGTCAACACATGGGCACAGAACCTTGTGGATCCACTGTCCGACAGATCAGTCAAGGAGGTAAAGAAGGAAGTACAAGATTTTGGACTGACACGATTTGCCATAAACGAGCGTCTATTGGCGGAGCGACACGACATAGACGAGTTGCTCGGACTCCTGTCGCTAGATGAGCTCAAAGTGAGTATGCTTTCTGACTTGTTCTTTTACATCGTCGTCTTAGCAAGCTGTACTGATGACTTGAACCATCGGCTCTCCACCGTAAAAAGGCGCTGGGCAAAGAACTGCGCATACCTTCCAATTTCACGACCCGACAAACAATCATCGATGCCATCAAACGTACATCTACGAATCAGTCCACGTTAAAGAGCATGTTTGCAGCTGCTGCTGCCAAGACCAAAGCGAAGGCTGAAAGCTTGCTGGCCTTGACTAGTATAGATGGCAAATCGTACAAAGGCAAGGGTAAGGAGCGCAAAGATCCAACAAGCGTGTCACTTACTCGGCAGACGGAAGTACTTGTCTACAAAAGTAAGCAAACCAAGTTTTGGGAGATGGCCGTCTCTTGTGCAGCATGTTTGTAGTGCCCTCTACCTAAACTTTCTTCTCTATCCTGCCTGCGCCAGTTTTGCAACATCTGGGGCGATGCATCAAGCTCGAATCTGGACCCATACGCCTATTCGCGCGGCTTCACCTGTTATATTACCGATCTGTAACATACTCCGAAAAAACACTTACTCAAGCCGTGCTAGCTCGTTTCAAAATACGAAATTATCCCAGCTACAAAGTCAAAAGATCCTTTGGTATATTCGAGAATCGTCAAGCTTTGGTAGATTACGAAGATGCTTTGATTGTTGAAAGACGTGTAGAAGAGTTGACAGGTGAAGCAGTAGGACCTCACGGCAGTTTTAGAAAAGGTAGTAAAGAACAAAGAGAAGCCGATATGAGAGAAGCACTTTCTATATTTGAACAAGTTTATCCGAAATGGCAAGAGATGGTAAGCCTGGCGAAAATGAAAGATGAAATTGACAAGAAAGATCGTCAAGCAAAAGGGATTGAAGATGATAAACTTACTTATTATCGTAAACGATTCCTTGCTGGTTGGCCCTTAACTAGGGTGGTTTACAAAGGAGCTACTATACTAGCCAAATTGCACGAATACAACAGAGAGGCTGAAGTTATGGCGACCTTACTCGAGCAAAATTGTTTCAGAAGAGGGAAAAGAGGTGAATGGTACGATCGTTTAGCTTTGCTGTACATGCACCATCATGCGAAACTGGATCACTCCGATGGAATGGATAAAGTAGCATATCAGGAGAAAGCGCTCAAATTATGTTACGAAGGCCTGAATCACCCTTGGTCCCATCTCATATATCACAATACCTTGGCCCGCCGCATTGTGCGTCTCGAAACCGCTCTTGATGTGCCAAAGGAAGAGCGGCATCCGCCAGTACCTAACCTCAGGGCAGCGACGCAACGTACAATGAAGGGTGAGAAGCTGTCAGAGGGCGAGACGGGCAGAAAAAGTGTTTGGAGAGCTCAAGATGGCAGTGAAGTATCGGTGGAAGAACTATGCCTTGAACAATACAAGCGTGAAGGATGGAAAGGCTTCCACTCTGAAAATGGAATTCTGACCACTATTGTAAGTTATGCAATGCAGGTATATCACCATCGAGGTAGTTGGGTGCAGTGACTAAGCCTATACTCTTTCCGTCTCATCTGCAGTTCGCATTGCTGTTCTGGGATGTCATCTTTGCGCCCATAGATGGCGTCTTCGAAACGGCGTATCAAGCTGGGCCTTTAGATTTGTCGACCGACGCATTCGCTATTGTCCGGGCTGAACTTGTGCAAGACCGCCTCAAGCAGATTGAGGAAGGTCAAGCGTTAGAGCTGCTGCGCGCAGTTGACATGCGTGAAAGGGAGAATAAAACATATTGCGTCGGCTTGAAGTGGGCATATGAACGTGAAGATTTGCTTGAAATCATACAGGTTAGCGGACGGGTCTACTGCGAGCCACTCGGTGTGGTAAACACGCTAATCTCTATTTCGGCTCCCGTAGTGCTTCACTCCTCAAGCTCTAAAAACTGTATGCAGGGTGTATGCTGAAGAATGGAGTCATCGTATTGGTGGTGTCCCTGATCTATTGTAAGTGAAATATTGATTGTACGCGCTTCCATCCAATCTCCCATTCCTAACTGGCACTCCGAGATGCCTACAGCTTGTGGAATTTCGAAAACAAGTGCTGTCGCTTTGTCGAAGTCAAGGGTCCTGGAGATTTCCTCAGTGAGACGCAAAAGGTTCGTAGAAGACGGGAAGCGAAATTGCAAGAAATTGCAATTTTGGTAGGGCTAATCTTCGTTGATGTTGTGTTAAGGTCTGGATCGACGTTTTACTATCTGCTGGCGTGAGTGTCGAGCGGTGCTCCGTGCGACAAATCTTTGAGGAAGACTACCTGTGTCTCAGCGATATCGACAGCCCTCGAAAGTCGAAAAAATCGCCGCCGAGAAAACGCACAAAACAGTCACTCCATAAGCGAGATTCCGATAGCAGCGATGCAGACTTGATGCCTGACGAGAAACGGCACAGACCGTCCCCACCACTCGAGTGCAAAGCGAAATTCATCGACAAGAAGCAGGACAGCCGCAAGTGTGTAGACACGGCTGATCACGAGGAGCTAGAGAGAATAGATCCGGTCAGCTCAGCAAGGGTAAAGTGTAAGATCATCAAGTCCAAAAAAACTGGCATAGCAAAGAGGAGCAGAAGGCCTGCGCCAGTCTCAAAGACAAGTGGCAGTACCATAGTCTTGTCTGATTAACACTTTCCATCGCATACGCAGAGCTCTTGTCCAATTAGCATTAAGTTTTACTGCACTGACAACAAGTGTACTACTAGACACAATCTATTCCATAGCCATCATTCCATCTCAACATCCTCGCTGCCGTCATCATCGCTGTCGCCGCTTGCTTCCGCATCCTGGGATTGTTCATGATCTGTACTATTGGACGCTGTATGCATGAGCGAAGGCCTCCGCATCCCGTTTGACATGCCGGAGACCGATGGCATTGCGTCGATATGCTCTTGCTCTTCAGACGTTGGCTCTGTAACGATTCCAGCTCCGACCGAGGCCGAACATTGCGAGTTTATGTAGCCTGCGAAATAGCTTCCGGCATAGCGTTCCAAATCTGAATAGTCAAACATAGAATGCTGACTCGACGGAGGGTATGCATCTTGCAACGCCTCCAATACTGTGTTCGTGCAAACCTCACGATCGCTTTCTGGGAAGCCACTTCTTTGGAGTGCTTCGCCAACTTTCGAAAGATTGGTACTTTGTGCACCGAATATCCTCCTTACACTGTCGTTACCAAGAGCCCGAATTCCCAACAACGAGCCGAGAAGGGTCCCCGAGTGCTTGCCATCAGGAAGACAGCCGGTGACGAGACCGCGTAGGATAGTTTGCATAGCTCGCGGTTTGAGGGCAGAGTATGCATGCGAATAGCGTGTCAGGATGAGGGATAGGAATGATGCGGCATGTTGGCGTGTTGATGTATGCGAAGCGCCTGCTGCCTGGGTTTGAGTACTCGGTGGACCGAGGGAAGAGGTAAGTAGAATCGAAAGGACGCATGGCAGAATTTGGTGAAGCTGGAGCGGAACATGAGAGAAATCAGTTGCAGAAGGGTTGCTCAGACAAGAGTCTGGCTTACATAAGGTTCGGAGAAGAGTGACGGGTTTTGGAGCATAGCTTCCAGTATGTCCAGACATTGATCCAAAGTAGCGAGTGAAGAAGATAAAGAGCCAACGACCTGCGATAGTACAATAAAATTAGGCAGATGGCCCCAACCCAAAGAACCTGTCACGAACCCTTTCCGCAACCCATTGAACAAGGTAAGCAACGAGCCCCTGCAAACCGGTGTCGCCTCTGAAACTCTCCAGCGCCGCTGTCCGCGTCGTATCATCAGCGTCCTGTGGGTTCGAGCAGAATACGTCAGCTGCTTTCGCAAAAGATTATCAAATAGAGGAGACATACTACTGCCGCCGACGTGAGCCTGTCGAAGTAGAGCTGTAGCTCCCGAGACAATGCATGGGCGACCAAAGGTTTCACTTCGGTACCCTCTGGACCAAGCGCCAGTGTCCTATTAGATGACCGGGCATTGGCAGCTGCTGTCCGCAGGTCTGATGAATGGATGAATGTTTAGACGCGTATTTCTCGCGGAAAGCAAATCTCATTGCACACTAACCTGCTGGAGACGGGTTTTGGGGTATGGCTGGCTGTACGCCTTCAACGGCAAGCCAGTGGGCTGCGACGAGGACCCGACTATTCAGCGAGGTAACATTAGCGCGACATTACATGCCACCCACCGGTATAAGTTATTTCACGCGGAATAGGAGGCAGCTCAGTCTGTATAAGTTTGGTGAGGTCGATCTCTTCGTCTTCTGGTACATAAAGATTGCCTGACGAGTGTGGCACCTTGCGGTAGCTGATAGATGTATGAGGAACAGCGAATCCCCACAGTGGCTGTTGGAAGCATCAGTAGAAGCTTGACTTTCCGCTGAGAGTGGTCATCCTAACTTCTATATTGCGTGCTTTAAGAGCATAGTCTATATCCTCGACCTTCAGCCTCGTGCGCTTTGCATGCCTAGAAAATTTTTGGGACTCCTGCATTGGACGCGCACACATAAGCTACATTGATTGGACGATAAAGCGCAATGCACACCTCTATGACTTCCCGAAGCCTGTATTCGACGTCTGCGGCAAGCGCACTCGACACCTCGTCGGAAAGGCCAGCAATGCCGATTGACTCGGCGACATCCTACAGCAGCAGCAGACGCAGGCAGAGCATGAGCATGTCGCGTCCTGATGGAAAGTGCATGTCCAGGCCTGCTCACCTTCACAGAACCTTTGGACCATGCTGTAGTGGCCATTGTTCGGCGTGTCGGCCTGGGGTGATCGAATCGAGCAGAAGGCAACACAGGCTCACACTGTCGAAATGGCATATGTGCCTCACGCTTGACATAACTATACGTACATGCATTGTAATATTGTGCTGGTCGTGTTTGCATGGGTGTGCAAATGAAGCAATAACAGGTCACCTTCCTCAAACTGGTCGTTCGCCTGGTATATATGCCGAATTATTACGTATTATATGTGCGTACACATAAGACAGAAGACTATCGTACTGCATCCACATCGGAAGGCCTTCCTGACTTGCGCGAGGTCATAACAAGCGAAGAACCGCCCGTCACAGCTAATGAATTGTTGAGCACGGGTTTCCGATCCTGCAAATCTTGTTTCTAAAAAACGTGTCCCTTGCGGACGTTCGGGAGCAACAAGCAGAGCAACGCGACACCGAACTGATTAACAGCATATATTAGCTGACCGGCATCTATGGCATAGAGGGGGGAAACGCTCACCATGGGCGCACCAGCAACGTAAAGAACATCGTTGAGGCCAGTATTCGCCAGGATATGCGCACCGATAAGTGGAGAGACAATGGCTAGATACCGGGATTTATCGATGTCAGCGTTGGCTCAAAAAGGTTCAGCAATAGCGCGACCTACAGAAAAGACGACCAAGGGTGGAAGCTGTCCCCACTCCAGTGCCTCGTACAGCTGACGCAAAGTAAAGGGGAGCTGATCCGTAACTGTTCAATGAGAGGCTTAGTTGAGACCCTTAGCTACCAGCTTAAACCGCGATGCCTACAGAATAGCGTTGAAGGCACTCTGGAAGAAATACTCCAAGGTGTTGAAAGCCACGTTACCAGCCTGAGAATCGATGACCGCGAAAAGGAACAGAGTGACTCCTTGTAAAGCGCCAGTGCTATTGACAAGGATATAGTCTTTATTAGTCTCTTTCGTCACTAGGATAACCCAGCCTCAATAACCTTACATAGCCATTGCCCATTTCTGGCCAAACCATCGTACTTCAACCAGCGCAGCTCCGAGTGCAACACCAGGCACACCGCACACAGCCTGAATGATGTAGTTCCTGTACGTTTCATTAATGCTAATAGATCTGGCGGCACCCTTTCGCTGCAGAATAATGGGCAAGAATGAACCAGCCAGCGAGAAACTCCAGTAGTCGCAGATGTAGATGACTGATAAAGGGCAGCGATGACGGCGAGGATACGGCGTTCTCATCAGTATCAAAATTCACCAAAATTTGGTCATCGGCTAAACTTACCCCAGATCAGAAGAGTAATGTAGATAGCCCTCTTTGTTGAGAAAAGTCGCTTCATATGGCTCAGATTGTACCACTTCTTGGCTTTAGCAACTACAGGAGCCTTATCTGATAGCCTGGAACTCGTTTGAGTGTGCACGGTATCGATATGCTGCAGGTCTTCGACGGTTATGCTGAGCGCTTTGCCCTCGACCTTGTTGAACTTGGCTACCTGTTGCAAGACATCGACAGCTTGTTGATCCTTGCCTTTGACTAGAAGGAATTTTGGCGACTCTCGGAAGTTGAAGGCAAAGAACCGAATGAAGAAGAGTCCCAGGCACAAGGCACCTATGGTGTACGTGCTGTATCTCCAGCCCTACAACTTCGAGTGTTAAGCGTTTCGATTACCGGGCAGAGTTCCTCCTGCAGACTCACCATGTTCTCAGACTTGGGGCAGCATCCTTCGGGAAAGTCTGCAGCAATGCATGCATTCCAATCGCAGGCGTGTTTTGGCTTTCAAGCGCGAAGATCGTCAGAATGTACGCTAGATAGAGAACTTTGCAGAAAGACCTCACAATCAAGCCCCATGCTATGAGGGAGCAGAGCAGAACTCCCAATGGCTGGAAGACGGACAAGATCACCAATAGCCAGCGGTTTCTCTGCGAGAAGCGAAAGCTCAGTATCTTGTGCGCCTTTCCAGGGCCAGAGAGATGCACCCACGGCTGGGAGAAATTCTAAGAGAATTGTAGCATCAATTGGAATATTTCCACCTAGACCGAGTCCGCACAACGCCGCAAGAGCGCAGATGGCATCAAAATTGCTTGGTACGCCTACGAACGCGCAGTTTGGTGTCAGGCTGGACTCGACTTGTCAAACAGTGGGACAATGAATAAACTGACCGAGCTGAAACCCACATATGAATGTCAGCAAATATTCTCCTGCAAAGCATGAGCGTGTAGTCTGCTTACAAGGAGTCCGAAGAAGCTCGTCACAAATAGGGAGATATTGAAGGCCCATTTACGGCCAATGACATCGATGAGTATACCCCACACAAAAGCACCGACACAAAGGCCAGCGTTGAATGAAGACGACAGGTCACCTGCAATGTTTGAGAAAGAATGGCATGTAAGTTCGACTTTCTAAACATCTGACTTCACCGACACCTGACTTACCCAGACTATCATTGGGCACCCCAAGTTCTGCTTGGAGAGGCGTGATAATCAAGCCGAAAAGCTGAGCGAAGGCTAGATCGAGGAGATAACCAAAACCGCATAGCGTGAAGAGACACCACTATGACCGGATTGACGCGACAGGGAGGAAACAGAGGCCGCGTAAACGCCGAGGAAGGGGCAGCAAATTGGTGGCAAACTCGGCATACCTGGTAGCGTCCCATACCCTGACTGTTGATAACTCTGTTAACGAGTATCATCTTCTGCTCCACTACATCTAGACCTCTCATTTCCTCGTCGGCTTCGATATCATGAACTCTTGCCGAATGCTTCTCCTGCATGTTCTTATCGATCTCTCCCCCCGTTGGCTCGGCAGTGGCAATTGCCTGGGCCAGCGGTTCTGGTTGGGTGGCCATGGTGATTCGTATATTCGATATGTAGTTCTTGTTTAGAGGTATTGTCAGTGCAATGTCCTCGTACTACCCCGTCTCGCTGCAAGCTCTTCTGTCGGGATCTTCTTGATGCCTCCTCCACGCGGAAAGCCGAAACCAGGAAGTCTGGTCTAAGTGCTTATGACTATGAGCCAGGCCAGTATGCAGCTGACGGGCACCAGCGCGATGTTTTGCAGGAAGCAAGAAGCGATTGGGGCAGAGAGGCTTGCATTATGCTCCCAAATTCTGCATTTCTTCTCTTGATCCCGGCGTTTCATGCACTTAGCATTTTCGACAGGGGGCAGACAAGTCGATCGATTCTTCAGACGGCGTCAGCGATCAGCAAATCAGCTCGAATCGGAAGATCACATTTGCTAGCGCAGAGCCAAAAGCTTGCGGAAATGCGGGGGCGAAAGAGCTCCAACTACCGGATCTGGCCTGTTAGAAGATTGTTTGCTTTGTAGCGAGTATGGCAACAGGCATGGCAGTACACAGTAGTATTTTACCTTTGCATGTGCGATACATTCCTGAGCAGTCCGATGTGCTAGTATACATGCAGCGTTGAGGGCGGCCAACTCGAGGATTCGCTTCGCTGCTTCCTGGTAGGACAGCCCTATCGCCGTTCCTTAACGAGGACGACCAGGGCTACAAACGATAGCAGCAGAAAACCTGCAAAGTATATGCACAGCACCGCAAAGTCGGGCCACCAGAATGCTTGTGCGCGGAAGCCGAACATGGACAGGATCGTTGCAGCCGGTACCTCAATGTCGACCCCGTACTGCAAGAAGGCGAAATATTAAGTTCAGTGTGGAACAGCAAGTCGGAGATATTTGCAGACATACCTTATGGTCCTTCAGCTGTAAGTATCTAACTTCATTCACCAGGAGGCCTTCGAAAGCAGCATGAAAGAACGAAATAGTCTGTAACCAGCCAACACCCAGAGGTACCTTATCGCGATTGACCAATAACCCAGCAAACAGGAGGCTGTAAGGTACACTAATCAGTTCATATCGCATCTCTGCCATGGAGAACACGTACTTGAAGAGCATGACAAGGCTACCGACCAGATTCGCGACACCAGAATTGCTGATCACAATACTGATGAAGAAAACGATACTGCTTGCTGACAAATTGAACATAATGAGAACGAGTATGAATTTCCAGAACTGAGCTACTGAGGGAACTAAGCCGACAGGATGGTATATTATGGAGCCGAGTATGAACGGTGGGATGACTCGGAGAGGAAGGACATCGAAGAGTACCTGAAAATAGCAATGTCGGCTGACAGCAAAATGGTACGGTTTGGATAACTCACTTTTGCCGTAAAATAGGTGAACGGCGAGTAGTATCCGTTCGAACGCTCCCGCATGAACAGAATCCGCTCCTTAGCGAATGCCTCTAAGGAGGTTAAGCACGAAAAGCCGAAAAGTGCAAGAACAAAGAAGAATAGGCCCATGCGATTCTGGAAGCCGGGAATGTCGTTGCTGAAGGACGATACACTCGTTAGAAGTGCTAACAAGCGGGCTTATCTGAAAAGATACTCACGTGACATGCGCAAACAAGAAGCTGCATAATACTAACGAACACATATATAAGCGTGAAGAGAAAGTTGTTTGCGTCGTCTTTCTGAGAGGACTCACAAGCCACCACAATAGATACCGCGTAATGTGCCAACATGAGCATCGGATTGCGGTAGAGATTCTTAAAGGCCCGTCCACTTAGAATGTAGAATTGGGTCCACCAGCTGGCTTGTCTGAAATTTGCAATCTTTTCCAAGTCTGAGCCCGCGTTAGACGGGTTGTTCTTTGCCTCTTTATGGAAATCCTTGACTTGAGCTGCAATGGTGCTCTGATCGTATGCACCAACGAGATGAGCGAGGTGGGGGCCGAGTACAACTTGGGACGCCCGCAAAGCTGAAGGTGAAGAGGCGAGCTTCTGACGCAAGCTCGAAGCACGGCTAGACTTTCGACTCTGCAGCTCCGTATCACTTGCGAAGGTCGATGATGGGGAATGGGGCGGCCCACCGCTTTCTTCGTCCGGATGATCGGCGGGCTCGGTCAACATGGGCGATCCGCCTCGCTCGTCCTGCATAGTCAGGTCAACTGTATGATTGACAGATGAGCCTTTGCCGTTCAGCTTGACTATTAGGTGTACTCACTGAGGAAGTCCGCGATATTGAAACCAGGGGGACAAGTATGACCAATACTTTCAAAGTACTCCTGACATTTGGCGTATTCGCCCGAGTAGACGGCCTTTCCGCCCGCCAGCAATAGGAGCTTATCGAAAAGTGCAACAATGTTGCTTCGAGGCTGATGTATGGTGAAGACTACTGTCCGATTGTAATTCTTCGCCAGATTGACAAGGCATTCGACGACGTTGATGGCATTGAAAGCGTCCAAGCCTGAGGTAGGCTCATCGAGGAAGATGATGGATGGACTCGTGACCAGCTCACAGGCGATAGAGACGCGCCGCTTTTCACCGCCAGAAATGGACCGTCTACCTGATTCACCTATTCGTGACTCCTTGATGCCTAATATTCCTAGCTCCTGCATAGTCTCCAGCGTTCTGATCTTTTTGGCCTCCAGCGACATGTCGCGGGGAAGTCGCAGCAATGCCGAATACAGAACCGTTTCATACACGGTTAAGGTGCTCATTAGAGTGTCATCTTGATCCACGAAACCAACGATGCGTTTGTAATTGTCCCTTGTCATCGTACGCCCGTTGACCAGAACTTCTCCAGAGACAGCTCCACGCTTTGTCTTCTTCGCCAAAATATCGAGGAAGGTAGACTTGCCTGCTCCACTCGCCCCCATGATGGCCAAAAGTTGGCCCGAGTGGACATTGCCGGATACACCGGAAAGGACTTGCTTGCCGTTTGGGGCGGTATACGATAAGTCCTTGAAAGACAAGCTCCCAGACAGATGGTTGCTCATTAGTCCGTCATCTTCTGCGGCATCCTGACCGTTCCCGTCACTTGGTAAGCGGATGCTACCGAAGTCGTATTTGCGAACCCGTCCAAGGTACCAGAATGCTAAACAAGCTATGAGCACGGAAAGTCCCGCAACAGCGATACTGGCGGCAACGAGCCTGGAGCTGTTCGGCGCAGATGGCGCCTCAAAGCCAGGTACCATTGAATAATGTAAGCACTCCCCAGATTTGCAGTTCAGGGTTATGTAGCTGTCGCCGAAAATATCGTTAATGAGCTGATTCATGGCTGGTTCAGTGAAGATACAGCCAGAGCCATCTGTTCTGCACGAGAATGAACCGGGTCCCTTGATCTCTTCGGTCAGGAAATCATCAATGTCTGTTCAGATGAGACTAGCTTAGGATGTGCATAGATTCTCTCAATTTGGATGTGAAAAGGGACTCACTGACTGAGCCTGCTTCACCGCATAGCATTCGTTCCGGGATGCATTGACATGAAATCTTCTGACAATTGTAATTCGTCACGTTTCCGGATTGTGTCGCTTCGCCCTTGACGACGCAGTCGTCTAGTCCACAAAAGAATGACTCGCTGAATGGGTCTGCCCTGTCAGCTGGGTGTCATTTAGAATCTTGAAACAATCTATTATCTTACATTCCGCCAACCCAGAATTGAAAGCTGCAGGTAGAATCTCGTCTATCGCACGAGAAGGTGACTTGCGGCCGACGATCAGGCAGCATGTCCAAAATCTTGCGGTCTGCATTATGGCCGTTACTATTGGGGGTCTTCAGCGGCAGACTGGTAGCAGACTTACTTGTGACATCGCACATCTGGTGTACTTGCTTCACAGCGAAACCACCAGTATAGCAAACAGCCGTGTCTTGCTCTTTTCCTGCATCGGCCAAAAGACCGACATAGCCGGGACGTATTGTCGAATTCCCCTCATCGAGAACCATGCTTTTGCATGCTTCGTTGACTTGACACACTGTTGCATGTCATTTATGTTTTACTTAGTATACTGCCACAAATAGCATGCATGTTCGCTCACCATTGCATGTAAGTCCGGTCCACCCGTCTTTGCATTTCGGTTCGTTGCCCTCCCGTGGATAACGCTCTTTGCCATCAGCAAGCGAACCATCTACAAGTGCCAGTATACGTGGATCAGCAGCTGCGCCGTTCCGCTAGGAACAGCTGGTATCGCCTACCAAGCGGTACGCCGCAATCGAGTCCGCCAAAGCCAGGTGGACATGTGCAATGGCCATCGTATTCGTTGCATTGGCCCGAGTTGAGGCAGTTGAAGCGCGGAAGATGACAGTCGAAACAGGGAGGACACCCAGGAGGCCGGTCTTGTAGGGATGATGTCCATAGATTGGTATAGCCTGACAGCATCGATTGCCCGACAGCTCCGGCAGTTATAGCCTGACTTGCGAGGACGACGGCCATGCTAGCAGTAAGCGGTACCAAGAAGCCCGTTAGCCTGTTGATAGCCCCATGTACACGCCGCATACTTCCACAGCGGCAATGTGAAAGAAGGTCAAGGTGATTGTATACCCGAGCTATTCGAGGGTTGATCATCCGCCACAATCTCGTGAACACGCAAGTGACAAGCTTAGTGGATCGAGTGGTCATACTGGTTCAGTACTTATGCTCATATTGCTAGGCGATAATGAGCTGCATTGACATGATTCTACGGATACACTGGCACTTCCGGTAGCGGAGTCAATTCCGCCACATCTAAGCTAAGACTTCTATGAAGTAACTACACACGCCAACGGCTGTTGGCTACCATCCTTGCGTTTCCATCTGAAGGGCTCGGTTTATTCGAGATGAGAATAATATATACGTGGCAGATATAGTATAAGCAAGGAATACAGCTCGCAAACTCAGAACTCAAGGGGGTATCAAAGGCTGATAGAAGGAGGGTCGGGGGGATGCCGGCAACGAGGGTCTTGCTGACGATGGAGCTGAAGAAGTTGAGTTTGTAAGCCTTCGCAGGCGGGACTTGGGTTTGATCATGACCTCTTCCTCCTCCTCCTCATCTTCCTCATCGTCTACAGCCGGGACGTTACTTCTTGTCAAGCGAGCAGGGGAAGGTGAACTCGTTTTGGCGGCATGAGCCCTAGAAAAGCTGCCATCCCTGAAAAGGCTCGGCATTCTGCGAGGCTCGACCGGAGTTGAAAGTGGGATGTAGTCGGATTTGAAGAGTGGTTGCCGAACCGCACCGCCGTCATCGCCTTGCTGGTCTATGGAGTCGTTGCGTCCAGCTCCAGCTAGAACGTTGCCAGCCTGTGGTTTAGGTGTGCTTTCGTGAGTGGGTGATGCACGAAACTCTCCCGTCGGTGATACCGGCGTACTGTTGCCGTCCTGTGCTTGGTTTCGTTGCTGCTTCAAATACCGGCCCAACGGGTCTGTTGGCATCTCCGGGTCGAACTTCCAGCCCTCTGCTGCGTTGCTCCACATAATAGGGCCAGTATGATGACCGTAACTGCTTGGCTGCGACGTGTCTGCACCATGCGTTCCTTCTATCGGAAAACCTGCCTCACCCAGATCCCCCTCTTGAGAATCGAGGTCACTCAATGATTCGCTCGAGTCGCTGACAGCCTCCTCAACAAGCCCTCGGGTCATGCCGAAGCCTTGACCTTCGACCGTGGCGGTACTGCCAGTATCTTTGGTTGTTGTTGCTTGCACCTCAAATGGTGGCCGCGCCGCGGCATCGGTATCCTGCGAAGAAGGTCTCGAATTTGAAGTAGTAGGGGAGAAGATGATAAATTCTGCACTAGTACATCTAGTGCTGCCTGGGCTCTGGACAGTCGAGCCATGGGGACGAGCAGGCTCCGAAGAGGTATCGCTAGACGGAACAGTACTACCTGTAACCTGTCGCGTAGATGGAGTTCTCGTTGGCGACGCGAGACCAGCAGGCGTACGGCTGCCGGAGCGAAGCTTGTTCAGGAAATTGCGAAATCCACCAAGTCTTTGCGTTTCCGGTTCCGCATCAACCTGAGATGGTCGAGATGTCACTGAGGATAAGGATGGGCGACTAGCATTTGCCCGGGATCTGACATTGGCCTGTGCAGTATTTGAACCACAAGAATCAGATGCCCCGCTCGAGACCCGCCTTTGCAAGGTAGCAGGAGGCTGAAGAAGATGGCCAAGGCTTTGTCGATGCTTGGATTCTGCTTTCACTTGCACTTCAGCGAGTTCAGAAGATTCACCTGATAAAGACCGTGATAATGCCTGCTGTTGTTGGCTAACATAGCTGGAGCGGTAATGTTCCGAAGGTTTCGTAGGCATATCTTCTGGCGGGTAGCCAGACAGTCCCTCATGTGCCGCTTGCGCTGCCTTGGCGTTGGTCAATTTTCTCTGGAGGGCGGCTGCATGATTGGCTAGACTCGGCTCTTGTTCTTGGTCCTTTTCAGGCGCTTCCAAGTCATCAGAAGCAGTTGCGCTTGATACAGTTGACGGCTTCTTCTTGACGATACTAGCTTGTCGGCTAGCAGCGCGGCTAGCGTCGCTACGACCGTCCCAGCCAGAAGCAGTGGTCATACTCGCACTCGTACTGCTGAAACTTTTACTTCGATCTCGTCTCGCGGCTGTCGATTGTCTCAGAGCGTTACCACCAAACCCGAATGTCTCTCCGAACCGTTTCCAAGCCGCTTTAAGGCCAGTCTGGGGTGCTTGAGGCTTTGTTCTTTCAGCCGTAGCCTGCTGAACTTCCTCTTGCGTGACTTCGACCAGCCCTCGCCGAGCCAGATCGTGCTCCTGCAACCACCTTTGAGGATTGTCTAGGTTCCGCAATACCCATGGATGCCGCTGAGAATAATGGCGTTAGATCACGTTGGGAGGTTGACAGATTTGGGATCTACATACTTTTACTTGCCAAAGCTCGATGCGCTTCGTGGGATCCTTCTCTAGCAACCTAGACAGTAGATCGACTACTTCCCTGCCTTCAGCATATCGCGGATCATTTTCGAGCCCTGCTCTTTCGATACCGCTACCCGTAGGCAGCTTGTCGCAGCCCATCGAAGGAGGGATGACGATCTCCTTCTTTGGTATCATGTTATATAGCTCGAACTCGGATCTCGCTTCCCGAAAAGGGGTGTAACCGAACAGCAAGCAATACAATGTAACACCAAGCGCCCAAACATCAATACCTTTACCAACAATAGGCCTATCATTTTGCCTGACTTTATGTGTTTGCTGTTGTTGTGCAGTCAATGGTTGTGAGATAGTCATTATGCTGGCGGTAGAATTGCGCTGCGTTGAGGCAGGGCGTTCATGAGGAGTTCCTGTGTTCATTCGAGTAATGGGCGATATGCGCCCACCACTACCGGTGCTACTAGGTCTTTCGCCCCCACGTGCAGAAAAACGGTGGAAATAGTCGGGTCTGCTCGAAACCCTGCCGAGTTCATTTATTGGCGTGCCGACGGGTGTGATCTCGAATGCGGAACAAAGTTCGGGAGCGAAAAAGGCTGGCGAGCCTTCGGTCTTCCGTAGAGCTCTATCGTCGGTGAGGCCCACACGGCCGCCCACAGGATTGACGGCGCTTGACCTGGCGAGAGCTTCTGACACATGGGACACCCCGAAATCGGAAATCTTCGCTGTGCGTTTGTCCTGAGTCCACAGCAGATTGGCTGGTTTAATATCGCGGTGGATTATACCATTGAAATGTACTGGGGCGAATGATTGTATTTGCAAACGTTAGTTATGCTGTAGATAGACATAATTCCTGCGAACGAGACGTACAGTATTCCAAGCCGAGGACGACATCACGGAACACCCTGCGCGTTTCATCGACAGTCATGAGAGGCTCATCATTGTGCGACCACTCTACTTGACCGCCGGGCATATACTCTAAAACTAAAGCCGAATGTGTCAGCCGCGTAAGTCTTGTTTGAACTCCGGAGACGAGGAGTCGCGACGCACCCATAAATATCTTCTTGCTCCGGATATCGTCAATGACTTCCCGCAACTGTACGACATTAGGATGATGGATTCTCTTCATGATGGCGATCTCCTGCTTCACTTTCTCATCCATCATAGTCTTCCTAACAATCGCTGATCTCTTTCGAGCCAGTTCTTTCTCAAAGGGTTGCGGCGTGGGATCACTCAGCTGCATGTGCTCATCAAAAGATGCATTAGGACTTCTTTCCCGTTCTAAACGTCTTTGTTCCTCTACTTTGGCTTTGTCTTCTAGTTCTTGTACTCTAGCTTTAGCTTGCGCCTCTGCTTGTGAACGCTTCAAAGACTTATTTCTGCGATCTTCTCGATTAACTGATTTGATAGCGTAAAACTCTCCTGTCTCTGTATCTTCGCACAGCCAAACTTTACCGTGTACTCCTCGGCCTAGTTCGGCTACCCGAGCATACTGATTGATCATTCGGCGGCCATATGCGTCCTTTGCTGATCTGAGCTTGTCCGTCTCTCGCACATCCCAGGTTGTGTTTCCAGCGTCACTCGCCAAGTCCGTACCAGTATCGGGGTCAAGGTCCGTCTGATCATCGAGAGCAAAATCCTTCACATTAGGGTTATCAACTGAGGAGCCGGATGTTTCCCTACTCCGGCCTTGGACCGACGAGTGCACTCCCGCTATATGTGGCGACGTGTGTTTCTGCTGATGTGTCAACAAATCATGTTGTCTAGAATAAATATGAGCTGAACTCTGTTGCTGCAACTGACGGTATGGACTGAATTCTTCCAGCTTTGGGTGAAAGGTAGGCAAATCGGCCCCAAGATGTGATGTTAAGGATGAGGGTTGTGAAGGATCGGGAGTGGCACCCTCGGAGTCTCCCTCACGCTCAGCTTCATATCCGTCGCGTAGACGGGATGTGCGAGAGCGGTCGGGGAACGCAATAACGTGAGATGTAGCGACGCCTGCCGCGCCTGCAATCCCGGGATGGGTATCGGAACATTGAGGCTTGCCCTGCTGATGATGCTGCTGCTGCTGCGCAAGGTGCGTATTCCGCACGAGCTCCTCTAGCTTATATTGCAGGGCTTCCTCTCCTGACGTGGGCAATGATATTGACGAGGCCTGGGCTGCCGTTTGATGTACACTGAGTTTCCCGCTTCTGTGATCTGATCCAGTAACTGGAGAACATAGCGGCGAGGACGGTGATGTATGATATGCACCATATCCTTGAGGCGAGACGACCAGGCCAGGAGAGAAAGAAGAGGCACGCTTCGTGCTCGGTCGTGTCGAAACGCGCAGCGGGTGAAGCAAGTCTCCATGACTGTTGCCATGGGCAGCTGCACCGATGCTGGAAGCTAGCAGTTGCGGCGCCGGCCGGAGGAACGGGTGCCGAGCATCAAGATGAGCAGGAGGCGCTTGCGGCATAGGTAGATATGCATGAGATGCCGAGGGCGAAGCTTGCGTATACAGGCTTGGATTTGAAGCGACCGATGATGGAATTGCAGAGCTCGAATCGCAGGAAAGCCCTGATGACATGGGTAGTGCAATTGTGTTTGAGGAGGAAGTGCTGGAGGAAGCAGAGGGATTTGAGGACAAGGAGTTCCTCGCATCGAGTCTCGTAGACGATGCAACAGACGAGATGGCGGACCCTGTTCTGTCTATTCCTCCTGCTGAGCGCATTGTCATGGCTGCTGACGGGGTTCTTGCTGCAGACTCGAAACCTCCATTACCAGGTACGTCTGGACGGCGCTGCGACTTCACATTGCTTGAGTCACGCCACTGCCCTTGTGATGCACTATAACTGTCGATGACTCTCTCTGCTTGTCTGCCTGCCCGTCCACTTTCCAGCCCTGTGTCCGAACGATTGCTGTCCAGATCAGCCAGCTGCCCGGATGGCAGCGAGCGAGAAAGCATGGCCGACGAACGCGGAACGTCTAGCTCGGGGCTTCTTAGAGCAGCCTTCTATGCGTACGTAACGAATGCATTGTTGTAATAGGGTATCCTTGTTCTTGCGCTAGCTCTCTATCCCTCCATAGCTATATCGCCGTGAATGTGTGCTCGCCCAATCTCTAAGGCAACACTGCACGACAACGGCTGGCTCGCCAACTCTTTGAACAATCTTGTGTGCAGTTTTGGCTCTCAGAGGCCGTGCACTGTCTTGCTGTCTTGAGCGCCGCTACTTGGCCTGAAGCAAAGCTGTACCGAAAAGCAGAGCTGGCCGGCAGAGCCCCATATTGCAACTGTAATCATGCATATGACACTTTCGGGCAAGCAGGTGAAACACAGAGGAAGCGAATATTGCACTGGCAAGAACAACACATTTGTGACTTTCAGGACATTTGATACGTCTCTTCCCGCCTTAAGAAAAAGAAACTACATGGGATCCGTGCCAGAAAATCTGGCTTCTCCATGACGCCGAGTGCTGCAGATCAGCCCAATAAAACAACATACCGGTACTACTGTACAAACTACATATGATCCATAAAGGACAACCGCACTAAATAGAAGTCTCCAGAATCGGCAAGAATGACTGTTGGACATGCTGTTGCAGCAGGGTAACCCCTCTTTTACATGAATAACTACTCCGCTCGACTCAACGGAAGACTAGTGCGATTTGGAACGCCCTCCATCACTGCCACCCCAAACACCTTTTTATCGAGCTTCCAAGTCTAGCGAAGCCTGGTGGTTGGGAGGTCCCCCAAACTTTGCCTCCGAAGTTTATGGAGGTGACAGTGGCCCCGGTCGGTCGAAATTGCAACCATTTCTGCCCAGTGCAGGACTTATGGCAAGTTCAATTCTGGCATCTCCGAGTGTGGCCTTTTATCTGCAAGGCATATGACGCCCGTATACGGCGGTGACCTATGTATAGTAAGTTGCTAGATGATTTGTTTTGTTATGACTTTATGCAATGACAGTAGTAGTAGTAGTATATAACAGTCTCACTTGGGTGAACTCCTTCTGTGTCGGGCCATACTGGACCGCTTGACCACGCAAATGAACAAAGTGGGAGAACGATTTGAAACATCTAGCGCATGACAGCTTCCCTTGCTTTGACTCACCTCGTTTGGCAACGCGTCCTACTTAAGCGAAATATGTGATGGCTCCTGAGCAAGATGATTGACACGAATCCTTAGAGCATGGTCCCAGTCGGTCTCGGTGATCAGTGGCCGTCAAAGTCGAAAGTCGGTGTTCTAGTCTGCTGTACCGTTCCTCTTGCCATAATATCGGATATTGCCAGATATCGTATGTAGCAGTGTATGTAGTTCCTTTCTGTCATGTCGTATATAGCAGTGTTATATACTGAGAAGTCTGATCGTCCAGGTTTCGGACTAAGATCACCATCGACTGTTTCCGGAGCCCTGCTGGCAATATTCCAATTGTCGGCATGCACGATGACCCAACACCGATCTTTGTTTTCAACCTAAGAGACGCCCGCTCGTTGGATAACATGCGGTACGAAGCTGGCCACCAGCGGGGCATAGGGTGAGGTGGTTATCACCTCGATGTCGGGTCCAGCATTCGTGCGCTACCCGAGGACTTTAGGAAGTATAAGTGCTCTCGTGCGAATACATTATATGTAGGTATATACGGGGGGGGACTGGCAATCACCGAGATCGCTGAAGAGTACCGGCACGTAACATTAACAGAGTGACTGTGATGGAAGTAACGCAAAAGCTTACAAGCACACTTGAAGCGACAAAATTACTCTGTCGTCTGGACCAGCCCTAGTGGACCTGGCACGTATCGGGGACATCCCGTGCCACCGCTGAGTCAAACGACCGGCCACGGAGTAGTATGCCAGTAAGCTTCTTCAAGACTCTTCCATCGCCATTGAATCTGGTAATGGCAGCTCGAAAGGTGACTTTCTGACAAAAGCCGGAGCCAAAAAGGGCAAAAGTGCAAAAATTTGACCACGGACAGGCTCGAACTGCCGACCTATGCATTATTAGTACATCGCTCTAACCAACTGAGCTACGCGGCCTTAGCCAAGGAGCTGGAATGTATCTCGCTTCAAGGGGATTCTCCTATTTGCTTGGCGTAGTAATATATCAGCTTGCTGCAGGGGAGCAAGACCCGATTTTTTTCCATCAAGGCCATATCATTACCGAAACACACTCACAACACTCAAATAGCTACATACTTGAATTAGCTGGGAATACCGTTGTCTTAAGATACAGTAATTTAGCTTACTATTGATAGCGACGTTTGCCACAGAGCGAGTGGCTGTAAATTCTCCCACCACCCGCAAGTTCCAACAGATTTAAACAAGCACAGTTAGTCGTTTAAGAAGCTCTGAACGCTAAGTTAGTCATTTAAGAAGCTCTGAACGCTAAGGCCATCCATGCAAAAACTCAAGAAACATGCATACGTATACCCGCTCCTTTCCATCCCATCATACTATCTATTGCTGGTGTAATAATTCCGGAAAGTATGCGAAAGTTCTTCCATTCCAGTCCAAGCCAATGGACCCTACACTGTACAAAGACATGCTTCGAGACCTCAATATAGGGAAAAGGATACGGAACAGTAGCGGAAGTATACTGAATCGTTGTACTCACGAGTCATTAGTCAGTTCTCCGGCATTATAACACCTTGAGGTGACGAAACCTATGTCTTCCTAACTTCAGGAAAGAATGGGGAAAGTACTTGCTGACGCGCAAGAAACGTAAGATTGCTGTAGAGCTAGTAGATTAGTTTGTGGATATGTATTGTGTTTGTGTCTGGTTAAAGACTCGAAGACTTAGGACCGATAAATACGGAAAAGACAGACGGGAAGTCGTACCGAAGAAGCATGACGTATACTGAGTAAAGTATACCTCTTCGACGGTACCACTCTTGAGTCCGAGCCGGACGGCTTGTAACCGCAGGCAAAACTCCATTGTGGGTAAAGTACATCAATTGATTTCTCATGATGTCGGCAAATGCAGACATGTGTGCCGCCGACCATCCTGACAAGCCTGGTGATGAGTTGTCCATCGCTCGCGTGTGTATCTTGTAATGCAGATGTTGTTGCCTGTCTCGTCACTGACCTACTGGTGCAAAGGGGCAAATGTACTCAGTAGTAAGGTCAGTTCTAGAGTAGGCGCCCCTGTCTAACAAATTGCTTCAGTCGGGTATCAGGCTCATATGCCGAACGGCGGCACTGCTAGCCGCGGTCAAGCGGCCTGCTCTCGCAATTTAGCCAGGACGGATTGTACAGAACAGGTTCATGCCTTCAGGCTGATTTCCTAAAGAGTGACAGAATGCTTTGCTACACAGTGGAGGAAGGCCGTTGTTGTTGTTTTGTCTTTTGGTTCAGACTGTTTTCTCGGCATTGCCATCTTGGGCCTTTCGAATATTGGATACAGTGTCTCGCGGACTCTCATGTAAAGAGGGCGAGCTATAACATCCACGACTTTCATGTAAAGAGGGCGAGCTATAACATTCACTCTCCCTCACCTTTTATATTGGGACCTTGTCACGAAAATAGACAAGATTGAGACAATTGCCAGGGCGATATTCGAGTTTGTAGATGCACCGATAGTGCCGTTCATGTCCGTGGACGTAATGGAAGTAGGCGTTGTAGATTCCGACATCGTCAAGCCCGTTCCTTCGCAGTGCTATGTCGGCCGTGCCCGACAATGCATAATGTATCAGCTGGCGTCAAACGTTGCGCAAAGATACTGGAACCGCACTCACGTTGTTTGCAGCTGTCGGCCAGCAAGATAGGTATCTACACCATTGGCAAGCGCTATTCGGGTCGCTCTGGAAGAAATTGTTCAATAACACCCCAAACATAACGCAAGCTCCGACGAAAGCTAGAGTTCTTGCAATGTAGATTGCGACTCTATTTTTCGAATTCTGGTGGATAGCTGGAACGAGAACGATTGAGAGCAGAAGCCCACTAAAGGACAGACCGAGGTTCAATTAGCGTTGGCCGAGGCTTAAGCGAGAGGATCGCACTACGAACATAGCAAACCCTCCAATATGGGAGAAGTTGTCAATACCGGGAATGTAACCTAGGAGGCAACACATCAGCCAGACCCAGTGCCGCTACGAAGCAAGTATCGCGAGACCTACCTAGGCCAAATCCAACGATAATCTCGAATATCAAGGCAAAGAGCATTCTTTTCGGTCTTTCGAATAGCCTCCAGTGCCAGATAAGATCGACCAGTACTGCAGCGTGGGTTCCAAATATGGCACCGGATGCTCCCATTGATGCTAGTCCCGTAAGGGAAAAGTTTCCTCCTAAAATGAAGCCGAAAACACCAGAGATATTGTAAAGGATGAGGAATCTGTGGCAAAGTAGTTTGTTGCTAACTTAGCTTTGGCGATACGAACGTGTGCTGTGAGGCATATGAGGAGCGTAACACTCACTTGAGCGTTCCTATTTGCTTCTCCACCAGGGCTGAGCTGGTGAGCAAAACCAAGCCATTCAATAACAGATGTACTACCCCAACATGCAACCAAAGAGCAGTGAAGAATCTGAAAGTCTGGTTAGGAATGGAGGTACTGCTACCGAATCCGCCGAAACCACAAATCTCTTCCAGTGTACATGTCTTTGTTATCGTAGATGAAGAGGAAGTATCGTCTAGACATCGGAAAGGAGTGTTCGTAATTTCTGGTATGCTGCGCATGCAGGCTGTGAAACGAGCTCCTAGATTGATGAGCATCTCTGATGAGGGCCCTATCATGTAATTGAAGGGTGATGTCGAGATTGCTTTTCCCGTCTTTTGTGCCTGATAGCGAAAGAAGTGTGTAGCGTTTCGTCGCTAACGTTAGTACCTCTGGGGCAAACTTAATGCGCCCCCTTGACGGAAACTTACACTTCGAGCCAGTTCGACGATGAAGACGACCACAAGTACGATGGCGATCAACCAGCACGCCCAGGGACGGTCCTGCACTCCAATGCCGGCTTGGTGGTTCCTAATCTTCTCATCCAAAGGGGTATTGTCCCTGATTTGCCTCAGGAAGACGTTAGGTCTCTTGCCGGATTTGTTGTTTCCCTTCAAGGTAGATACCAGATCGTCTTTGCCACCATTTCTCGTACTGCTTCTTCGTGAAGCATCTTGGAAATCGCCTTTTTCCTCAACATCGGGTCCATCGTACCTTGGAAAGGGTGGATAGCTGTCAAGGGTCGGCGCGCTGCGCAACTTTGACTTTCGGCCTGTTTGCTTATCGATTATTGTGTCTCCATCAACGAATGAGTCGGCATAGTACGATGATCTTCCTGATCTGGAAGAGGGTCTAGCATCTCCGTGGGCACCGCCATTGGTGGCGGCTGGTAGGACTGCATGCTGCATCAAGGGCAGACTTCCATCGTTCGAGGCTCGAGCATCATATACCTCGCCTGATGATCCAGCTGATCCAGAGCGAGGTCTCGTGTTGTAGCTTTTGGGGTAGGTTGCTGTTTGTTGGCGACTTGAATATGGGTCGCGGTGGAGGTAGTCTGGGCCCCCATACACCGTGGCAGGCTGCTGAGCAAGGTCATCGCGTTCACCTACATTGGAAATAGAGTCGAAAGGTGTGATGGTGGCCGTGTCGTCCTTGAACGGATTGTCATCCGCTGGCCCATAGTAGGCATGCTCATTGCTGTCGGCGGTCTGATGCAGCAGTCTGTTGACGTTGTCCTCGCGCAGCTGTGTTGACGGCGGCAGGTAGATCGCACTTCCGCTCTGCAGCGCAGCAGGATGGACGCTGTTTGCACCTGGTCCGCCTGGACTGCTGAACCGCTCGCTGAACGAATCACCGCGTTGACGCGTCTGGACGTCTCTGTACTCGCTGTGGTGGGTGTACTCGTGGTCGGCCATGTCACCTGCAGGCTGAGTCCAAGGCTGGGGCCGTTCCGCCAGCTAGCTGAGGCCAGATAGGGAGCAGGACAGCAGGCGACAGACCAGCTGCCGTTCCCTCTCTGCACTTCTGGACAGCCCTGCAGCAGTCCTAGTCGTGCATACGCTCAGCGCACTACTGCCCGAACAGCCACAACGCGCAGTCCGACAGCCGCAGAGCTCTTGTCAGCGAGGGGACACTTGACGGAGGCCTTGCACTCTTACGCTTCTCGAGGGTTGTATGCAATCTGTCTGTCTACGTCTGCTGCACGTCTTGCTGTCGGAGGCAGACGAACCTCGCCTTGGGGAAAACGTGACTTTTCGATGGCGGGCACGTTATATACTGTAATGCACTCCTCCGTGGCAGTGCGACTACTGGACAACAACACGACGCGACGATCCCCGAACCATGCTACCGCTTTCTGTACACCCTCACCATCATATGCGTGTTCTCAATCTGCAGGCCATACTTCTTCTTGCTCGCTTCAGGCACCCTGTACCACCGGCTCTGCTCGCTCTGCAGTGGCGTCCAGGCTTTATTCTTCCCAGCCAGCGTCATGTCCAGCACCAACTCCAGCGGATACGTGTGTGCACCCATCTGTATCTCCGAGTAGGTCCCTGTGGACTCGGCGACGACCAGCAGTGTGCCGGTCTGGCATACCTGCGACAGGTGCGCCAGCAGCGCCATCGTCTTGACACGTGACGCAGCAAAGAGCTCGTTGGTGGTGAAGAGACACGTTACGAGATGCTGTTCCGCGAAGGGGAGATCTTCATACGTGTCGAGTATATCTTGATGCTTGAACGCATTGCTGAACGCCTCGCTGGAGAGGTTCCAGCGTGTACTGACCAGCTGCCCCATTTCATCGAGTATGGAGGCCCAGTCTGCGCAGTCCACGGTCGTGACTTGCATCTTTGCATTGCTATCCGACAGCTCCTTGGCAAGACTTGCCAATGCAAGGATCTCGCTCCCAGCACCTCCACCTATGCATAGAGCTCTTGTCATCTGGCCTGCCCTCCCTCGCCGCTGGCACTCCTCGACTACCTCGTGTATCCCAAGAAAGAGACTTGTATATGCAAGTGCCCTGCCGGAGACCCACCTGGCAGCGTATGCGCGGAGATAGTCCTGGTAGCTGATCATGCGTGAGCTTGCGCAACTGTAGCTAGGTCTCGGCAGAGACGGCTATGCATGACCTACAGGCTGTCCAAACGCAGCAGTGTAGTTGCGTGCATACAAGTGAGCTTTCACTGCTTGCAGCGTAGCTGGGAGCTCCGCGTTCATTGCAGAAGCGTTCAAAGCAGTCAGCAGAGCCAGGATCTCTTCCTCTCTCGCTAGTTGCTGCTGGATCTCATCGTCTTCGTCGGGTGGTCCAGCAGGAGTGGCAATTTTGCCTGATGTTTCGTGCTTCTTTGCAAGCGCAGACCGGGAGTTGGACTTGCGAGACACGCGAGATGGCTTCTTGGGTATGATGGCGCTCTCTGCAGATGGCTTCAGTCTCGGTAATGCCATTGCTGCTGTGCTTGCAGTCGCTTCAGGGCAGAAGCTAGTAGTTTTGGAAATTCCCGATTGACCTGCAACCGAGATGTCCGGCGCTGGGCATTCCTACACCTCTTGATTATCTCCCTGTTCATCCTGCACCAATCCATTACTTCAGCTCGCAAGCACTGCTCAAGTATGCTGTCCAGACAAGCATTCCGAATGCGCCCGCGGGCCAACGCAGCTGCTCGCGTACGCTTTCCCTGCTCGTCCTGTGCGAAATAGTCCGGATGCAGCCGCTGACCTCTGCAGGCTGCTGTGCGACTTTTAGATGGCTCTGCAGGGCGCAGCACAACAGCAGACAAGGAAGCTTTCCATCCACGAATACCTTTCAGCTGGCTTGCTGAACGAGGTGCGTTACATCTGAATGAGGCCTCATGACCTGAACTTGTTTCCTGCGGGAGAGCAATTAGGCGGGTCGCCGAAGGCATGGTGGAAATAACTGTATGCAAGCAAAGCTGACATTCGCCATCGTCCTCGTATAGTATGGCGTGAAAACACCCGAATTCAGAGCCGCTAAATCACCAGAAGAGGCCTACAATGCAGCAAAACAATTCGACACGAACGAGCTGGTCATCAAAGCCCAGGTTCTCGCCGGTGGCCGTGGAAAGGGTCATTTCGATAGCGGTCTACAAGGTGGTGTCAAGATGATTGAGAGGTGCTTCTTTACTGCACGCACAGTCTAACAAGGAACATAGCGCTGAGACTCTTTCAACATGGCTAACCGCCGGTCGACAGCCCTGAAGAAGCTCGAGACCTTGCAAAGCAGATGATCGGCTCGAAACTTATCACAAAGCAGACTGGTGCAGGAGGGCGTTTGTGCAGTGCTGTTAGTCGTACTTTAAATCTGTCGTCCTCCTGACGAGTTTTGACAAGTCTCCATCGGGCATCTTTCCGTCAGGTCATGCTGGCTCGACGAATTCAGCCCACACACGAATATTATCTCGCTATCTTGAACGACAGAAGCTTGAACGGCCCTGCCCTAGTCGCTTCCGCTCGTGGCGGGATGAACATCGAAGATGTAGCGAGAGACGAACCTGAGGCTATTATCACGCATCCTATCAACTTTGAGAACGGCTTGAGCGAGTCTGAGTGGGTGGAACCTTTTATTCTGCCCATCAATCTGGCCTGCTTCACTCCCCCAGTCTTCCACCGTACCATGCTGACGTTGCGTTGCGTTTTCGGCATTGCATGGAATTCAGGGCAAAGGAAATCGCAGTCAAGCTCGGGTTCAAAGATGAGAAGGCACAAGCAGAAGCCGCGGATATCATGCAAAAGCTATACAAGCTCTTCAAGGATACGGATGCTACGCAAGTCGAGATCAATCCTTTATCTGAAACTGCCGAGGGTGTGATGTGCATGGATGCCAAGCTCGGGTTCGATGAGAATGCGGAATTCAGACAGGAGAAGGTGTTCGCTCTGAGGGATCGAACACAGGAAGACGCTGCCGAGGTGAGTACCTTGTTCCGAACTATCAAAGGGTACAGAATCCTACTTTGACCCGATCATGGATGGCTAATGCATGTGCATCTCGTTTCGTCACTGCAGGTCGAGGCTGCTGAATATGGACTCAACTTCATCAAGCTAGATGGAAACATCGGCTGCCTAGTCAACGGGGCTGGTCTAGCTATGGCAACAATGGACGTCCTGAAATTGAACGGTGGAAACCCCGCCAATTTCCTGGATGTCGGTGGTTCAGCCACCGCTGATGCAGTCAAGAAGGCTTTCGAGTTGCTGTTGACGGAGAAGAGTGTTAGATCGATCTTCGTCAATGTGAGTTGCTTTCAATAGTCGCCTGTGCCAGAAAATATTTGAAGCTGACGTGCTCACCCTCGTTGGCAGATCTTCGGAGGAATGTCAGTCTGCTGCCTCTCCCGCGGTATCCATTGACGATAGCTGACCCCTTTTCCCATATAGTATGCGATGCGATGTTATCGCTGAGGGCATCATCAAGGCCACCAAGGAGCTCCAACTTGAGATTCCTTTGATTGTCCGTCTGCAAGGGACGAAAGAAGCTGAAGCCAAGAAGTAGGTTCTTGGTTTGAAAACTTGTTTTGACGGGTGGTTTGAACTAATGTCTGTGTGCTGTTAAAAAAGGCTCATCAAGGAGAGCGGTTTGGCTATCTTCCCCTTCGATGGTCTAGATGAGGTGGGTTTCATGTAATCACTGGCTAGGTTGAAACGGTTGCGCTGATGCATTCTTCGGTACAGGCGGCCGCCAAGGCTGTCGAAGCTGCTCAGGCATAAATCCAAGTAGAAGTGATGTTCGGTATGCTCATGTCCTCATGCGATCATTCCTTTTGTTATTTCAGCAGGTCTATATTTTGTGGATATAGCAGATGTGATCTGCTTGGCTGGAAGCAATAGAAGAACTGACGTTAGTCAATCTGCCGACTGCAATGAGGTTGCACTGCTTGCGTAGATCAACTTGCCTGTCTTGCATTTGCTTCTGGAGTGTCCTACCATAATACCATCTTGCTGTCGGTGTTTGCCACCCAGTCGTCGTCGCGATTGGCCCGCCGCTGGAATGGCGGCGATGGAGGTTGGCTCTGTTCCCATCAGCACGATACACCGCACTACGGCATTGCTTACTTCTAGATACAGGCACTTGATAGCGACGTGTAACTTGCATTGAGGAAGCATCTGCGCCTTGTGCTGCTGCTGCTTCTGCTCTTCTGCTGTCAATACAGGCGAGACTGCAGGGTAGAAAGACGGACAGCCAGGCAGACCAGCCTTTCGTCACCCGGGGAATAAACCGCATACAGAGTCTCGTTACAGATAGAGTAAGACAAGCAGCTGCGTGTGTGTCCCTCACTCTCCATCCTCCCTTTCCCCATCCTTCGTACGGCCGAGCGAGAGCTCTGTGTCTCCCTCTTCAAGCTTCCCCCCGACAAAAGACTTTGTGCTTACGCAGCGGACATCGCACTCCATTGACTGAGCACTCCCGACTTGGCAAAGTAGAGCCTCACATAGCTTTGCAATTCATTGCAGTCGTACAAGTAGCTATCACAGTCCGAGTCAACGCCGGGCGACAGCACTGCGTTGTAGTTGTGCCACTTAGCGAGCAACTCGGAATCAGCCTGCCGGCAATCAAACAAGAAAGCAATATAGTGGAAAGAAAAAGATGTCTGGATCGGTAGTCTTCTATCGCTTCAAAGCTCAGAAAGAGCCATCTACTGTCCAGTTTGAAGGCACTGGCATATCCGTATGGGACCTCAAGAAGGAAATCTTAGCGGAAAACAAGCTCGGTAAAGGTGCCGACTTTGATTTTGCGATTTACAATGCCGATACAAACGAGGGTAGGTCTCTCTTCAAGTGCTGATCAAGTGGCACCAGAGACGCGCTTTCGCTATCTAGCGGTAGCGACTGCTATTGTCTGCCAAGATACATTGAGGGTTCCTTATCATTTTACTTGATCTGATTATTCGTTTCTTCCGCTTCCTCTTATATAACTCCGATAGAATATAGCGATGATAAATCAATCGTACCGCGTTCAACCTCTGTAATTGCCAGACGCTTACCGCCTAGTCGTCCGGGAAAAGGCAATGCCCAGAACTACATGGCTTCCACCCTGTCAGCACCATCCGCATCAGGACCTGGCGGCATGAATGCAGGCCGCAGAGGAAACATGTCCCAGCGTTTCGATTTCCGAGATGAACCTACCACCAAAGCAGCTGTGAGTTTCCCTCGTTGGCGTTGTGATTTTCCGTGTAACTTTCACTGAAATCACATTCTACCTGTTTTGCATATTAGACACCGACTCCTCAGCCAATTATCGAGGCAACGGCTTCAACTGACGCTAATGAAGCTTCCAAAATTGCTGCCATGTTTGCCAGTACTGACGAGCAATGGAAGACAACGCAAGAAAAGATGTCGACGTTAGTGCCAGTTGTCTTGTTCAATCTAGCGTGTAATCCCTTAGATCTGACAATCTTGTAATCGCCCTTATCCTTTACAGTGCGACATATTATGGGTTCCGCAGACCTGGGGGAGCTGGTGCGCCAGGTGGCTCGAGACCGCCACAGCATGCGGCTCCCGACAAGCCTGTACCTCCCGGATATGTTTGCTATAGATGCGGTCAATCCGGTACGTCTCTTTGCCGTTTCAACGCCTCGCATCACGACCATCTGACGCAACTCTTGTCTACAGGGCACTGGATACAGGAATGTCCAACGAACAGCGATCCCGACTATCGGAACAAACCTCGCATCAAACGAACGACCGGTATCCCTAAGAGCTTTTTACAAACTGTTGAAGCACCAACGCAAGATGGAGAAAACCAGGCTGGCTTGATGGTAACTGCTGAAGGCAATTTTGTCATTGCTAAACCTGACGCGTAAGCAGAAGTTCCCGTGACCTTCATATAAGCTCCGCACTAATCTCTTTTGCAATGGGCAGTGCATCCTGGGAGAAACATCGCGCAGTTACGGCGAATTTGACATCCAGTGACATTCAGAATGCACCTCCCACGGATCCAGATCTTACGTGTCCCTTATGTAGTCGCCTTCTCAGGGATGCAGTGAAAACGCCTTGCTGTTCAACAAGTTATTGCGAAGAATGTATACACAATTACTTGTCCGAGAATGATTTCGTATGTCCTGAATGCGAGAGTAAAATCAAATCTTTAAAAAACCTTGGTAAAGATGAGGATAGGCGTGAGAGAGCGAAGAAATACCTCGAAGATACGCTGAAAGCTAGCAAAGCTGCTGGTGAGGCTGAAAAAGCTGAAAAGGAAAGATCCGAAGGCAGGAATGGACATCATACTCCAGGCACAAGTAGTGTTGCGACAGAAAAAGAAAGTAGTCCCAATACTTCGAAGGCCCCTGTTATAAAGACAGAAGATCTAGGACCGGCTGAAGAGGGTGAACTGGCTGGTGATGAAGAGGTGAGCTTGGTCCCATTGTCGTTGGCGTGGAACAACAGAATAGAAGGCTTACGTTGCCTGCATGAAATAGGCCGTCACGAACACACATTCGCAGTCGCCAGGAAGTAACCGTGCTGTTTCGGTAGCACGCTCTGATGCAGGCTCGCAAAACGGAAGGATGACTTCCGCTAAAGGCACTCTGAACGATACATTGAGCGGCAAACAGAACGGAACGGGCGGGGTGAATAACGGTAGTAACGACGCTGGCATGGCGAATAATATGATGAGTCAGGGCCAGATGAACAATATGTTTGACCAATTCAACAGTAACTTCGGAAGAGGTCAGAACATGCCACCACAGATGCAAATGTTGCAGAATCAGATGCAAGGGACCATGCAGATGCTGCAAAACCCAAATTTACCGCCGCAAATGCGAATGCAGCTCTCCATGCAACTTCAGCAGATTCAGTACACGTTCGGACAGATGATGAACCAGATGAACAACGGATACGGCAATCCTATGCAGATGCAGATGGCGATGTATGCGCAAGCCCAGCAATTAGCGATGCTGCAGCAACAGCAACAATATGCGATGATGCAAGGCGGATATGGCTTCATGGGAGGCCAGTATGGTAACTACCAGAATAACAATAGTGGTGGATTCCAAAGGACCGGTCAAATGAATTATAGCCGTCACGCTTCGCAATATGCTGAGGATTCAGCTGATTCGCCATACATGCGTGTCCCAACCAATCCGAAATTCAAGGGCGGCAAGCGTGACAGGCCAGATGACTTCTTACAAGTCGATCCTCGGTCATATAAGCGGTAGTCAGTTCATCAAGGTGGCATGTTAAAAAAGTTTCGCTGTTTTTGAGTACAAGAGTTGTTATGTTTGCATTTATTGTTGTTGGATGACTTTCTTTATTCGAATAATCGTGTAGCAATGCAGCAAGCAGTCCGCGAGGTATATTTTCAGACGCAACAACCGGATGCCATGCTAATTGCGGACATCCAGCTCATCCCGGGCAGCAATCTAAGAATTTGCACCAGCCTCAGCAGGGGGCAAGACCCAACAGGCTGCAGAGGATGTAGCCCACGAAAGACACACACACGAGTCTACGTGAGGGAAGCATCCAGACACGCATAACGACACAAAAGAGGCTTAGTATTCACGAGACACACGGCGGTTACTTGCATCCTGTACACGTCTACACTTACAAATTTTGCTCAGATGAAGGCTGTGCGCAACCCTAGGACCCCAACGCCTTCTGGGCAGGCGCCGAAGCAGCGATCTGCGCTTAGATGTGCAAAAGGCTGTAGTGGAGCCTTCTGCAACTAGATTGCCTAACAACGAATTCGAGCGAATACAACGTTGGTGGAGCGCTAACGGAAGTACATATAGTCCATCGCAGTAAGGGTGCTCAGGTAGACCATCTTTGAAATGTGTAATTGTAGAGAAGCCTGATGTTGTAGCTAATCGCATATACCAGCTGAAAAACGTCGGGCAAACGCAGTTCTTACAGGTGAGGTGGTCGCCGTGCCCACCCCAGAGTAAAGGCATCCGAGAGGCCGCAAACGCACATATTGAGCAGATCTACGCTCAGCTATGAACTACAGATCCTAGAAGAAGCGACTGAGAGCGCGCTGGTGGCTGCCGCTAATTTTCCAAAACACGGAGGGCTTGTTTAAATCGGACGATGGTCCAATCATATAAACGCCTCAAGAATTGGCCTTCCACATAGCCTGCGGTTTCGTGTTGGCTACGAGTCTACCCAAATTGCACGTGGGATTCGATATGATAGTACAGATGGGAGCGAAGTAAGTGGGGTCACTGTGTGATGATGGAGTATACTGATCTTACGCTTCTCAATGACTTGGACCAGATAAAACAAAACGCTAGAGGGGCCACCAAGCCGGTCATGGGCAGATCAGCAAGACTGTTCGACGTAAAGAGTCTAAGGTCACTGAATCGTACGAAGGCGTCAATGTCACTCTTTTACCACACTAACTTACGCCTTACCTGCAGATGAAAAACCACGCTCAAGCTCGGTATGGAAGCGGGACCTCGTCTTACGGGCGCAAGAGAGTATCGGTTGTCCGGCAGATCGATGTTCGTCCGAGCGTAGAGGACGAGACGCTGGCGGATCAGCCGCTGCCTTCGTATCGAAAATGATTCTATAAGATAGTCTAGTAATCGAGCCGTTTCGCAAGGCCTGGCCGCAAATGCTGGAGGAGACTCAGATATATCTGCGCGAAACATACATAGACAATGATACGTACCTAAAAGTAAAGGAGAACCACATGGTGGAGAGGCAAGGCTATACTCTTCGAGAAGAAGCAGAGGCGATGCCGGCCTGGATGGCGCAGGAGCGGGCACAAAAGGCCGAAGTGTTGAGAGATAGGTGGGAGAATATGCTGCCCATTGGCATCCCATTGGAACGCTGGCTAGCTGAGACTACGATGTGGCGGCAGAATAAGAAGGCTTCACAGGCGATATTGTAGGCGAGAAGGTGCGATAGTTCACGGAGTGGAGCGATGTCGGGCGCAAACGGTCTCAAAAGACGAGTGTATGAACGGTTCCTGGCGCCTTGCAGAGTGCGTCAGCACTGGTGGAAGAGCAGCGGGACCGAAAGCGCTCAAAGAGCGGCGAGACTTCATGTCTGCCTGGGCTTTGCAAAACGGCTGGAAGGTGGAGGGTCGCTGGATATCGTAGGGCCATACAAGCCCATTGTTGCCATTTCTGGCTGAGCGCAATGCTTCCGGTGCTATCGGGCCAAATCGATTGCTCGTAGACGATTCTTGATATTAATGTAGGTACCTGCGTAGATGACAGCGTTCGCCTGGCTGCAACATGATACGTCTTCGCGGATGCGAGCTAGACCACTATGGCTACATTCTGCGACTTGGCTATTGAGGTTGTAAAGTTCTTGCACTTCTGAAGTCCAGTTAGTAGCATGCGTAGCTGATGAGCAGCGCTCATGCTCCGGAGCATGGAGTTTGTCTGTCAAGAACACGGTATTTTTGAAGAACTCATATTCACGAAGCAGTGAATATGCGCCAGCAACGCAAGCAAAGTCATAGATAACCCACTTGGGTGGTTTTGACCACCGCGTAAAGAAAGCAGAAAAGACTTCGTTACATCCCTCAGCTTTTGGGCTGACGTGCCAGCCGAGACACATCATGTGAGGGCACCAGAAGGCCATCAATCCCCCTGTCTGAGCTTCCTAGTGTATGTCTCGTTATATCTGCGGCAGGTGGTATCATCCTCCTGCATGTCCTGCCCAGCTTCGTCGTCGGTGAGGTTCGGATAAAACGGTCTAGACCGTATCGGCTGCCAGGGATATTGACTTCCAGTCTCTCTCCATGTACTCGACGTTGGTATACTCCTCAGGATATCCTTGGCGGGTACGGGATTGTGCTTATCATTTTCGCTATACAAAGCATGCACTTCCTGTATGCGGACGTATAGGGTTAATAGAAAGCGTTCAAGTTCGACATGCAGTTTTTCGACATTCAACTGTCTTAAGCGCTTCAAGAGTCGGTATATTGCCGGTTCTGAGAACGCAACGTCTCGATATTGGAAGCATCGGTATGCTTTTGTCGATTCTTCAAATAGTTTCCTAGGCTTCTGAGCGCTATCGGCGTGCATAGCTGTGCCAGACTCTGGTGGGCCACCGCCTGGATGGCGAGCTCTAGCAACAGCTCTGTGTATTGTTGGTCACATGTCCATGGTCGACTGGCTGTGCTCGTAACATTGGTCGCCAAATCTTGTCTAAGAAGCAGGCACAGGCTTCGAGCCGCCGAAGCCACGTCCTCCTGCGCTTCCACCTTGCTGAGCACAATTAAGAGAGTCCTTATTCCTGCCCCTTCCCGCTGAATGATTGCGCTAGCTTCTAGCGCTTCGATAGCTTTGCGCATGGACTCGCGAAGCTTTCGTGGACCGAAAAGCTGAACCTTGTCTGGTAACGGATATATGCTGAGCCTCGTACAGCTATCGTCCTGATGTCGCGTTGGAGGGTCGAGAGATCCCGTCAGCTTGTTCTGGCCAAAGCTGATCCCTACCCCATCCGCTACGACGACTTGGGGACTAGGGCCACATAGCCGGCATCCCATGTCGGTTGTGAGCTCTTGCGTTGCAACAAATGCTAACCATGCCCTCCCAACTAAATCGCGCTCGACGAAGAGTTGAGGTGAATGACAAGCTTGGTATTGTCGCTCGGCCGTTGGATGATAGCTTGATATAGACGTCGGTGAATGCATCAAGTTCAGGTGTAGTGGTTCAGAAACTCGTGACTGAACAGTGGTGTATTTGACCAGTTAAATATTCCATACTTGCCGAGGTCGGGCCCGATTGTCTGCTTCTGTACGCGGCGGCAGCTGCAATTTTGAACTTCGACTTTGCATGGATACGCACGAGTAATCGTGTACAACCATGCATGCACGACCATGATATCACTGCCAGGATGCCATCCCAAGGATCTGCACGAGTAGCACGCAGGTGATTCGTCTTCGGCAAGGCGGAAGGTCCTATCCTTGTAGTCGTCCTCGTGGAATGCTGGAATGGGCGGGATGCGGTCCGTCGGGAGTCTGCACCATATCGGCGCGGTAACGGGCATATGAGAGACCGCAGTCTTATTTATTTGGTCTCCTGAAAGCCCTGAATGAGCAGTGAGGCCTGTGCAGATGCTTACAATGTCAAGGTGAAATAGTTGGATACCTGGCAATGACGCAGCTTACCTATATTCTGCTCTTCGACGTCGTCATCCAGGTCTAGCAAACCACTTGTTTGATGTATCAGCCTCTCTTGTGCTTCCCGAATATCCGGGCATTGCCCTTAACACTCGATCTATGTGTACACATGTATTGCCGGGCTCTCCCTTACATTTGCTGCAATGCCAGTACCAAAGATCTTTGCGGATATACTTTACTATGGCACGGCATCCGTCATCAATGTCGCCTTGGTGGGCTCTGACCACCATGTAGTGGTCTGCGTCTAGATACCCTGTCGCAAATTGTATTGGTAAATCGAACTCTGCGCGATGAGGCTAAATCTCAGCAAAACGCCACGGGGTGCAATCATAGATTCAACTCACTGGGCGACAAAGGCATTGGAAACAGCTCTAGCAGCTTGGCATGGTGCATCTCTAACAGAGCGACATGAATATATGTTTTGTTTCGAGCATTGCAGCTGCATGTATACGTGATCTGATCTCCCGAAACCCATGACCGCTGACAGAAGAAGACGCCGGGCTAGTGGATGACCGGTACACAATTTGTACGGGACTCACGTCTACAGCGAATATAAACCAAACTCACATTGACTGCCTCGTCTTTCCAGTCTTCCAATACATACTCGTCTGTGGTAAGGCGTACAAACCTTGCCGCTGAATAGCTTACGGCTTCCAAGTAAGCGTCTAAGGCGCTCCGCGACCAACCCTGAGGTGCCTGAGATGTGTTGGAGATGTTATCACGCCGGCCCACAAAGTCATCGCTGCCGTCGTGCGAACCTTTGAGGGCTTGAAAGAGGTCGAGATGCTCGCTGTCTGACGGTAGAAGTCAATGGCGATGGCCTTCTCCGCGACGGCCTGGTAGGAACAGGTAGGCTAGCAGAGGCCGCATCCCTAGGTCTTCTTCTCAAGCGTTCCTCACGCAATGAAGAAGTGTTCCAATTTCGGCGCGGCATAATAGGTGGTGCATGGTCATGCATGATTAATCTTCGACGCCGTGGGAGAACGTTTTCATACTCTTCAGGAATTGAGCGGTTGCGACGGCGCAAGGACATGATTATAATGGAAGGTTGGCTTGCTGCGCCGTAAGATAGTGGGAAAAGCCCATTTGTCGGTACGGCGCTGTGGACGCTCTATCATTTGGTGGCAACCGCGCTCTACGACCAGAATAGCAGCACTGTCATTACAGGGGTTACCTAGCCCCACGCATAGATGTACACCGACAAACTTGCAATCCGCAACCCCGCTACTGCCGCTGCCGTGTTCAGTGCAGCAACTATCACGCTTAGACAAGGTGGACACGTGCTTTCTTCGCAGGCATATTACTAGTCACTACAGGTGAAGCAAGATATGGGGTATATACTACTGAATCTCATATCCCCGCTCATGGGCGCAGGGTATTTGAGTAATGCAAATTCGAAACTTTGAAGGTACTGCGCGAGGCGGAAGGATAGCCTCCGCAAAACCAAGCCTCGGCAAAACCCGTTTAGCCATAATGATTGCTTCCGACTTCGTTTGGCATTGCACGCGTATAGAACGTAGAAATACATGTAGACTAGATGGAAAGCGGACCCATCGAAGTGTCCGTCGTCCCATCCTGGTGAAAAGGTGAGGAATGTCTAACCAGCTCTAAGATGTATAAATTGTCTAGAATGATGCACCTAACTGTCCCGTAAAACGTAATGATAAAAACTCCAACGACGATGTTTGACCGAAAAGGCGAGAATAAAGAGACTCTCTGGGTATATGTAGACCGAGTATTGATGAAAGCAATACTGGTGCCGTGTGGCTTTCGTGCGAAGACCACACGATGTGGTGGTCCTTGAGGGAAGAAGCAGAGAAGAACGAAAATCGAAGATTGTAATGATTTAGAGACTGATCTGAATGTAAAAGCAGTCTGCTTGTTCTTATTTTCTTCCCCCCTTAACTACCGTGTGAGTTTCTCGGGTATTCAGGCCTGCGTTGACCCGCACACAATGCGGTGTCTGATGTTACTGATGTTTATCGAGGCTTCGGTCGTCTAGGAGTGTAATTAATGCTTGTGTACGGAACGGAAATTTCGATTCGTTGGGTGAGGCGATGCGTCGCGTCTAGATTTGCAATTTGTACTGATTGAAGGCTGGTTGTGTCAAACGATAGGAAAATGGTACATTTGATGATACATTGATCCAGCTGGAAACAGAAATGTCTTGCATAGGTTGGAAGGGGCTGTCTCAGGTCGGAAGCACGGAAACTTGACGAAAATATGAATAGCGGAAGCAGCTGGAAGGCGATGGCCGTAAGATTCGTGCGCGCGATTACCACCACGATCCTCCCGAAGCGGCCCCAAATGCGGCAGATCCGCCCCCAAAGCTGGGCTGAACGCTAAAGCCACCATAGGCACCCGGAGGGCCTCCACCTCGGGGACCGCCGAAGCCAGCTCCCGAGGAGGATCCCATCATAGTCCGGCCACCGCCAAAACCGCCGCCTCCACTTCTTCCGCCATTGAGGCCGCCGCCGCCGCGAGAAGACCCTCGTCCTCCCCCTGAGCGACCGCCTCGGCCGCCTCCAGAAGAATATCTAGAATCGAATTCTTTCTCCATGGCAACCTGCTCGAGCCATGCAGGCAATTCCTGATTGGCCTCCTTTAGGATGTCAATAAGTGACTTGACGATATTCTTGTTTCCTCTGTTGAAGAACGAGGTGGCGGTACCAGTGTTTCCGGCACGGCCTGTTCGACCAATTCGATGAACATACTATTAAATAGCAACAATACGTCAGTCCAACGTCTTCTGGAACAATCGTGGCTCCCAATAAAAACTTACATCATCGATGTCAGAAGGAAGGTCGTAATTGATGACCTGCCCGACATTTGGGATATCGAGACCGCGAGCAGCTACAGCAGTAGCAACCATGACAGGCGTTTTAGCAGTCTTGAAGGTTTCGAGAGCATGTTCTCGCTCGCGCTGAGAGCGATCTCCGTGGATGGACGTCGCTGGGATTCTATTCATGATGAGGAAATCCTCCAGCATGTCGGCCATCCTCTTGGTCTCGACGAAAATAAGCGTAAGACCGTTGAGTGTTGTGCCTAGTAGAAGATCGAGGAGAATAGATCGCTTGTCTGCATCTTCAACGTACTCGACTTTCTGGGTAATGTTCTCGGAAGTGGAACCGACTCGTCCGACAGACAGGAACATTTGTTCACCCTTGAGGAAATCAAGAGCTAGACGCTGAATTTCTCGTGGGAAAGTGGCTGAGAACATAAGAGTTTGTCTGATATCGGTACCTGGCATGTCCTCGCCTTGGACAATTCTCCTAATTTGTGGCTCGAAACCCATATCCAGCATGCGATCGGCTTCATCGAGAACCAAATATCGGATGTTGGATAGAGAGATCTTCCCTCGCTCGATAAGGTCGACGAGACGACCAGGAGTCGCAGTGAGGAGATCACAACCATTCTCTACTTGACGCATCTGAGAGCCAATGTCTGCACCACCGTAGACTACAGCAGGTCTGACCCACGACCTATATGCGAACTTCTTGGCCTCATCGTGAATTTGTGAAACGAGTTCACGCGTTGGGGCTAAAATAAGACCGGTAGGGAAGGCAATTCTGCGTCGGCCCATACCTCCGGATTGTTGCTGAGCTCCGGCCGGCATAGGTGGAGGCCCTTTCTCGAAAAGTGATGAGAGAATTGGGAAGAGGAAACCTGCAGTCTTTCCTGAACCAGTCTGAGCGCAAGCCATAAGATCCTGGCCAGCGTTGACAATAGGGACGGAGAACTTCTGAACTGGGGTAGGCGTAGTATATCGAGCGAGGGCGATGTTTGTCATCAAGTGAGCGTCGATAGGAGGTGTGGTGAACTCGGTAAGGGGATCGGGGATTGGAAGGCTGACTCCGCCAGTGTATCTTGGATCGGGAGGAGTGACCGAGACTGGAATGTCACCATACTTGTCGAAGTTGATACCAGTACCTTGGGTAGTTCCGTCACCAGCTTCACCGAAGAGATCCTTCTCTGTGCGTGGGTTAGCAGGACCGATGATATGCTGGCCGTCTTGCCAGTGGCCATAGCCATCATTTCTTCGTCCGGTGCCGAAGCTGGTCTGAGCTCCCCAGCCGTTTCCACGACCTCCAGCAGCACCGTTTGTGCCAGGTCGAGGCGCAGGGGTGTCCCAGCTAGAGCCGTTTCTAGCAGCACCATTGGTGGCGGCAGCTACAGGGGGCCGATATGCTCCATTTGTGGTGCCGTTCAGAGCAGGAGCAGCATGTCCATTGGTGGCAACTCCGTTGCTTGGGGTGCTTCCGTTGCTGATGGGAGCCTTAGGGACAAATTCAGGAGCAGCAGCTTTGAGGCTAAGAACAGAGACGCAAAACAGTCAGCGAGGAATTTCGATGCATACAGGGCCGCTGGGCGAGTTTGGCATGACGCGCTGTCAGAACATGAAAGGCAGCCTGCAGACGACAGCCAACGCCCCAACTAGAGAACGGAAGGGCGAGTGTCTCCGCAGGTGCATTCCAACGTTTTGATGCGCGCTGTCATCCCGCACTAGCTTGCCCGCACTGTCCTCACCTTTCCTGTTGAGCCTTTCGAAGATGAGGTGGTACGTAGGCGGGCCGTCCGTTGACGCCGAGTCCGGCTGCATGGAAAGGACCAGCATGTCAGCATCAGTGTGTCTGGAGTAGAGTATGGGCCGGTGGGTAAGCTAGCCTTCGAATGGCCCTTGTCCGCGGACAAACCATTCATCGGGAACTGCCACCAGGCCATAGCTGCAAATGCAAGAGGCTTACAGAAGCTCGAGGTGAGCCCGTTTACGTTGTTGTCTCCATCTTGCATGTCTGATTGAGTGATGTGGTGTATGTAGAGTGTGGTGTCGAGTAACTGTGAAGTATGACTTTGTAGTTGGAATGATGCAAAGGTCCACTCCAGCTCACTTCTTGACTTTTGAATCTGAAATTTCCTGCGTTCCGTTTTCAGTCAGCGGCACATTTGGTGGCAAAAATCGAGCCGGCCCGTAGGAAAATTCTGCATTCCGGGCTGCAAATCTCTGATGAGGTGCCACTCTATACTTGCGCAACAGACTTGTGTGCATGACAACACGAGATTTGACCTACTATGTGCCATGCAACCAGCCAGTCGGACAAGTGTCAGGTAAAAATACCAGCCCAGGTGGCAACTCGAATCCGGAAGACAACCATATCCTGCTAGACTGCGGTTCATGATATTCGGAAAACACAAAGACTTGTTCCTCGTGACCGTACGTCCCTCTGAATGCCATTGCATCATGCGAATCTTTCGGTGCTTTGTGGTATGGTGGCGTGCTCTCGTTTCCTCGTCCCTGCTGTACAGCTGAACAGACTATGCCTAAGCGGATGACGAACCTCCCCTCGTGGTCGGCGAATCTAGGTATCCTCTTTCAGCCTAAAACTGCCGAGGTAAGCTCGTGCAGTTCTCCTCGACAACTAATGGCGAGGCATGCAATGTTCTTCGCATCATTGGCTGTGTAGCGTGCATTTACGTAGACTAGTTTGGATCAGGTGCGCAAACACTCGTTCGTCTGAACTTACACAATGAGACGGGAGCCGTCCCCAGATCATGCGGGTTCGTGCCTTTTTGTTTTCACCCCTTTCACCGCATTGAGAGCAGCACAGCCCAAGTATCTTCTGTTAATCTTTGCTGGACCTGCTAAAGTCTATCAGATGAAGGCCGTCACTCGATGTCTTCAGCCCTGATATCCACGATTTTTCCTGCATTCTCCTTATCAGTCTACCCTTAATCTTCTTTCCGCCTTTATACCGTTTTACTCCGCTCTGGTAGCTAGTCTCTCCATTCAAGTCCCTAGCGTCACTCACCGGAGCAGCCCTGAATCTTCTGGTGGGCAATCATCCGGCCGAACTGTCACTGCGTGACTTTCGTCAGTCGTTATGCACCAGGTCGGAGGTCTGGGGGCTGGGTCTACACGGTCTTATCGGCTATGGCCGTCCAGGCCCCGGCAAGCGTCACCTTGGCACACGATCCTGGGTGTCCTGTTTATCTTCAGTCAGCGCGTGGCACCACAGAAGACGTCGGCGGCTTGCATGCCCGAATGGAATTGGCTGAACAACCGGGAGGGTGACTCGCCATGCAGTATTGCTGCACAACTCCTGGCGCTGTGCGCCACCAGACCGGCCTCTTTCGAGCTAGGCACCGGAAGGGTGTATACTCCCTCCACAGATTCGACAGTGTCACTGACACCCAACACTTGCTCTTGCAACATTGTCACGTACAATCTTCTCATGGCATGTTCAGCGTGCCAAAAGGGTAGTTCACCCTCGAATATACCCACTTGGGCTGAGTACGGCAAAACATGTTCGATATGCTCAACTGAGACTGGGATCTCGCCTGGACCATGTGGTCAACAAACGAATGCCGGCTTCCCATCTTCTGTGCATCCGCAGAAAGGGAGGGTAGGGGTGCCACTCTGGGCTCTCGACAATACTAGTGGAGCCAAGTGGAACCCCGCTGTCGCCCGAAAATTAGCAGCCGAAGGAGGTCAGAAGACTATTGAATCACCAAGCTTCGCTATTGAAGACAAAACATCCGCATCCGATAGCAGCGCTAAACCTCAGAATGCGTCAGGTGGAAAGCAGCAGATGAGAGGCGCGGTCATTGCGTGTAGCTGTCTTGCAGGCATCATACTGATATGTTTCAGTTTGTACCTGCTCCGTCTATGGCTTACTAAGCGGAAGGAAAGGAGAATCCGGGAGTTTGGAGACAGTGCCTTCGATAAGGTTGTTCCAACCGCGAGCGAGCGAGACTCGGCCCCACGCACTAACGCAAGCTGTACTACTCCTATGAAGTTGAACTTCAGAAGTATAGTAGGCAGATTAACGATAGCATTACCTAAGACGCCCGGCTTTCCAAAGACACCCAAAACTCCTGGACAAGCTGAAAAGATGCCTTCAACACCACTTACGGCTAGATTCTGGACCTTCGGCAAGAGAGACACAAAAAAGCTATCAATGATCAGTCAGGGAGATGAGTCGGAATACTTGGCAGAAAAATCGGTTCGCTTTGAGCCCGTTTCCGAGCGTGCGCTGAGGCCACAGAGGGCACTCTCGAAAAGGTACGAGTAGAAGCCTTGCTACCTTGTCGCCGTGGTGCGTAGACTAACAGCTGCATTGATATGTGTAGGTGCGACAGCGTGGCATCGAACTATAGCGATTTCGACAGCTATAAGTCAGCTACTTCGCAAAATACCACGCCTCGGCCAGGGTCTATTGCATCGGTCGCGTCATCGGGATCCAGGGAAACTCTGACGACCGGCATCGTCAAGGTCGACCGACCAAAATTACGTGAGGCTAAGCGAGTTGACAGTATGAGACCGACCAGCTCCTCCGTTCCGCCTGAGCCTTTCAGACGGAGATCACAAGCTTCAACGGACAGCCACGACAAGTCGACTGGGCAATCGAAATCGCTTCCAGCAGTTCGGATTAGAAGTCAGTCTGTGAAGGTGGATGAGTGGACCGACAGAGCGTCCCTGCTGAGTCAGGAGAGTCGGAAGAGCGCGAAGAGCAGAACAAGCAGGAGCAGTGCGAAAGGCCCTGTACCTAGAGGTAGGAGTGCCAGTACCGGTGAGATAGATACCGGAGGCTTGCGAGACAGTATCGGATCCGAACGAGACAGTAGCCGTGCTCGGGACACCAAAAGACGTACCAAATCGACAGGATCTAGATCTAGATTGAATAGGGGCACAAGCAGCGATTATGAAGGCAGCTTGTCGGACTCTGAACAGCGCGAAACGATCCACTTCCCCGATGAATTGAAGGAAGAGCAGAGAGACGCGTCTGAACGCTATTCTGCGGTATCATCGGTTGCTTCTTCGACCATGGACAAATCGACTGGAAGGATTCAAGAATTGTTTAAATCAGCGACAGAGAATCTTCGAGGCCCCACCGAACAGATACCAAAAGGCACAGAAGGGGAGGACGGGCACGATGAGATGTCAGATGCGATTAAGAGAGCCTCGGGAGTTACAGTTAGCTCAAACAGCTCCAATATGAGGCGATTGGATAGCGTTATTGGCCAATTGGAATTTGACGAGATGATGTCGACGTGAGTGAGAATGGGTCGTGGGATCTCGTACAAGAGGTGGGTTGTGCTGACGTTGTCTCGTGGTGCAGATACGGCAGTCCAACGAAGAAGAGCTGGTTTGCGAGACTGAGCACAAAGTCTGGCAAATCAGTACCGCCACCGTCACCTGCTTTCAGCTCAGCTCCTGGATTTGCCATGTGAGCGTATGTGACCGGTCCGTTATTGGTCTTGGGCAGGATAATGTTATGAGAGGCCAAGCAGGCCCAGAGGCGTTGTCAACAGGAAGCGATCTGCTTAAAGAGAGTCCTGTCGATGTTAGTGGCAGAAATTGTGCATACGTATACCTAATGTCCTTGTTGCTTGATAGAGTAACACAACGCATCTATACATCTAGCAGTGCTCGCGTTTCTCGTCCTGTAACCATTTTGGGCACTATTAAGCGCATCTATGGAATCAGGATTTTCTTCGCGCCGAAGCTAGATTTCCTTCCTTCGGCGGCTGCTCGATCACTCCCGCGGTAGAGAAGGCTCGGTTGGTTCAGGCGTAGGCACACAGGCGCACGCGGTGGCAACTGGACATTGGAACAGCACCCAACTCATTGAGAGGACTCCTGTCGACAGCCTCAGGCTTGTGAGTAGCGCCAGTGCTGGACTTCACGCGGTCCTTCTCGCGTAACTGATTTCCTGCTTCTTCCGCTCTTTTTGCACGCCCGACACCCCTCGATTGCCTTTGGCACCGCTACTGCGACCTCTAGAATTCGTTGCAGAGCTTCTCGATTCCACGAATCTCCCCCTACACCCCCTCTTACCCAACACATATATTCGAAATGGCATCCGCAGAGCTAGCCTCCACATACGCCGCACTCATCCTCGCTGATGACGGTCTAGAGATCACTGTGCGTAGCCTTGCATGGCCTTGAGCACAAGCTGTGAAACTGACCTTTGCGATCACCTTTCCTACAGGCCGAGAAGATCCAGGTACGAATTGAAGCTGCAGGATGATTGCCGGTCTTATACACAGTCTTACGTGTTTATATCCGTTTAGGCTATCACCGCCGCCGCTAAGGTTGATGTTGAGCCAATCTGGGCTACCCTCCTAGCCAAGGTCAGCGCACTGTACATTAGAAGGAGCCTGAGGATACGTTTTACTGACTCATAAGGATATCTTCTCCTTATGTAGGCCCTCGAGGGCAAGGACGTCAAGGACATGCTATCCAACGTCGGTGGTGGTGGTGCCCCAGCTACTGGTGCTGGCCCAGCCGCCGCTGCTGGCGGTGACGCACCTGCCGAGGAGAAGAAGGAAGAGAAGAAGGAAGAAGAGAAGGAGGGTCAGTTGTGCAGAATTCTACAGCCATATCTGTTGGCCAAGACGCTGACGTGGGAATTCCTTTTTACCTACAGAGTCCGACGACGACATGGGATTCGGTCTATTCGATTAAACGATTTTCCTCGTTACATCTCGACTATCCTTCAAAAGCGGGTTTCCTGTGTTCCCCTTCCTCTTCCATCTCTCTTAATCTGTTTGTAGTCGTTGTTGTGTTGACTGCTCAAGCCGCTTATAACGGTCCAAGCCAGTCGTGCAATGCAATTTACAGCAGTCCAAGGCACAATTCCCCTAACTTGACCCAGTCTTTATTGCCGAGTCATGTGCTACTCTGGAGCTGTCTCGCACTAAGATGTTGCCGAGTGGCCCACATACACCGACCCCAGGTCCACGAAGAGGAGTATGTAGTCTACCGACGCGCTGCAATTGATGCACGTGCCGCACCCGATCAGCATCTTGGCTGAGTGCTGTTGGGTACATGCCACCACTTTGCATTGTTGCCGTAGTAAACAGCATGTGTCGACAGGTGTTAGTATGCTGACATGGCTCAACACCCGAAAGGCTCGACAAAGTCAGAGTCGTCTACATTGTCCCCTCGGAAGAAGTCCAAGAACAGCAATCACCATGCCGGCGATGCGCAAGAGAAGCTCGGGAAGTTCATGAGGACACCAGATAAGAAGGACGCCAGCAAGAGCGTATCGAATCAAAGCAATGGCATAATCAGTCTGCTCTCTGACTCTGAGCCTGGCGAAGAGGCGGAAATTGAGCCTGTAGCCGTTGCTTCTGGCTCGAAGAAGCGCCGTCTTCCTGCTGATAGTGAAGTCATCGATCTGGAGGATGTACTATCCAGCGATTCCGACCAGGAGGCTGTAAGACTTGTGGCTGGATCATCAGGCGTGAAGAAGGGAAGCAACGCATCCATGCATCCACTGTTCCGCAAAGCAGGAGTCAAGGTTGAAAACGAGGACAACGGCAATACCGGTAAAGGCGAACCCAAAGCGCCACCAGAGCAAGAGGATACAAAGCCAGTCATTGATAGAAAGGGCAAAGGAAAGGCTGAGGTTTTAGGGAATGACTCTCCGAAAAAGCTCATATTTCCTAAAGTCGAAACAGATGAACCAGTTTCATATCCCCTAGAGAAGGATATCTTCGAATTTGACCCGAAGACCGATATATCGACAGAGTCATGGCCTCGAAATCAAGCTGGAAAACTGCATACACCATATTCTTTCCTCGTTGCAGCCTTCGTACTTATTTCGGCAACTAGATCAAGACTTATCATCGTAACTGTTTTGACGAATACCTTACGCACTATAGTAGAATTCGATCCGAATGCCTTGAAGGACGCTGTTTATCTAGTAAGCATATTGAGATATCGCGTTGGCTCCTCCTGTACTGGCTTACAGGACATATCCAGATTACGAATCACGTAGCGCCAGCTTACGAAGGCGTCGAACTGGGCATTGGCAGTCAAGTTCTGGGGAAAGCTCTGAAAGCTGTAAGCGGTGCTGGACCGGGGGTACTGCGCAGTCTTTGGCATCAGTATGGGGACGCTGGTGACGTAGCTTTTCATGCGAAGGCGAAGTGAGATATACTGCACAATGTTTGGGAAGCTAGCTGATCTCTATAATCCGCAGAGTCCGAACATTGTTCGCTTCTCAACCTTTGACAATCGCTTCTTTGTATAATAATCTAGTCACTTTAACTGGCCTGAAAGGATCTGGTACCGTTAACAAGAAGGCAGACATAGTGCAGAGAATGCTGGTCGCGGCTAAAGGTGAAGAAGTCCGCTTCTTGGTGCGGACGCTGGTGGCACATCTGCGGATCGGTGCGGTCCGCTTGACTGTCACCGCAAGTTTAGCACGCGCATTCTGCTTGATAACACCACCCAAAGTCGAAGCCACCAATGAACCTGTGGATCCTTACTACATAACGGAGGAAGAGCGAAAAGGCGTAAAAGCCGTAGTCAAGACAATAAAAGAAGGAAAGGATGATCCAAAACGAATTGAACTCATGCAGCGCTTGGCAAAGGCCGAAAGCCTCGTAAGAGAGGTTTATGTCCGACATCCTAATTATGATAATATCGTTCCCGCATTGCTGTCAGCCGGTTTATCAGGTCTATCGGAGGCCATTCCACTGCAAGTTGGCACACCTCTCTCGCCAATGTTGGGTCAGATCACTCGAGATCTTGGAGATGTAGCGGGTCGCCTGGAACCTACCAGAGAATTCGCTGCTGAATGGAAGTACGATGGCCAAAGAGTGCAAATACACTGCGAAATAAGAAAGAAGGGGGAGGTTCCCGCTGGAGAAAGCAAACTCAGTACCAAGAAAGGAGGTGGGCAATGGGTGAATGGCGATGTCTACGTTCGTCTTTTCAGTCGGCACCTCGAGGATATGACTGCCAAATACCCCGATATATTGCAGCTTATGCCGGAGCTGCTCTCACCTATACACATGGATCAAGATGGCAACGAGACAGGAGTACAGTCGTTTATTATGGATGCTGAAATCGTGGCGATTGATTCGAACACCAAAGCACTCTTGACCTTTCAAACGCTAGCTAACCGCGCTAGAAAGGACGTCAACATACACGAAGTTAAGGTCAAAGTCGGCATATTCGCCTTCGACCTTATGTATCTGAACGGTCAAGTCAGTAGCCCATGCGTTTGACTGTACCTGCAGCATATTGAACTAATCGGTGTCACGTAGACCCTCATCAACAAGCCTTTCCGAGAACGAAGGCAACTCCTGAAATCGCGCTTTCCACCGCGCGGACCTAGCGAGCCGACTATCGCGCGATTTGACCACGTCAAATGCATGGAAGGCTTTCCTAACAATCTAGAACCTATACGGCAGTTCATGCTTGAGGCCATAGCTCAAAAGTGTGAAGGACTCATGCTCAAGCTTTTAGACTCTGCTGAAGTGGCAACAGCAGCAGTAAAAGATGAAGAAGAAGCAGATCTCACTGCTGAGGAGGCAGATGAGACGGAGGAAGACGAACTGAACGCTGAAGATGCCGATGAAGTGAAAGGAGGGGACGGTCCCGTAAGGAAGAAGGGCCGAAGGAAAGCTTTACTCGCGACGTATGAGCCTGGTAAGTAATGACCCACCATGGTTCCTAAACTAACCAATTGAGATTGACTATATCTCTTTCGACTGACAGATAAGCGCGTCGAGAGCTGGGTAGGTTGTCCAAAACCATGTGCAAACTGCAAGCTTAAACGTTTGTATCCTCAGCTTAAAGTTAAGAGAGATTATGGCGATCTTGGGGATAGCCTGGACGTCGTACCCATCGGTGAGTATCAGCAGATCCTGGTGGTATTGCGCCTCGGTGTGGTTTAACCGAGTTTATTTCCAGGAGCATGGCATGGCCAAGGTCGCAAAGCTGGCTGGTGGAGTCCTATCCTTCTTGCGGTCTACGACCCCGATACCGAGACCTTCCAAGCCCTATGCAAAGTATGTCTATTCAAGCTAAGCAATCGCACGTGTACTTATTTATGCGACAGTGTATTTCTGGTTTCACCGATGCCTTCTACAAGTGAGAGTCCTTTCTATGTACCTTGACCTATAGTCGATATTTATCCGCCATCCCCTTTGCGTGTACTACAGGGAGCTGAATGAGAAGTATCCAGAAGGCAGCGAAACCTGCTCGCGGTCACTCAGAATTCCTGCAGAGTCGGGTCTACAGCCTGAAGTTTGGTGGGAGCCCAACGAAGTAGGCTGTCTGGATTCTGCTCTAGACGCGTTAAGCGCCTGACAGCCAATTTGTTGCAGGTTTGGGAAATTCGAGGAGCAGATCTTACTCTCTCTCCAGTCTATACTGCAGCAGCTGGCCTCGTGTCGGCTGAGCGTGGTCTGAGTTTGCGATTTCCCCGATTCATCAAAGTTAGAACGGACAAGTCTATCGAGCAAGCCAGTAGGTTTCAGTTTCGATTGACAGGAGTACAAACCCTGAAGTCGCTTTTTCAGCAACGCCTCAAGATTTAGCGGATGCTTATCAGCGCCAGAGTGAAGGCCATAAGCATCCAAAGCCTGAGCCGACAGTACCAGTAGTAGCAGCAGAGGACGGGCAAGACTTTTCAGGCTTCTGAGATCAACAAAGTGCTTGCTGTACTAGTTATAGGTGCAAAATCATTCACTCTGTTTATTTATTGCATCCGCAGTTCTCGCAAAGGTTGTATACAATGTAGGCATGTTAGAGTGATTCATGTATCCACCTGAAAGATGCTACTAGTAGAGCAGGATACAGAACCAAATAGCATACCCGCGATTAAGCTCGTTCTTCGACTAAAAAGCTGTTGGCTAGATTGAGGGTGGTGTTACATAACTGTAACGGGTCTGCTCGAGGCAGCTCAATCCGGCTATGAGAGCTTGTCGGTACATGGACAGTACTTCACTTCTAGGCTATATGCAGACTCCTCGGGTTGTTCTTAGTTTGCGTAGAATCGTTTCGTTCCGTTGACGCCGGAGCTTGCAAAGCAAAATTCGCTTCTGGTCAAAAGCTGATAGAACACCGTTGACTTCTCCAGCCCAAATGGAACTAGACGGATCCAGGCTGTATCGGCATCGACGCGGTTGCTCTGCAGAACAAGCGTCCAGCGGCTTCATCCTGAGCGGTCTTCCGAAGGTGAATTCAGCACATCGGTAGGAACAGAAGCCCCGATCAGGTTCGTGGTTTCTGTTCAGTCGACCGAAAGCAAACAAAGATCGACAGATGCTATTTCCGCGGAGCATAGCTCTGAGATTCCCCGCGAAGCTCTTGCAACGCTCGCTTTCGAAGTCGCCCCACGCCTGTCATTTTCATGCAGCTTCTCGTGTGCGGCAAAAGCCATACTATGTTACGACTCCCATCTTCTATGTGAATGCTGGTCCGTCCCCACCTTTCAGGCTCTTGAAAGCCACCTTTGCTGATCGTCATTGAAAACAGAGCCACATATAGGTCATCTTCATTCACTTGTTCTTGCCGATGTATTCAAGCGTTACCGCCACTTGCGTTATGGAGGACAAGAGCCCAAGCCCATTATGTTGACGGGCACCGATGAGCATGGGATGAAAATACAGAAAGCAGCACACGCTCAAGGAGTGACACCATCGGCTTTGTGCGACCGCGTTAGTCAACGTTTCGAAGCCCTCGCCTCCGCTGCAAATGTCGACTATGATGTATTTTACCGGACTACCAATCCACAACATGTCAAGGTAGTCCAGGACGTCTGGGTTGGTGTATCACTGAATGCCACTGTCAGCTACTCGCTGACTATTTTACCAGCGACGTCTCCACGAAAAAGGCTTGATCTATAAAGCTAGTTACGAAGGCTGGTACTCTGTGTCAGATGAAGCGTACTACACGAGCAATCAGATCAGGGACGAAGAGGGCCCCACTGGCCCAGTCAAGGTAACGTTGTGTAGCTCAATCTTGTAGCTATTACTAAACAATTGATAGGTCGCCGTCGAGTCGAGTCAAGTCGTTGAGTGGACCGCCGAAGAAAACTACATGTTCAAGCTCAGCAAGTTTCAAGCGCCATTGATAGAATGGCTCGAAAGGAATCCACAAGTTATTCGCCCCTCTGTGCGTTACAATGAAGTTTTAGCTTACTTGCGAGCTGGCGACTTGGGCGACCTGTCCATTTCACGTCCACGCTCGCGGTTGAATTGGGGCATCGAAGTCCCGGACGATCCCTCCCATACAATTTATGTCTGGATGGATGCCCTCCTCAACTATTTATCATATTCTGGCTATCCAGATGATACGAGACATTTGTGGCCGGCGGATGTTCACGTCATCGGAAAGGATATCATCCGCTTTCATGCTGTTTATTGGCCTGCTATCCTGATGGCTCTCGACCTGCCTCTCCCTGCACAAATCTTGGCACATGCACACTGGACAATGGGGAACTTTAAGATGTCAAAATCACGAGGCAACGTTGTCAATCCATTCGATGTCCTGAAAGACTTCACGGCAGATGGCGTTCGATTCTTCCTTATGAGCAAAGGCGGCCTCGCTTCCGATTCTGGTATATGATAGTTCTTCTAAGATACCCGTTGCCAGGAGCTTGCTGAATGCGCTTTTTGCTATCGTAGACTTCGCACCGGACCGCGTCGCGCAAGACTATCGGAAATTTCTAGCAGGACAAGCCGGGAACATGCTTCAACGGCTACAATCCAAGGCTATGATCCGCAAGATGACCGCATCGATTGCATCGGTCGAGGAGATGGCTGGGATCAATGACAATGTGACCATGGATCTACGCGATTACGTACAGTCACTACCAGGTGAATCAATCTATGCTTTCCGGAATAATCAACGTAACATGACCTCCATCCTGACTGGTGATATCAGATATATATCAGGAGTGCATGCAGGAGTCCGATATATCTGGAGCCATAGGCACAGTCCTGACGTGTCTTGCCAAAGTAGGTCACCCACAACTGCAATTATCCGATTTATTGACATGGAGAATGCGTAGGTGAACGCTTTGGTAGCTTTGAAAGAACCGTGGAAGCTGGAGGATCCCGTGGAAATCGCAAGCGTGCTTTCGCATTCGATCGAAGGTCTCCGGAAATCCGCTATCTTGCTGAATCCAATAATTCCCAACGCATCGCAAGAGCTGCTTGCTGGCCTGGGATATTCAGAAGCAACAACCTGGACTGCCCTCAAGAACGATCACACGAGCGTTGGAATGCGCAAGATTCTGGACACTGTAAAGCAGAATGGTCCACGGAAACCGATCTTCCCGCGGATGCCAGCTGTCGAAGCTTATCAGTCGAGCACTTAACTACGTCATGACACACCTACGCCTCGAGCTTGAACTCGCTTACCTTCGCGGTCCAGCTCGAATCGCGATCAAGGACATTCCTGCGCGAGCCTCGGCCGTTCTAGTACCAGCCGTGCTATATTCAGGCATTTAGCTAGGAAAGTATGCTTATGCCCGTATTTATGCTCGTGCCCGTAGGTTCGTGTCAGGACCGACTGCCTACCCTTCAAGGTACTTGGCAAGTGACAAAGAGGTCAATCCTAACCAAGGCGACGGCTTGGAGGAGACGCTTGCTGATATGTCTGTCTTCGCAAGTGCGAGAGATGGTGGTGGCGACTAAAGGAATATACGGTACGAACTACGGAGAGGCAATCGCCAAGGGGGCCTTGGTAGAGGCTTAGTAATCCCGATGCAACTCAAGAATACGTTTCACGCTACTCCAGGACACCGGACAAGCTAAGTGCAGGAGATAATCAAGGCATAAGGTCATATCTCGCTGGGATCATAGCTCGTGTCACGAAGCCACGTCTCGCTAGAAACAAGCTCTTTATGGCTTCCAGTGAAGATATAGATGATTAGAAGATAGAGGAATACTTCACGGCTGCTGGAATGATGCTTGAGGACGAAAATATGTCTGTCCACGAGTATGCCTTGAGCGTTGTTCCCCTTCGATCTGGAATAGTAAAGGATGAAAACGCCGGACCCGATGGAGAGAGCTTCAAGCCTTGCGAGCCAGCCGGGCTAACGGCGTATTTCAGCGCAGACAATGTAGACCAGGTCAGAGAACATCTGGAGGCCATGGGCTTCGCGCTGGCGCTCACTCTTGCGAGTCGTCCCTTCGTTAGTCTGGCAAGTGGTGGTGCCATTAGGCAGCTGCAGACGCTCTTTACGGAGATGAACATCCCCGGCGACCGCAAATACGAACGGTATGAGGGACATTCTGATAGTGAGCCTATGTGTATTCCCCACAAAGGAAACGCTGGTGTTGCGCAACAGTTGTAGTGCATGCTTGCACTTCTACGCCCGTCTTAGCGTTGCCAGATTCTGATTAGGAAGTCAGACTACGCTAGGACGCTGCTGCTATGTTAGGCCAGTCTCGCATCTACCCTTTGCGAGCACTCCTCAGACAGCTCGACAATCTCCGCTATTCTTGTAGACCAGCTACCTTGGCTAGCTATCTAAAGACCGGACTGGTCCACGATCCATCTATTGTAGACACCAACTGCCTGAAAGGCGGCCTAGACCTGCCGCGGAAGTGCGATAGCGATGGAGGCCATACTGAGCGACCTTGCGAGGCTCGAAAGCAAGTCTGTGGACCAGACGGTTGCGCTCGACGAGGTGCAGGCGAGCATCGTTGCGTTGGAGCGATGGAGAGCCGCACTCGCAGCAGAGGATAGCGTTGACGATGCGCAGGCTGACGGAGGTGGGTGATCGCGGACAGCAGTGGAAGCAACAAAGCGCTGACGATACATCGAGCCGCGCAGCAATGCAGGAGGATCAAGATGAAGCCTCGCTCGCGCAGGCAGCCCTCCAACAGCTGCAGACCTCCGCCAAGCGCGTAGGTGAGGCCAACAAGGAATGGTTCGGCGCCATGACAAAGTACGGCAAAGCAGTGGAAAAGGTCAGACCATCACGGTCGTGAAATCCGGTTTGTACATCTAGTAGCTGACAAGCGGTTCCGGCTGCCCAGAAATTCTCGCAAGACCTGTCACCGCTCATCCCGGTCCCGCCGAACACGACGACCGCCACCTCGGCCGAAGACGATTCGCACATGTTCTTTTCCTCCGAAGAAAGCAAAGCGACTCTAGATAGGATTCTGGCGATGCATTTTGTGCGAAGTGGCTGCGAAGATGTAGAGAAGGTCTTTCTGCAGGTGAGTGGCGCGGGGATGTGTTATGTGCACATTCCAACTGTGAAGCATGTCTAACTTAGGACTGGCTATCTTGTAGGAGTCCGGAGTTGTCATCCCTCGTGAAGTGCATGCAGAGTTCCGCGTCTTGCACTACATCACAGCTGCCATGCGCAAGGGGGATCTTGGCCCCGCCTTCACGTAAGTTTACGCTTCTCGATTATGCTAGATATGACTCCATGGTAATTTCGGACTTACGTGCCCAAGCTGGGTTGCCGAGAATCGCTCGTTGTTACACGAGCGCCGCTCACCCCTCGAGTTTCATCTACATCGCTCACAATACGTCCGCCTTCTACTGTCCGACACCTACCCTCTTCCAGATTCACTCGCTTCATCTCTCTATGCGAACGGGGCATCGTCAAGCCTGGATGTAGGCACAGCGACTACCTCTACTCAAGCTCGCGGAGGTGCAGCAAGTGCTCTCCGCTATGCGCGTTCCCAATTGAGCCGATATCACACAGAACATGCGCAGGAAATCAAGAGTCTTTCCGCTGCGGCTCTATACCTTCCAATACAACGACTTCTCAAATCGCCTTATGCCCACCTTTTCACATCCGGCACATCATCTACGACCGAAGCAATGAGTGATGAAGCTCCGGCCGTTAACCCAGCCGACGAGATCTATCACGCTCCACATCTCGCTCAGCTGTTCGCATCGGAATACTGCAGTTCATTAAATATGTCACATGACCTCCCGCTAAAGGTCGTGACGGACGTTGGAGGAGGTGGTGCTTTGGCGAAGATCGCCAAAGTCAAAGGCGTAATGAAGGAAAAGCGTACGGAATGGACGACAGTGCAGGAACTGCCAGTTGAGATCCCGTTACCCCCACAATATCGGTATCATTCGGTCTTTGCTTGCCCTGTCAGCAAGGAGCAAGCCACGGATGCGAATCCCCCGATGATGATGCCTTGCGGACATGTAGTGGCGAATCAGACACTGATGCGCTTATGCAAAGGTGGCCAGTAAGTTTCCATCAATGTGCTCCTGGCATTTATAGCTACATGAATAGAAGGAGTCCTCTTGTACAAACTGACAAGCTGTCTACTTTGTTCGCCAGGAACGTTCGCTGTCCGTACTGCCCTCTCAGCTCGGCCGTTAGCCAAGCAATACGCCTGTATTTCTGATCCAATGTAGCCCGTACGTTCTCCTTTTCTACTGTTGTTGCATTTATCGCCACATATCATCAAAGGTCGTCCAGTCAGAGTATGCTCTTCTAGCACCTAATGCACACGGTTGGCGGCGGGAGTGAGGCGCCCGGGTGGGATTGATAGCATCTTCTCGATATACTGGATGCGGAGCGAATGTTAGTGTAGCAATGGCCTGGGCAATAATGGTTCCCGCTTACTTCTGGGGCTGCACCGCCTGAGCCCCTCGTTTGAATACTTGCAATATTTTGTATTGTCGCGAGCTCAACCCTCGAATTCCTCAGTCACGAAAGCATGCTTAGAAAGCTCAGCTGCGGTGGGTCTCTCATTGTAATCCCTGAATCCGGCAAACATCAGCAGGGTGCTCCTCGGGCTTTTAGCGGCCGCACTGACATGTGGAACGTGAGGTCTAGGAACTCTTGTCCGATCGCTGAAGCGGTGCTAGGGATCTTAGGTCTTGCATCTTTCGAGGAGCCGATCTTGAATATCGCTTGCATCTGGGTAAGCTCCATCCAGGGGTGCTGACCTGTGAACATTTCCACTATGAGACAGCCGAGAGACCAGATATCGGCTTTGGCGGTATAGCTTGTCTGCTTGACTACCTCCGGTGCCATCCAGAAAACTGAGCCTTGCAGAGATGGTCTATGGATTCGGGAAGTAGCGTTCAAAAGGTCTGCAGCAGTGCAGCCGTTAGCAGTTGTTCGTGACCAAGCCCTTCTTGCACTCACTGTCCTCCACCTTCTTAGATATGCCGAAATCAGAAATTTTGATGCCACCACGATTGTCGACTGCAAGTTGCAAGACCATGAGCTTAGTCTGCCAGGCCAAACAAAAGGCAAATGATGGGAGCGAAGCTCACCGAGTATATTTGCTCCTTTGATGTCTCTATGGATAATATCATTCTCGTGAAGGTATGCCAGCCCTCGCAGGATCTGCTTCACGAAGGTTCGGACCAGAGTCTCCTCAAAAGACCCATAATTTGCCAGCAGATGTGCTACGGAACCACCGGGCACGTACTCTAGAAAAATGTATAGATTCTTGCCATCCGAGGAAGAGTCTGCGAAGGGAGAAGTCAAATGCATGCTCTGGAGGAAATTGCATGATTGCTTTACCTAGGTATTGCACTATGTTTTCATGCTGGATTTCTTTCAGCAACTCTATCTCTCGCTCGAGTGCGCTGAGCATGCTCTTCTTCCGCTCTTCATTGTGCGAATGGCCAGTTGGCAATTCGACCTGCTTGACAGCCATGAAGCTTCCATTGGCCGCGTTCATTCCCAGGTATACTTGTCCGAATGACCCTGCTCCTATAAGAGCTCCGCGGACCCAGCGGAAAGTGGACTTTTTGGCCTTTGCCGTCACTGTTTGTGGAACGTCCAGATCGGCAGCTTCCTCGTCATCTACATCCTCGTCTTCTTCCTCCTCCTCCTCCTCTTCATCATCATCATCAACCTCTGCTCCCCCTTCATCTTCGTCTTCATCCTCTTCGCTTTCCTCATCTTCTTCCTCAATTATGTCACCACGCAACGATCCAACATCTACCGTCTCGTCAGAGACATCATATCTGCCTGTGGATGCGGCTTCACTACTTGTTCCGTCACCGGACTCATCACCCAGTCCCGTTAGGTCGCCGCCTCTTTCGCCAACCCAGCTGGCACGGCTAAGTCGCCTTTTCTCGAGGTCTTCGGTGATTTCCTCAACAGTAAGAACACTCGCAGTGTCAGAATCTTTGTTGCTCTTGGAGTGACTCCAAACGCTTAGTCGGCTTGAAGGCCGTTCTCTGCGTGTCGTTCTCCTGGTCCTGCTACTGGATATGCTCCGCGTGTCGTTGGTATCTTCCTCGTCAGAATCTATGCTAATACTTGGAGCAGCTGACGATGCTGACCATTGACCATGCATGGACGATCTTGTTGGTGAAGCATCGTAGTCTTCGCTGAAGCGCGAAGCAAGTAACCTCCCATCTTTAGACGGCAGTGGAGGTACCGTACCAACACTGTCCCGATGATTCGATCCAGCGGAGCTCATGCTGAATCGGGATACGCCCAAACCTTGATTGTCACCGCTAGCATCCCAGCTGGTTTTGCCTGCGACCGAGAATGCTGGATTGAAGCTGCTGTTCCGTCTAAGCATGGATTTGCGCACATTATTGCGTACTTGCTTCGACAGAATTTTCTTCTCACTTGCTGCAGTCGGAAAGTACTCGACTAGATGCGTATTGATAAGCTCGGAAGGGGGACGCTGACCAAAGAAGCTTCGCAGCTTTTGATGATTAGACTGCAGAAAGCCGGTTGGAGGCGATCGCGTCTGCAATTGTGAAGCACTTCCACTTCCACTGCCGCCGCCGTTGCCGAAGCCCCAGTTCAGTCCGGACATAATACTGATCGTGCTTGCACGATTCATTGTATCTCGTTGTTGTTGTCGAGGCTTCTGAGGCGGTGTGGGTGCGACAGCAGACAACACCTCATCCCGGTCTGATGATGCAGAGGGTGAAGAAGGAGCTGGAGAAGATGGCTCAACTTCAGTAGACGGCACAGCCATCTCGAGCAATTGTGTCGGTGAAGTAGGAGACAAGCCTGTCTTCGTGAGGTCTTCTCCGAAGAAGTTCTTGAGCTTCCTCGTTTTGACAGCTCTGGCTTCCTCCGGCGATGTTGGTGTGACGTGGATGCGACGGAGAAGCAGACCTCGCGACCGTTCCGGCCTCGATGCAGATTGGCATATATTCCATAATTCACTCTCGGACAGAGCACGAGCTACAAAGCTACGTCAGCTGTCAACCCATAAGCTGTGGAAGGGTTACCGCTACGCACCAAGTCCGTCGCCATTTGTAGCGAATATCCCATATCCACCGAGCTCAGCATGAATCTCGCCGCTGTCACTCTTCCCACGAAGAGTGTTGGGAGGCGGTGGAATATTGCCCGATGTCTTATTGAACTTCCTCAGTACTCTGACCAGGACCTCATACACGTCTTGCGCACCGTCGAGATTAACCATCTTGCTAACGTTATCATCGCTGATGAACTTGACAGTTCTGCGCAATACATCCTCTAATGGTATAGCCTGCCCAGAACTACCTGTCGCTCCTATGGAAGCAAGCCCGCCTGAAGTGGTTGGACGTGCAAAACCCCCTTTCCCTATGGTGAAGCCTTGTGCTTGCCTCGACGATGAAGAGGGTTGCTCCGGAGTTGCGGGACTGACCGCCCCAGACTTAGCTTCAACTACGGTAGACGGACCTCCATTGCCATAACTAGGCTTTTGTGCATGTTGACCTCTGTAAGACGATGCATGTAGACCGGGGGTGACGGCAAGAATCCCCTTCGTGGGCGAACAGGGTGCCACTGCTTGTTGGTTAAACTGCTGATTAGACGCTGCTGCCGGTGATGGTCCACCTTGGCTTTGACTGGTGACAGCGATGGGATGACTTCCACCTTGAGAGGGTGAACTGTTGGACCCGCCAAGCGATCCCGCCTTGTGATGCGACCATTGGCCCACTCTTGAAGGAGATATTGCTGTAGGGGAAGCGGCAGTAGTGGCAATTGTAGGTGCTGCGAGATGTTGCTGGCTTCTGCTGCCAGACGAGCCACTCTTCGGATTCGACGACACAGGAGGCGGAGCTTGGTTTGCAGGGGTACCGGTAGAATAGCTCCCTACGGCAGAGAGAGGGGACGCAGCTGAACGACTGGCAAAGCCCAGAGGCGCTGCAAGGTGCACTGCATTGGCTGCATTGCTAGAGGTCCGAGCACCATATGTGGCGGCATTGACAGAAGAAGTGCCCGCTGTTGAAGAACCGCCAACATTGGTCTGGTATGCTTGAGGCAGCCTCGAGTCTGAAATGGAGGAGGACGCTAAATGAAGCGGTGGAGGCACCCGATGGGCACCCTTCCCGCCTGAGACACTACGAGCAAGTTGTGCTTGTGCTGTGGCTGTGGCTGCCTGACCAGGGCGAGTCGCGTAGATGGGCGTAGATGGGCCCGAAGCCAAAGTCTCGCGTGTAGTCGACTGGAGAGAAGCGACCGAGGAGCTGTGATTGATAGGCCGTCGGGCTGCTAGTTGTCGTGTAATATTTCCCGCTGTACATGCTTGTCGTAGCCGCTTGACAGCTACTGTAATCTTGATGCGGTCGCCGACCTGGATGCAGTGTGAATTGTCTCAGCCCGGGAGCTTCTCTACATACCATTAGATTACTCAGGTGTGCCAGACTTACACTTTGTACGCCCATCTCTTTGAGGGCCTGCTGATCGACATCCAGAATCACATCGCCGCGTATATCGTTATTCGCGAACGTCAGAGCATGTGCGCCGCATCTGTTGTCAGTCAGCCATTGAGCGATATGCTCGTCATTCCATGATCTGATCCATTCTAGATATGTGCGTCCAGCTAGTTCCTCTTCCGTTGGCTGCGGTACACCAGCTGGGAGTTGTCCAGTCGATTGTGCTGCGGACCTCGAATGCATACTACTACCGCTCCCACTACCGAACGAGGACATCTGACCAGCATTGTTGTTCGTCAGGCTGTTGCTCCTCGTAGATCTAGGCGAGCTGGTTCCTGCTGTGCTGTTCATGCTGCCCAAACTGGTCCAGCTCGATAATCCAGCATGTCCATTGTTGCCAGCCGAACTCGACGCGTGAATAGCCGGTATGGCCATCGTACTTTCTCGACCGCAGGTAGCCCAAATTGGGATCAGCTCGACACGGCGGGCATAGCCATCCGCAGATAAAGAACCACAACCCTCGATGGGCAAGGCTGCGAATTGCGGGAAGGCCAGTTTGTATGCCAACTTCGAAAGGACCTTTGAATGGCGTGGCGACAAAAGGGTACTCAACAACGAATAGGTCGCAATACTCGACAAGGAGCGCGTAAATCGATTGCGGGAGAGAGCTACATTTACATTGACTGCTTAAGGCGTGAGCAGGAACGCTGATAACAGAACGGGAATGAGGTGGCTGAGCGAGTCTCAAGCCAACAGTCCTTGTACATTCGGGACATTCCGACTTAGAAGATAACGTCATCATCTTTGTCCTGGTTCAACAAATCTCCTGATCCTGCCACTCCATAATCTGTGTCGTTGAAAGAGTTACTCAACGCCGCTTCGGCATCAGCAGCAGCCTGTCGCTTTTTCTTGCTCGCTTGCACCTTTTTCAAACGGAAGAACTCCTCCCTGTCCATCTCGTCCAGCTCAGAGTTGATGTACTTGATAGTATTCTCGAGGCGTGGGATCACGACGTGCTCAAGTGCGTTCACACGGCGATTCGTCATTCTGATGACTTCGTCTAGGATCACAAAGGCGGTCTACAATGGGAGAGTTCGCAATGTAATGCAACGTAAGCGCATGTCTCCCTGCGATTCTATCGAGCTCAAATATGCTCACCTGAAGCGAAGCAAGCTCGACAAGTGTCTCAACTGCTTTTGCGTATGTCTCTCTACTTTTCTGCACTTGCTGACCACCACGACCGAGACCAGTGAGAGTGAAGTCGTTTCCACCTGACCCATCCCCTGGTTTCTTTCGGACAACATCAAAGGCAGGAAGCATCACTCCGGACACATTCTCTGATTTTGCTGCGACTTGAAAAGTTGCTTGTGTTGCAGCTTCCTGCACGAGGTAGGATATATCGCCGGTGGCGTAGGTTACTTCTGCTAATGAGAAGGCAGCAAGTTGCATGATACGCCCCATCTTCATCTTGGCCTACAGAACACCATATTACTGTAAGCTGCGCACATGACATAAGGACAGTTGTGTCAAAGTCGCCCTACATCAGCTATCTTTGAGGTGATAGTACGGAAGCGTTTCGTGAGGGCATCGGCCTTTTTCTCTGTAAGAGAGGGTGATAAATTAGGGTGTTCATAAGCTATAGTAAGCAATATGCACTTACTCAACAAGGAATGGCCCGTCTGTGCTCCCTTAACTCGTATCTTGATAACCTGTGTTGAGGGGGGTCTGTCGTCAGTGGAGAGGGATCGGAAAGGTTGGCCTGCTTGAGCCGTACCTGCAGGTTCATACGAGCTGTAGCGGATGCGTTAGTCACCATTTCGGCAGGTGAATGGAGTCTCTTGCTCACTTGGGAACACATTCTCGCGGGCACCTAGATACAAGTGGTGTCAGTCCAGGCTCTCTGGATCAACGGGCAGCGCAAATGAGCTACTTGACAGTGAAGAGCTCACCTGTACCAGACATCGTACGGCGTCCGTATTGCCGAGCAGATGTGGCTGCTACTCGAACCTGCGCTTGTCTGTCCAGATGGTCAACAGGCAGCCAGGCCTTGATTGCGCTCACATCCTACAGGATCCGATCACTCTGGCTGGAGCATGGCTCTTATTTATGACTACCGACTGATGCAGACACCGGACGCTGGTGTGCGACCCTTCCAGCAGATCGCCGGCATGAAGACACGGTAGCATATTAGATAAGCCATTCCTTCCGGTCCGTCTGGGAGATGGCGGACAATACCGACGATGCAGATGGACCGAGACCTCCGATAGCCAGTAGTATGTCAACCGCCTCGTCGGCATTAACAGAGCTTCCAGAATCCCAACCACAGTTGGAGCATCCTTCACGTCCGCAAGCAGGTGATGGTGTTCAGATGCACGATTTCGCGTCTTCCGGCATGGATGTAGATGGAAACAACTCGGTTGCAACAGGTCGTCATTTGGATGTTCTAGACAACAAGTCCGAAGCTGGAACGACAGTCTCTACTGATGCGCAGACAGCAGCTTCCACGCTTGATGATTTATCGACTGTTGACTCAGTTGACGGAACTACATTGCTAGAGGATAACGATAAAACCGCAAGTACAGCTTCCACTGGCGCATACAAGTCGCGTGTTCAAGCGCGGCATGAGGCTCTTCGCGCCAGTATGCCAGCTTATGCCGCAGCTCAGAAGTATGCATTCAACTCAGTCTATAATATCCCCCAAATGGCGTCTCAAACCAATGCTATAACTATACCTCCATGTTCCTCGCATCTGTTCACCGGCGGATCAGACGGATACATCCGGAGATACGCTTGGTATGCCTCTCTACGCAACTCTCCGTCCGAGAGGCATCCTATGCTCCGAGGATATTGGGAGAACTTATCGATCACAGCAATACAAGCGCGAGGCCTATTATGGAATTCCACCATGCAAGAAGATCCCTCTCGGATACGCTTCGGCCCAGCTGGAATTGCTGGCGGGACGACGATACCCGTGCATAGCCTGGCTGTTCAACGAGACGAGATGTACTGCCTAGCTGGCTCAGCGGAAGGCGTCATCAACTTATACAGTGTCCGCCTGGACGAAGGTCAATGTAGAGCTTGTCTTGGGATTACAGGGAAAGCACACAAGCGGAACTCGCCTGTATCAGCTCTGGCCTTGAGCGAGAAAGATGCTACATTACTGTCAGGTGCATGGGATAAGCAAATCTTGGTAAGCTTACCGTCCCGCAGTGTTGCTCATTTGCGGAACAGAGCTAATCAACTACCATTCACGCGTGCGAAGCAATGGGATCTGAATGCAGGCGGACAATGCGTCCGCGGATTTATAGGACACAAAAATCCTATCTCCACCATTCTCTTCAGGCCTTCGGGAGATCAATCATCTCTTCCGGACATGGATTGGGCGGTCACGCAGGCAGCTGGTTCAACTAGTCAAGCAGGCGCTTCGCAGGGCGATCAGAACGGGTACAGAGATCCAGTAGCCAACCCTGACTTACCACAAGTACCGCCAGTCACTGAAGCAGATATAGATGGAGATGCTGAGGCGGCTTCTCCGGCGTCCTATGATCCACTCTTCGATGATGACAACAGCGCAAGTCGCGCGGCTTCAATGTCGCGCATTAATTCGCCCAACAGCACAGCCATGGAGGTCACGAACACGACAGATTCCACCGCTCCATCCGGAGGGCTCACTTTTCCGGGTCTGAATATACCATCTTCAACAGGATTATCGCTCTCTTCGATCTTGGCATTAGGCGATGCAAAAGCCGCTGAAAACGCGAGAGTACCTACGCCTGCTAAACTACCGACTGTTGGCGTACCGAACATACCATCTTTCGCGGATCGGTCTCAAGAGCAACTGCCACCTTTCCCGCCTCCGTCTACTGAACCCGAGAACACGGATATCTTCCTCTCTTGCTCTGAGGATGGAGAATGCCTTATTTGGGATAGACGGATAGACACTGGCAATGTAAGGAAACTGGACTTACCAAAAGGTTGCCCACCATGGAGTGTTTCTGTGAGCATCTCAAATCGAAAGTTAGCATGACTGCAAGAGAGAAAACTGAACTTTTTGATATTCTCGTCCGGGCGGACCCAATAGGCTAAGTGGTCGCCTACCGGTAATGTCGTGTACGTGGGTCGCCGAAATGCTCAAGTCAGCGTATATGATCTTCGAACTACAGCGGTGCAATCCATCCATCTTCCTAAATCGAGTGGGCGTGTGACAGCTCTTCACGCAATGCAAGATAATCGCCATATCCTGATATCGTCGAATGACACAGTCAGACTGTGGAATTTGGAAGATAGGAATTTTACGATTGTATCGAGTATGGGCAGCAGTGCTCAAACCTCTGCACTTACTGGAAATAATGGTCTAGCGGCGCAGGCTGGAAATGGACCGGCGGGAACTGTGCCTTATTCAGTTAGCAACGGTGGGCACACGGCTTTTGTGGCAGATCAAAGGGAGAAGTACCTCTTCGCTGCTTGCGGAAATAGAGGTTGGCTCGAGAATGGCCGCGAAGAGATTGGCACGTTTGAAATAGACCCAAGTCACTAAGCTACAGGAGCGCTCGAAGTAGATTAACAAGTATTTCGAGTATCTGGGATATCTCCCTTATCATCTTGTGTAAATATGATCTTGAAGTTTGCGTATACTTGTTGTTGTTATTATACGGTGATTTCTGAACCTAGGGAAGATTACAACGTGGATGTGGGTATTTCCCGAATACCCTCAATACCGCATGTTGCATGGTCTGACAGCACATGTGTGTGCCATTGTAGGGCGAAAAGCTTGTACTCTCTTACACGATATAGCTACAATCGATCTACAGCTCGACAGATGGTTGCTCTTGATATCGGCTGACCGGAGGCATTGGGCTAGTGTAACCGTATAGGCTTAAACGCACATTAAAGGTCATTCCATGTTTCGATCCATCAAGGCCATCTGCTCCCTGTATTCCCTCAAGCTCATGGGAGAGTCGGTCTTCCTGTAGTCTGCCAGTGGGCTGAACCCAAGTTCATTCAGTCCCGTAGACATTGCCGATGTGAAAGAAGAAGAGTGAGCCTTCGGTAGGAAATGAGCTTCTGTAGCTGTAGAAGTCGATGTGTGCTTGTTCTGCATTGCTGCTTGATAGGCACCAGACGCCGTGGAGATACCTACGCCACCCCGGTACGCAATTGGTGTGCTCGGTCCGGCTGCTCCATGGCACAGAAAGTGTATAGAGGTTAGAGATTAGGCTTGAGACCAATGTCGCAACAATCAGACGTATGGTCTACGCTCACCCTCAGCCGACGCCTGAGCTGCCAGTTTCTTCTGCATATCGAGCCGTTTCTTCTCATTTGTGCGTTTCTTGACGGTGATGTATGCGGCGACTCCAACTGTGAGTTGGTGAGAGACAAGCAATGAGGATGTTTTTTGTAGATACGTGGAAACGTTGCTTCAGCTTAGGTGCATCCCCTCACCCCGCTGATATACGATTGCCTACCGCCGGCTACAGCAGTCCAAGCTAAGAACTGGCTCTTTGGGCCGCTCGCCAAGCTGAACGACATGATAGCTTTGCGCGTGGATAGGATGCAGCAGATAGGACAGATGGCTATATAAGTTCTGTGGCAACAATGAGCAGGCTTCCACCGGATAGACGCCGTCCAGTCCATCCATCAATCGACCATGCGCACACAAAAGGCGATCGAGAATTCGGACGAGACAGCCACAGCGGATCGCTCTGTCTTTTGCTGGCCAGCTGAACGAAGATAGCACAGCACGGCGAAACACGATCCGCACGCTACTGGACATCCACGCGAAGATAAGCGTCCCGCCGAGCCTGCGGCATGGCGAGCGGTCCTCCCCCAGCTGCAGCTGCACCTGGTGCTCCGGGTGCTGGTGGCAGCAACAGCAGTGGCAGGATTGCCGGTGCGGCGACAAGCACTTCTGGACAGCGTAAGCGGTGTTGCGGACACTAGCCTATCGTGTTCCGACGCTGACGGTTGGGACCTGGATAATCACCGCCTCGCTGCTAACCCCTCCGTGTGTATGCACCTTCTTTCGCTCCACACATCCCTATCACTGCGGCCGGAATTCATGCAAACCGGACACTGGATACCCGCAGCCAACAAGGACACAGGTAACATCGTACCAGCCGCAGCCAACGCAGGCAGCAGTCCTGCCGCTCGTTCAGGTGTGTCTCCTGTCGTACACTTCTGCGCCACTCCCCGCCCCGGTCGACTCGCGCGTGCCTTTTTGGCCGTTTCCGCCGCTGCCGTGGTCGATTTCGAGCTTTCTTTCTGACGCCTCTGCTTTCGTTGGCTCTAACTCTCTTTCGTCCGCGTCTACTCTATCGTACACTCGAACTGGGTGGATCTCGTCTCCCTTTGGCACTCAACCACATCCTCTGCCTCGATTTCTTCATTCACTGCATGGATTGATTGATTCGACACGGCGCGAATACACACTTTGATCGGGAATTCTCGACTATCCAACAACCGTAACACGCATTCGATACACGGGCATGTGTATTCTATAACGATTTCCAGGAACAAACCCGTCTCCAGAAGCTGGCCCTCCTGTCGCACTTCCTGCAGTGAGCGCAGACAAAGCAGCTCTCGACAAGCTTTCAGGCAGGATCGGCATTCAAGCGACAGCCACGGCTGCTACATCAACACGCGGCAGTAGCAGTAGTGTTGCCGGAAATCAAGGAGCAACTGCTACAGCTATACCTTCGTCGGGCATGGCTCCCAATGCCAGCTCCAATGCCAGTACCAATGCGAACGGTGAAAAGGGTCAAATTGCAGCCGCTCCTGCCAAGTCGCCAGTAAACCCCCCTGCTCGGCCCTCATCCGGCGGAAACACAGCTGTGCAGCCGCCTAGTTCAGCTACAGCGAACAGCAACGCCCCATCTTCCAATAGCAATACCCGCCCAACAGCATCTGGGCTTGCCGGTTCAGGGACAGCATCGCCATCAGGATACAAACCTTTCGACTATAGCCAACCCCTATCGACCTACTCGCCCGCTAATTATGGCTCCGGAATGCGTAGAAGTCCAGCGACTACTCCTGGTGCGGGGCAGACGAGTGCCAACGCTTCTCCAAATTCAAATCCTATCGCTGCTGGTTTCGCATACGGTGCCACAGGACAACGCGCTGGAAGCGGTCTAAACCCTTCGAATGCTTCCCAGCAGCAGCAACAACAGCAACAGCAGAGTGGAACCGCTTCACCTAGCGCGGGTGGAAACAGGAATGCCCAAGTACAAAGCAGAACCGGTAATAACGCAACACCTCTGATAGCCCCTTCAATCGTCTCGCGGACAAGCGGATCAGCTCCACCTCCTACAGCTAGTGGTCTTTCACCAGCGTCTGTAGCTGAACTTGAAGGCATCGCCAATTCAGCTGCTGCTCTTGCAAGCAATGGCCGTCTAGGCGCACCTATAACACCACTTCCCAAATTACCTTCTCCAGCTATAGCTCCTTCAAAGCCCTCACCAAATCAGCAACAAGCACAAGGAACAGTGCAACAGCAGGCGCAGAATCGTTATAGTGCAGCGTATGGCAGTACAAACTCACTAAGTGCAGCCAATGCGCATGCCATCAGGGATCCTAGAACTCCTAACCCCGTCACAGAAAGCTTCTTATCGAGGTCACCGGTAAGTGCCGGTGCCACTTCCGCTAGCAATCCCGCCTCTTCAGTCAATAGACCTCCGTCAACTTCTGCCGAGCAATCCCGGACGGGAGGAATTGCAACACCCCTCGCTCCCGCTGGTTCTGCTAGTCCGGGGGCCACACGACCTGGCGCTGCCGGTAATGCAGCATCTCCGCCTACGAATGCCAACAAAGACGCTCCTGGACAGAAGCAGGCTGGACAGACTGGACCTCCCGTATCTGCAGCTCTATCTTGGAGAAGTCTACTTGATCGGCCATACGCCGGCGGCTATGGATCCGCTGGAGGCAGTCAAGCTAACCGAACTCAAACTCCGAATCAGCGCGCTGGACACTGGTTTAATCCCCTTGCTGTGAAACAGCAGTCCTCCGCGCAGGCATCTGCACAAGCGCAGGCTCAGGCTCAAGCTCAAGCACAGGCTCAAGCTGCTGGACAGCGACCCCCCTCTTCCGGTGCTTCACCTGCTGGATCCATGTCGCAATCCGCCCATTCACCAGGTACCGCACCAGCTGCCGTGGGGAATGCTGGATCGACTGCACAACAGCAAGCTAACAAGCGCAGAACAGCAAGTACAAGCGCAGCCGCACCGCCTTATAATACGGCTTCTTTATACGGCAATAGACCCGGATCGACATCAATGGAAGCTAAAGATGGTGCCCAAGCTCAGAGAGCCGTGACCGCTTCGCCCATAGTCGGTGCATCTCACACGCCGAGTTCGACGTCAAATGCATTTACAGGTACACAGGCAGGGTCCACTGCCGCCAAAGGTGCCTCTCCAGGTCATCAGCCTCGACCCAGCTACTCCATGACCTACGGCGAGAGGCTACAGCAGCTTCAAGCGCAGTCGGCGCGTGACAGAGAACGAGATAGAGAAGCTCGTGAACGGGAAATGCGCGAGCGTGAAAAGACTGCTGCTGCTATTGCTGCGGGACCCAAGACGGCTCAGGGTTCTCCCCCTCTATCTATCGCGAGGAGCCCCTATTACGGCCTTACAGGGGGCAGCTCCTCCATCCATGCTTCGGGTAAAGCAGCATCGCCGCCAGCTCCGGCCCCGGGTGCTGCACAAAGTCTGCTTTCTCCCCCACGCAAAGCGGCAGATAGGCCTTCTTCAACCAGTGCGTTCGGTTATCTCTTCGGCGGTGGCGGTGCTAGTCGTGTCGCAACGGAAGGAGGAGCAAACCAAGCAGGCAAGGCTAGTAATCAAGCGTCTCACCCAACAGGCATGACAAGCGGGGGATCTGCAAGCCAACCGGGCCAAAGCGGACATTACAGATCCGCGTCAAGCGGGGCTGCTGGTCAAGCAGTATCTCAGCAGCAGTCCGCACCACCGTACAATCGTCAAGCAATACCAGGGAGCTCGGCGCCTATTTCGAGGACCCAGAACACAGGCTTAGGTTTATCGGCTGGAATGGCTCAGGGCAATTGGAGAGCACAAGGCCACAATGGTACTGCCGCTGCAAGTCCGACGCATGCTCAGCAAGCTACTGCAGATAGGAAGCCAGACGTATCCCCTCAGCTAGCTGCGCAGCAGGCACTCGCTCAAAAAGCAGTCGAAACAGCTGAGATCACTGTAAGTCTGCGTAATGTCGGGTATCCTGTAGGTTTAAGCACTGACAGAAGCTACTGTAGAATGGGCATAAGCGGAAACGTAGTGATGCGCAGGAAATACCACCTTCGCAAGCTGACAAACAGTCGCAAGCTACACCGCAGCCCCCTCCCGCTACCCTGCATGCGATGCGCCAGCGAGAGGGCCCTCTGTTTACAGCGGAAGACATCAAAGGCGCTGCTCTGCGGCCACCTCTCATGATTGTGCGATCTGATAATGTAGTCAAGGCTTTGCACAAAATATCCGCTCAACACTATGCCGCTTCTACAAAGACATCACCTCCCACCGCCCCATTCATTGGACGAGTCGTCTATGACCCTTTCATCGATCCGGCGCAACTACTTGACGGCGATATGTTGCGCAAGGGCGTCGGAGGTAAAGTCGAAATCTGGTTAGACACAGAATGGTTGAAGGGCGAAGTTTGGGAAGCAGGCGCGCCTTCTCACCCAGCAGTCAGCCACCCTCCCTCTCCGGCAAGCGATGATCAGGCAGAAACCGAAGACGGCAAGATGGATGAAGCTGCGCAGGACGATGGTATGCAGATAGACAACGGCGACTCTGTGTCGCCGGTAACCGAGGCACCGTTACAAACCACGGCAGCGCAGCGCCGAGAAGATCTTCCGCCATCGTGGACGTTATGGGACCTTGTTCCGCTGAGAGAGCGTAAAATATGGGGAACAGATGTCTATACAGATGATTCTGATATCCTCGCAGCTTGCATACACTCAGGCTGGCTTAGATTAGGCTCTACTGCCCCTCTCTTTGGCGCGTCCTCTGCAGCTGACAACGAGGCAACGCAAAAGCGTAGAAAACGGAGGAGAAAGCCGAACATGGATCACCGCGCGCTTAAAATCACTATCGTCATAGCTCCGAAGCTGATCAAGTACGAAGGTTCGTTACGAGCAGGAGTGTGGAGTAGAAGCTGGGGCAATACGCACGACGGAGTCAGCTATGCTATTGAGAGTGTCGTGTTAGTCGAGGTACGTTGACTTCATGCTGTTATCCTCACGCACATATATACTAACCTTCTTCACCGCTACAGAAAGCGCGACATCGTTTAACGCCGAGCAGATGGAAGGCATACAACCGGTCATTTACCACGCTAGCCAAGCAGAGATGTTCGTGCACTATGGCTTGCGAGCATAGCGATCGTCCCACCTTGTATCCCCGGTCGCTTAAGCTGGGTGAAATGTTAGTCAAAGCTTCTTGAGCATGCAATGTTAAGGCACGATAGCCGGTGTACAGTACGATCGAAAGTGGGTTATCACAGAATGAAAGTACAGAGAGTCATACAGTATGGTACACCTACTATTGCAGCCGTTTGTACACATGCTCGAATTTATCGAAAGTATCTGATAGACTAAAGTTCCACTGCCTGTATAGCAAAGCGCTCGCCAGACCGAAAAGAACGATAAACAAGCCCAGCTTATCATTCCCGAAACCGGCAAGAGCGATGCTTCGCCAAATGTTGCCTATGATACGGTCCAGTACTGTACCGGCTGCTGCGTTCCACAAAGCTGATTCATCGATGGAATAAGGGCTTGGCCAACGTGTACGCTCTTGCTTGTTGGGTTGTATGCGATAATGCGCAACGACAGGCTTATGATCGGACGGGTTTGGCCCATGCAGCTGCAATGTAGTTCTTTCAGCTCCACAGAATATTCTCTGTATATACTTATGTGTAGGGGACTTACAGACTTGTATACCAGCACTTCTTGACCCTCGCTTGGGAGATGCAGGATTCGGTCGCAATAGCTGGGCGCGCGTTTATCGAACGACTGGGGGGGACTGTTAAGCCATAGAAGTGTGTTATGTGCGAGCTATGATAACTTACTACAAGGCCGTTCGATCCCTTGCTGTACTTGTACGTCGGCGGGAAGGTTATGCTCTTCTCCGTCAAATGGTGTAATGTGCGCTTAGCAGAGACTTCCATCCCAAGTTGGTCATGCGCTAAGATCTTGTTATATTCGCCCTTGTCGAGGAAGCTCTGCATATCTGCCTTGTTAAGCGACCTTGGCTCTGTCTTACTTGTACGGTAATTGAGGTCGCCGAAGACGAACAGATAATCTGTATCGTAAAGTTGGTATCGTTCCCCGCCGACATGTTGGTAGAATACCAAACGTTCAACGAGAGCTTGCCAGTCCATATTTCTACGAGCTACATTGTAGTCGTGTGGCGCTAGATGCGCAGTGATGAACGTCAAGGCAATGCCTGACTCCTTCAGCCGAAAACGTAGCCCAACCGCGCCTGGCGTTACTTCGATATCAGCTCGACGCGCATATTCGAAGACAAGATCATTCAGGTAACAAACCTTTATTCGACATGAAGAGGGGTCCACAGCCTGCTTCAGCTTTGGCGACATCCTCCACCAAGCCCCTGAGATCTTGTTTAATATAAATCAGCAGAGCGATTGCACCTATAGAATGCCTCGCAAGTAGTGCTAAACGAAGCGAGTCAGAGTATCCTTGACGAAAACGTTAGGCATCGGAATCTTACTGTAAGAGGTGTCTGATGTCGCCTTCTTTGCATTGCCGTCGAGTTCCTTCTTTATGAGGTGCTCATATGTATCTATGAAACTGGGGGTAGCCCCAGCCAATGCTTGAGGGAGAGAAATGGATTCTCTGTATGCTATCTTGTAAGCAGTAACCCAGCATCCTATTGTGTTGCTGTGGACTCACTGCAATCCAACGGCACAAATGTCTGGAGCAGTGGCGGGCCGGCTATCGGAGGCCCCGACGGCTGTTAGCCACCCCGACGTTGGCAGAGGAACACCTTGTTCAAGCGTCTCTGCAGCGTTCCAAGTATAGACAGCGACATCCAACGCAGATATCATAATGCTTCGGAAGAAGTCTGTGGACAGGCGGGCTGTAAAAGTAATGTAGAGAGAAGACAAGCTAGAAAACGAGAACAGCTTCCTGGAGGGCCAGGCTGCTGGGCATTATCGATCACGACGACATGGCGGCACGCAGGGCGTATATATACGGTAGATTAGTAGCACGAATGATGCAAGCTGAATGATCTTTCCATGCTCATGAGGGCGCCTTCAGGCTATGAATATGCATTATGATACTCTCGCAAGCCCCGCGTTTGCTACAAATGAAGCAAAGTCTATGTAGCTAGATTTTAGACAGTGTAGAACATTACAATGATTCTGAAAGGTTGGGCATTACATTATACATTAGATTTGCGCGAAGACGGCTAAAGGAAAGCTTCTCTATAATGCGTGCTAAATAAATCTATAGCTAAGTCTATGATGCGCTTGCTCTTGCGCTTCTATTATAACATTCTCTCTATAGACTGAACTGACGGGGGGTCACCCGCCCTGGTCCCATTTCCTTTGCTTTGGTAACGACGTTGCATAATTGATGAGATCTTACCAGCCACTAGCCTCGAAGCTTCTCAGTCCGGCATATGAGGCATTGCGGCTCAATTGTCTGTTCTGACTTCTTACTAGGGGATCACGGCTCGCAGGTGACTGTGGGAATGTAGACAGGCTTGATCGACCATGTACATTGTCGAAAGGCGCAGGAGGCAGTCTGTCCCGTCCTCCGGGCAGATCAGGGTATCCTCCGATTTGAGAAGTAGATCCATTCATTCCAAGCGTGCTCGAGTTACCGGACAATAGGCCATTGGACCCCAATGCGCCATTTCCGCTAGAGTAAGTCGGCGTGTATGGAGTCAAAGATGGATACGTTTCTGAACTCAAGATTCGGAAGGAGTTATTTGACCCCATATGGCTAGGTGCATGCAACCCCTGGAGCGGATCTGTGGATGCGGTCCGGATAGGCGCATGCATACCATATGGGCTAGCATGCGAAGAAGAAGCTTCGTATCCGAACATGGGTTTCTCTGATTTAGAGAATGCCGACCGTGAGCCTGTAGATTGAAGAGGTGTTTGCAAGCCGAAAGAGCCTGCAGTGCTTGGCATACTGAACTGATCATCGCTATCAGAACTGGCTGATCGCCTGGAGCCATCTAACGATAAAGAGGGAGTCTTGCTGATACTGTTCCAATCGCTTAAGGAGGATAGGCTGTTCGTGGAAGAGCTTCGTTTAAGAACTCGACTTGGCGAGCTGGGTCGGGATAGAGGCGCGAGTGGCGGAAGATCTAGCTCGCCGAAGGAGCCCATAGGGTGCGTACTGCTGAGTGCCGTAGTATGGCCCTCGTACGAGGGATACCTTGAAAAGGAGGGCAATGGCTGCTGATGACTGTCTATAGAGCCATTGAGCGGTGGAAGAGCGCTTTCTACTTGACTCCAGCTGCCTGAGCGGAGATTCGGCTGTATAGTAGGGTTGAGTGAGGAATAGTTGTAGGCATAATTGCCAGGAGGAACCGATCCCAGATTCGATCCAAGGGCCGAAGTTGACGAGTATCCACTTGCACGCAGTGAGGGTAGAGGAGGCAGTGGGGGAAGGTCTAGACCAGAGGCCCTACTTGCAAACCTAGCAGCGGAGACAGAATCCGAAGTACCCTGTTGAGCGAAGGGTGGCTCGTATAAAGCGGTATTAACAGAACCACGAGGCCTGCTGCTGAAGTCGATCTGGCCTGCCGAGGAATTCGGAAACCTGATAGGCGGCATGTATTTAAGTGAGTTATCAGGTGCGAATACATAACGAGGGGCCCGAGGCAAGCACCTGAGAGACGTGGGCATTGAAGCTGCAGCTGCTGCGGCTTCTACCAGCTCATATTTGCAGGGAAGTCCGCGCACCGTACATGTCGAGCAGGGTTGCTGTTTGTCGCACTGGAGGTTGGATTCGTGCATTCGCAGGTTAGTAACGGCGTCGAGTGAGTCGAGATGAGGGTTGGGACAGATGCAGAGAAAGTCAGCGGCTGTCATTCCGTCAAGCTATCGCGCCAAAGCAGGCACTCCCTCCTCGACAGAAGCAGGAACGTTGTTGTTTCAAAATATCGACGGAGTTGTCGAAAGTATGAGATGCCACTGCGCCGGCGCTGATGTGCTTACCCTGACTTTTCTTTTACGACACGCGTCGCAAGCAGAGGGGCCGCCTTTTGGCTCTGTGAAGGGGGTTTGACGGGGAGGGAAAGGAGATAGGGGATGCGAGAGAACGAACAAAACAATGTCAATTCCGATGAACGATACATAGGTCAGCAGTGTGCCTTGTCCCTGTCATGCCACTTGTGCAAGAGCAAGCACGCCCTTTGAGTGCTGTGGGTAGCTGGTGGCGGGATCAAGTGCACGTGCTTCGAATCATCTTGACGAGCCCCATCAAGACCATGATGATGACGAGGGTAATGATGACTTACTTTTAAGCAGTGATGACGGTGGCAGGAGAGCCGCATCATTGAGGCTGAGAGGGGGTAGCGAGGTCCCGAGCTTGCTGGCGGATGTATGAGCTGAATAGTTCATCTTTTTAGAAGTGAGAAGAAGCCAAGGCAAGGTGAAGCCAGTCCGTGTCTCTTTAGATCAGATCAAAAGTAGTATCGTCTGTGTTTCCAAGATACCAAACCAGTCCAAACGGAGTGTCCGATGTATAGGGGAAGTTTGCGTCTGCAGTGGTGAGCGTCTAGCCCTGTGTATTCGATGACTGTTGTTGTGGCGTTGCGCGATTGTACGCTGTCGACTTTGGCCGCTTCTTCACAAGGGAGGAGAGTCCTGAGTGTGCGGTATCTTGCGGCAATCTGAACCAGTCAGGCTGACACGGGGAGATGGACAAAGACCGACTGAAGCTAGTCGGGGACCTCCGAGACCTCGATGGAGCGAGTCGGGAAGACCGTGGGGCTGGGCACTTGCACCAGGCAGGCAGGCAGGTAGGCAGTCAGGCAGTCACGCAGAAAGACAGTTGGTTCAGCAATCAGCAGTCAGCAAGCCTGGCAGTGAGCGCAGTCCCGTTTGTAGCCTGTGTTTCTCGTCCAGCAGCCAGTCCGGTCAACCCCCGTGCGATATCGAGCGGTCTTTCTTTTCATGCTCGCTCGCATCCGGCCTCGTATGCGAGCCGTACACGATGGGATGCAGCATTCAAGGGTAATGCTGAGGTGTCTTTGGAGAGTTGCCCTTCGAACGATGCAGATAGCAAACAGTCATTGTTGTGTATCTTGCACGCCAAAGCTTGGTGTGTGTGGCACTTTGGCTGATGGGGTCATGTTTGTCTGGTCTGCCGTGTTTGCCAGCCACGAGAGTATGGTGTTTACAATGCCACGGTTATCTTACGGTTCTACCTACGCGACTGCTATTCCTGGCAGGCCCTATTGGTCGGTGTGAATTCAGGCTGTATGGATGGCGTGACAGCGTCAGATTCCGTGCCCACAGTATAACTATGTTACGGGATACGCGCAGAAAGTATATCAGATCGGAGTTGTGAAGTCAGTCAACGATGGCCTTCGTGTCAATGTGCTAGTGCGGTTAATGATGTGTATGCATGCGAAGATGACGTGGCAAGCGAATCAGTCAACACCACTGCACGCAAGGCGGTGTCACCCCTGCCACAAGGAAGATCGTATATATACTTTTACCAATGAGCTTCAGTCTAACAGTAACAACAGGACTACGCAGAAACTCCACATAGCAGCCATTGCTCCTCTAGAAATTCGTAGGAGAAAGTTCGAATGTGGTAGATAAGTCATACGCATAGTATTCATAAAGTGTTATTAAGAGAGAAAACGATGAATGACGTTCGAAAATTATGGTAAGAAAGGGTATAAGAGTTTCCATCCAAGGAAAGTGTCTTCCTCGCCCTCCCCCACCTCTTCATGCTATGCTATAATGATACATTGCATTCACTGCTTGCGTTGTCATTGCCCAATACTGCTTCCTCTCGTCCACAGCTCAATCGGCTACGAAAAGATCAAAGCAGCTGCATCTGGATTTTGTATGCCAAGCGCGCCAGACTTGACTCCATGGAGAGTAGTTTCCCCCGCTTCAGCTTTCGAGGAGTGGGTCTGTGCTGCTGTGGATGGATCTTGTCCTTGCGATTCCAGCGAAGAGGATGTAGAAGCATGAGTGTGCAAGTCCGACTGTTCCGACTTCTCTTGAGAGGACGGTGGAGGCGATGTGCTACTTCTCTCGCTCAAAGTGCTTTCCGAAAGAGCTAATGTCTTTTCTGTCTCCTTCGCATCATTGTCCTTCTCTCCACCAGGCATATCCGCAAACCGTTGTCTAGGTGATCCTCTAAGTTTACCATACTTGCCTTCTTCACTTTTCTGCAAGGCGTCCCATGGAACGGTTCTACCCAATGAGATGTAGCCATTCTCTTTGACTAGAGGCGACCCATACATTCTAGCTGATCCCCATTCTGCGGGTACAACTTCTATTTCTCCAATTTTTCCATTCCAAGTCGGTATTGTTGCTACTTTCTTCTCTGTTCTACGTTGACCGTTCTCGTCGTTGTCTTCATCATACGGAGGGAGACGATCTCCACTTGGTGTCGATGGTACAAATGATTGATATGCAGGAGCATCTAAGCCGGTATCCCAAAACTTCTCCCTCCCAAGCAAAGCCAATGCTGTCTCCAAGAACCACTCATTCCTCTTCAGGTAATGTACAACGACGGTACCGCCATACGGTAGGCCGAGGAAGCGGCGCTCCTTCAAGGTCACAGTGTCGGGGTCGTAGCGCAACGTGGGAGCTGGGATTGCACGGTGCTTCAAGATGTCCGGATTGACAGGTGCATCTGGCAAAAAGGAAAAGCCTTTCTTGAAGTTAGGACTGCTTCCAATCGGGAATTGTGCACCAGCATCGGGCTGAAGGCGCTCATATGGATCAGGGGGTGTACTACTGTCTCCAGGCGTAGATTCACTGGACGTGATGGATGCATCCGTATCATTCGCATAGGCTTGTAAAGAGGGATCCGCCTGTCCAGACGCAATATCGATTTCTTCTCGTCCATTTCTCTTCCAGAATTCCCATGACCGTTTAGCATGTTGCGGTCGAATATCAAGCTCGCCAGGATCGCGAAGAAGTGAGTTCGGTATCCGGTTGTATTTGCCAAATGCCGTCTCGGTACGTAGATTACTGTCGTCCAGAATTCACATTAGCTCGAGCCATAAGGCGATAGAGGGAATGTGGGGCGTGGCACTACTCACTACTGGGATCTGGCTTCATCGGCCCTTGAACTCTTTTCAGCACCACCTCGAATCCTCTCGTCCGAGCTATCGAATACTATACTGTCCCACTGTAGCACATCTTTTGCTGATACCTTATTGGTCCATCCATCGAGCGCGGTCCATCTACCCCCGCCTTCAATCAGAGCTTCAACTTCTTCCTCGATAGTAAGCTCTTTCTTAGGTTTTACATAACCCTTCTTCCACTTAGAGACGGAAGACCAGGCGTCTGATAACTCGCCACCTCTTCTTTGCTTCTCAGCGGCTGAAATGCCGGTTCTTCCGTCTGCTCTTACTCTTTCTACCTCATCTGGGAATAAGAAACCGTGTGAATATGTAGTAGCTGCTTTAGGATGGTCGTAAATGTAGCATCTTTCTGTTATCCAGTTGATGGATGATGCATTAGGGTGTAAGCGCATCCATTTGGCGACTCGCTTATCTTCCGCCCCTGTTGTGTAGGCTTCTAAAGCAGGATAGGTAGCTACATAGTTGACCAAGTCAGCGGACAAAGCGTAACATTCTCCGCCCATGAAGAGGTTCCGGATGAGATCTGTATACATAGGTACGTAAGCTCCAAACAATGAAAAGAGAAGTTACCGTTCGGCAAACACTTACATCCCCAATAAGTATTCGTCCTAGGTGCGACACGTAAATGTCTCTCCAGTTCATTAAGTACTAAAAAGGAGTCATCATCCGCCTTGACTACATAATCCGCTTTCTTGAATCCCAAATTATAGGTTTCTAGTTGGTGTCCATCACTGTCTGTAATTATATTATTATATCTATTATCAGGCGTTAATTTACCTATTCTTTTGGAATTATGAGGAGGTTTATAATAAAAAGGTACAGTAGCATTCTCATTTGCCCACTTGAAGAAAGCATGTGTTTTGCCTTGATTCATGTTTTCCTTGGTGTCCAATACGACAATATCGTTGTAAGTCTCCATCTCCAAGGCTATTCTCCTAGAGTGATGTTTCCTTGGTCTTCCCAGTATGAACTTGACTTGTACATTCTGGGCTATCTTGCCAGTATGAGGATCAATGGGCCGCGAATGCCGCAAGTACGTAGATCGTATCAGATGTCGTCGCTCGTACGCCGCGTCAACACTGAACACGCCAACGAATACATCGACGGGTGCCAGCGAGTCCGCAAGTTCATGAGGGAAAGGGCGTTGTTCTTGACAATATTGTCTCCAGGGTCGAGGGGCCTTATCAGTTGACAGCACGTGGTACATGAATGTAGTGACTGAGAAGGCGAAAGCCGCAAATAGGGCAATCGAGAAAAGTATGGTGAGAGGTTGAGTGGGAACGAGAGGATGTCTCAAAAATCTGTACCACCATTTCTGTATCGTTAACGGCACAAAGGCCGAGAACCTTCGCCTGTTTCTATATCCAATCGCGCTTCCGTCAAGCAAAGGATGGTTGAAACTTCCACCGTTGGCATTTGTGTTTGCTAACGTGAAATCATCGCTTCCACCATCAAATAGAGCCGCATTCCCAGACCTTCTTGGCGACTTCCATCCCGCTCTCCTCCTCGATGCCGTCGAGTAACTTGAGGCCGTATTTGGCGTACCCGATGCAGAAGAGAATGACGAAGACAACAGGGGAAGATCTGTAAGAGACGGGTCGCGTGACAAGACCGTACTGCCCAATTTCCGAGCTAAAGGACCTGTTCGATAATGATACCCATTGTTGGCAGCGAAGAAATATCCATCGTCCGGAACATCATAGTCTGCGCTGGATAGAAGGCCTCTTCGGTCCTTGCCACTCTTGCCCGTCGCGCTTGCGGTGGTGCTCTTACTCGTGCTCGCGCTACTGTTGCTCAAACTTCGAATGAGGTTTGAGCCAGCTGGTGCCACTCCATTTAGAGCACCGGCCCCTGCTGATGTCGAGGCGACTCCCGATGCAGAGGATGAACTGCCCCTTGCGCCGTGGTGGTAGTGATGGTGTATGTGATGGTGCACAGCTGAAGAAGCCGCAGACGAGGAAGAGCCTTCAGGTGATGTAGAACCGCTTGCATTGATACTACCAACAGCTGAAGATGGCTGGCTTCCGAGAGCAGGAGATGCAGCTCTTGATGATAGGATTGATCCAAACCCAGCAGCCCTTGCGCCCTGGTCCAGCTGCACCCCGCCGAAACGCAGCGTCCTCGATGTGGAGTCTGCTACCTCTGGATGGCTGTATTCAGACGACATAAAGTCATCGCTCAATGCATCTCCATCGCCGTTGCTGTTGCTGCTGCTGCCTCCGCTGTAAACGGAACTCGCGCTCCCCAGCAGGCTGGCTGAGAGGAGGCCATTGTTGCTCGTGGAAGAGGATGAAATGGACGACGTTGGATGGTGGCTGTTCGTGCTTTGAGACAGCGAATGAGGATCATGACGCCCATTTCTCTCGCTGGTATTCGTCCTTGCTGCTGCTTCTCCTGTGTCGGTAGAGGTGCGGCTGCTCCCGCTGAGCGCAGTCATGTGCAGCGGGCCCATGTCAACAACGGTGCTCGCGCCACGTTGTCTTTGGCCGCTGGAGGCGGTAGGCGATGGTGTAGCGGCATACGGCTGGGTGTCTTCTAGCGACTGTAGCAGCTGCTGGCGCTGAGACGCTGCTCCGCTGCTGCTGCTAATGCTGGTGCTGCTCCGTGGACTCGAGACGGAGGAACTGGGACCCGACTCTGAGCTGGTGTAGGACGGTGGAGGGTCTCCGCTGCCGGACGATGCTGCATCACTGTAGAAGTAGTACGGTGTCGATGGGCGCGTGGCCATGCTGGCTGCTGGACCTCACCAAACCTCGCCGGCGAGTGTTGAATCGCCTGGAATGCGTGAGGTCGGAGCACGACGACAAGGGCTGGTTTGGGCGACCTGCCGTTGACGCTGCCACACACGCGATGTTCTAGGTAAGGTGCTCTATATGTATGCCTGTCGGTGGTGGTGTTGGATGGATGATGGCAGTCGTGCAGAACCAAGGCATGTACTTTCACATTGAGAAGCAAGCTGGTGGCTAGCTCGCCGCAGCACCGACAGCGAGCACGAGCAAGCGGTAACAGCAAGCCCGAGGATCAGCGCGCCTTCTGAAGGCCTGCCGATGATGCTCTCCTGCCTGCCTCGACTCTGCTGCGGCTTCGAGCAATGCCGGCCATTGCATGTGTACTGGGCGACTTCAACACGCAGAATGGTGGGCAACGACGCGCTGCGACACGGCGGCAGAAACCAGCACAGCTCGGACAGCAGCTCTCTGCACCATTGGACATCCTGACGTACTCCCACCAGCAGGCTGATCCAATCCATCCCTGGCCGAGCTCGGGACTTTTCCACGCCTCGCACAGCCACTGTGATGGCCGCCAACTTGGCTTGATTGCAATCCGGTGGCCCATTCGCCCGCAAGATGTACGCCTTTATGGCTCGTGTCAAGCTAGCAAAGCTGTATTTGCCAGACGTTCCTTCCTTCCGTTTCCTGATAGGTATTCTTGCTCCTCTGTTACCGTCAAGCTGCTCGACTCTGCCGTCGCTGACATCACACCGGGCCCTCGAATCTGACGGCTGCCTTTTCGGGACGCACACTCTGACGGGTTTTGTGATCCAGTACCTACCCGCCGACATCACAACCGGAGTGGTTGCAGCGCTACCAACAGCTGAATGGAACGCTAAACAGTCGCATTACATTACTCGTATATCGTGACCTCGGAGCCCACACCTGACTTGCATGTTTACAGTGGTAAAGAACAATGCCCATCTCTTCCTACGATGATCTTGCCATCGATCCTCTCGCGACGCGCTATAAAATGCATAGGCAATGAGAGATAGCATGCGTAGAAGTCGATGGATCTACTCCCTCTCGGATGTCGCTATGAAGCACGTGAAATCTGACCTCCCTATCGGCGTGACATTTATGGTAGACCAGCAACACCCACTTCAGGACCACCAGCTACACGTTAGTAGCAGGAAAGAGACTCTGCCCTTGAGATATCAATCGCCTTTCGGGAGGAGATGTGAGTGGAATGCACTTCACTGTTCTAGAAGCTTCGATGTGGCCAGCTTTTCTGGGTAAAGGGCCAGCACTCACACCCAATGCATCTTTCCTTCAGTCTAACTCACATGCAGAAGTTCATCAGGTTGTAAGCTCCTGTAGCACGTATATCCTGCGCGTGACCGCATCATCGTGAGAAATCATGCCTGCGTCTGATCAAGACAATACCGCCTTGTGCACGAGAAGTGTTGCAGAAAAGGAACCCAGGGAGCGGCTGTATGGTTTAGCAATGGCCACAGACGGGCCGTCATATCCGCTCGTAAGCTGTAACCGACGGGATGAGCCGCTCCAACGAACCTGTTCTTGCGAGACTTCTAGTGCACGTGGCGATACCTCTACGCCATCGGTAGGACCGACATGCATGGATCCAGCCCTTCTTGCGGCCATCGTTGCGCAAGCTACGGCCACCGTCATGGCGTCTATGCGAAGCCTATCTGTAGAGCGCGAGCCACCAGACGTCAGCAATGCAGAATGCCTCCTCGCCGAACAGCTTTCAGGAGTCTCGAAACTCACCGGTCCATCCAGTTATCGGACGTGGTTGGAGGATATCAAAGCTGCATTCGAGTCTGCAGGTTTATGGAAAGAAGCAGATCCCTTCATCAAGTTGACCACCGAGGAAGAGAACCCTACCCCCCTTCAACGCCGACTGTTCGGCCAGCTGAAATTACAACTGGACTACAATGTACGAGGAAACGTGGCTACTTGCAAGTCCGTGCGAGGTGCCATGTACAAGCTCCACAAAGTTTTCGCTGGCACATGAGACACGGCAACGTGGCTACTCAGAAAAGACTCCAGCAAGCTGTTTTGATTCCAGAAAAAAATCCATCAATTCGAGGTCAGTCCGAGTCGATGATCTTGCACGTGCCTATATGGAAGTCGGAGGAAAAGTAGAATGTCGGGATAAGGTCAATTAGTCTCTTTGGGTTCGGGACAGGCCCTGATTTCGCCTTTGCATGCGGACTGTCGTCGAGTGTGGTCGGGTATTCAGAAGGTCGGTAGATTATGGAATTACATATGGCAGAAGGGACCAAGTAGCTTCCATTGGCTATACATATTCAGCACATAGAGATCGTCGAGATAAAGGAAAGTCTACGTCAAAATTTATAATTGGTACTAGAGTGGGCCCCTACCTTGTCATTCCGCCAACGCTCCCTTGTCACCACCTATACAGCCCAATCTGCATGTGGACTGTGCCGAAGCCTGGCAAAGAAGCAATGTGGTTATGAAATCTCGTGGAAGATCTCGATCTCGGGGTCACTCCTATTACATTGCCTGTTAAACAATGCTGCTATCACCGTAGCTCATTCAGAACGTAGACTTAGCCGTACCAAACACTTCACTATTCTTCAACACTTCATCGGCAATGTCTATCGAACAAGGCATAATTAGACTGAAATATGTTGGGACACGCGAACAAGCCGCAGTTGCACTCACAAAAGCTCTATATTCTGTCAGAGTCCCAATATCTCAGGTTAAGAACAGTCTCATTGACTGAGAGTATTGAGAAATACGCTTCGCTGTTCTAGAGGCTTCGATAAGACCAGCCCTCTGTGTAAATAGTCAGCTCTCTACCTACCGTATCTTGCTTTAATCTCACTCGCTTTACAAGTTCATCGAGATGCTTACTTCCAGTCAATTTACAGGAATAGCCTCGCCTCGTCTAAGTAGCCGTCCCTTGTGACTTTTGGTTCGACGCCTACCGTTCAATACCTTCTATGCTTATCAGTCATTAGGATAGATACGACTTTGGGCCATGCAAGAACAAAATCACGGCTCGTTGCCTCAATTTACATGACACAGCTCGGAGGCTAACGAGCTTTACTCGAGTTTCAAACGGAATTCCTCGCTAGCACTGAAAGGGACGATAAGCGACCGCAACTTCCCAGATGATGCGGCTTTCTTCCTCGGTCTATTAAGCGATCCTGTGGGTGTAGATGATATAGAAGTTGAGCCTTTCTAAGTCTCGGACAATGTCGTATAGTCCAAACCCCTCTGGCAATGTTTGGATTGTGTAGCTGCATATCGGCCCCGAAAAGTAAGAAATGGAGGTATCCTGGTAAGCTCTCCTCTGCAAGAGCAGGAACAAGAACAGTCGAACAGCGAAAGCCGCGAGTCCATATACGAAACGAAGGTTTTGAGAGAGGTAGCTTCGACAGCCTTCCCGAATCATTGCTAGTCCTGTACCCAATGCACTACAATATAAGCAGGACTACACTAACATATGTAACGCATAACTTCAGAACTCTTCTCACAGAGTCCCATCCTGTTATTTCACCCATTGACTTTCCTTAAATCTCCCGTGGTAACTTTCATCCGTGTGACGGGACACTTTCCTTCTTTTTCCACGTACTCAAAAAGACATCGATAGTCACCAACGTAGCCAGTCGGTAAGGCGGTAGGATTGACGACGTGATTCCGGCAGACAACACAGAAACCAGCTTTTGGTGCCTCTCCTTCCAAGTGCTTACCCCAGAGACCTTCCGGATGCGGCTTCAGTTTCGAAGGAGGCGCCCTCAGCGCAGGGGGGCCATTCGTAGCTTTCGATGTCGATAAGCGTGCTCGAGCGTATGATGATGAGTACCACCACTCTAAAAACTTGAAAAAGAATATTGAGGCTGGGAGGAAGACTTTCAAGCCTTCCAATGCCAGTTGCGGACCAAGCCGCAAACAACGTATCACTATCTCGAGCTTGGACGGCTTTGCGCCTGTTGATGGATCCGGACCGAAAGTGGATTGACGCAAAGACTCCTGAGCCGCCCTCCCTGCGCGGTAGTCGCGCTCTGTCATCCGCCGTACGTCGATGCCTAGCCAATGTAGCCAGGGTCTATAATAAGGCGTCTTTTCGAAGAGATATGCGATATTGTAGAAGAGGATGGCTGCATCGTAGACCTTATTCAATTTGGGCCAGAGCGCCTTGAAGAGGCTGGCAGAGCGAATCTGTAGCGAAACGAGCCGCGATGAAGTCTGACGTCGAAGATAAGGAGTCAGTAGAGTGAGGCTTGCACACCATCATCGACATACAATTTCATCCGCTTCTTGTTGACGGTCTTGATCCGCAAAGAGATCGCCGCCCTCATTGTTTCCGCCTATCCTGTCGTAAAGATCGTCTCCTTTGGCGCGTAAATATGGCACTGCAATCTACGCGATAACTCAGGACTGGTGCGAGATACTTTCGCGCTTCACACTCACTAGAAAGAAGAGAGACCACCTGAGTTCACGCTTTCTGAGCGCTTGATGATCGCTAAACAGGTCTGCTGCAGCTTGTGCCCGTTCTGACGAAACGCCTGGACGTCTGCGCCGCTTCATTCCATAGAAATTCTCAGCAAAAGATCCACCTGGATAGTATTAGGGATGCGACGTAAGCCAGTGCGGATTTAAGCCAAAAATAAGGTAATCTAGCGTACTCCACTGCTTCAGGTAGTGGCGCTCTATGAAAAACATTAGGGCAGCATAAGTCTCCTCATGCCGGTTAGAGAAGCGTAGCATATAGCGCGGATATCGAGTGGCTAGAACCTATGCAATGGCAGGCAGACTTTAGCTACCGTATAGGGTAGGATAGTATGCACCGGCAACATGAAGCAGACTAACCGAAAGTAGGTAACGGACTACAGGTTGCAGCAGGTCTCGGAGTTGCTCTGCAGCAGGTATTCAGTGATTCAACCTGATATCGGGAGCTGCGCCACGTACCCTGAGCAGCCAGCTCGAAGAACGATGGCCTTGCATCGTCGTTGATGATTTCCATGTCTCCTGATATGTGCGGCCCTGGACGGCGGATTGAACCACTATCACCAGGAACCCCGTGTCTGAAGCGTGCTGCGTCGCTTTTGGCGAGGTACGGATGCAGCTATCGTGTTACTCGACAGCATTACTGTTTGCAGTTCTAGTCCAAAGCTAGGTATCGTAAGTCTGGCTCTTTGGCCGGAGGTGTGATCGAGAAAGCGTGGATAAGCACTTGAACTTCCCAAGACCTCCGCTTTCACTCGCACTATAGAGCTTTGTTTCGACTCACATATGATCGCTCCGTCCATACATCCTTGACGACATGCAGCGGCAGTGCCTGTGCAGAATACGCCTGCGCACGCCTCAAAGCGCCGACTCAGCATCGCAATGTCAAGTAGCAGCAGCAACATAGCCAACGGCTCCAGGAGCAACGGGCAGAGCATAGCAGGCGGCAAGAACAGTCCAGCCTTTACGCAGCTGTACACTCGCACATATGCCGCCAGTCAGATCTTTGCCCGAAGAAGCCTGCAGAGTTGGGGACGGTTCGTGGCCACTCGGCCGATTACTGTCCTTTTGCTCTGCTGCGTCTTTCTCTGTGCCCTGACATACCCGGTTCTCTCGCTCTATGCATGGGCAAGTCCGGCGTCAGCTTCGGGACTGTTCTCGTTCCTCAGGACGGCCCCTGCTCTGCATTTCGTCGGTGATGACGGTAGCATCGCCAGAGCAAGAGACCTCAAACTGCCTTGGCAGAACCTGGATTCGGTGATCATCAATGGAGAGGAAGCTTGTTGGCAACGAATACCCAAATTCCGCGAAGTCACTGTTCAGCAGGTCTTGCTCGGCTTCCCGGCTGACAGTCGCGTCGCTAGCGAACATGGTGTCCTTGACCGAAAACCTCTTCATGGCGTCTACAATCTACAACGCCAACTACACGAGATCTTGTCTTCTCCACAAAACCAGTCAAGCTTAGCATGTGTGATGACGAACATTTCTATGGATACTCGTGACCTACCTACGTGCTTTACGCTTTCGCCTCTGGCCTATTGGGAGTACAATGAGAATGAAATGCTGTCCGATACTTCATTGATAGCTACAGTCAATCAAGCAACACTTTCCAGCGTTCCAATCCCATTACAGCACGATGACTTGTTTGTAGGAAGGACCTATGCTGGAAACACTCTCCGCAAGGCCGACTACGCTGTCTTGACACTCTTCCTCGAAGGCTCAGCTTTACCAAATGCCCTAACGAAAGTGGTCGATGACATAGCGAAACGTCTGGGGTATGTTCTGATAGAACCGTCCTCGATCGGTTCAAGAGCAGTCATGAAGCATCAGTCCGAAGTAAGAGTTCGGGCAACGGCTTGGGAAGACGTACTCTTCTACACCGGCTACATTATAGTTGGTACATACATTTTCCTGACATTGCGGCGGCTGGATAAGGTGAGTGACCACAGCCTGCCTCTCGGCCTTACAGGCAAGCTGTTCACACTATGCTCTTCAGGTCCATTCCAGAACAGGCCTGGTCATTACTGGCATCGTGCAAATGCTTGCCGCAGGTCTGATGAGTCTCAGTTTGTGCGCACTGTCGGGGTACAAATTCAATCTTGGTAAGGCTCCTCCATATATCTATACTCCAAGGGTATCGGCTGAAACACATGGACCTGAACCTGGACTTGCAGTTCCTGTCAAGCTTATACCGTTCCTTATCGTGGTTCTTGGGGTAGACAATATGTTCGTCTTGACTACAGCTGTCACCGGCACTTCCATCAATCTCCCTGTGAAAGATCGGATCGCTGAAGGACTCGCTCAGAGCGGAGTCGGTATATTCTTGAATCTTATTATGGAATTAGCCGTATGCATGCTGCTATACATCGCGATCCACGCACAAGTCATACGCGAGATGGCTGTCTTTTCGGCCGTTGCCTTAGTTGTAGACTATGTCATGGAGATGACGTATTTCATCACGGTCCTCAGCATTGATATGCATAGATTAGAACTCGCAGACTTCCTCACTCAGGGCTCGGGAGCTATTTCACCAGCAGAACATCAGAAGACAGACGGCGTCGGTCTACCCCGGTTCCTGGAAATCATGATCAATTCTGTTCAAGATCGACAAGCTCGAACATATACGGCTGTTATTCTGATAGGATCAAATTACCTTCTCTACCTTCTCTACGGTGAAGATTATTTCGTTCCGGCATTCTGCTCAAGCATCCAGCACGCAGCAGGAAACAAGCTCGCTGCCGATGCCGTTGGCACTGCCAGTGAGCCCTTTTGGCGAGCACTAGGTGCAAGATCTTCTGAAGCAATCCACATAAATATTCCGATGCCCATCGTACTCTTTTTCGATTCTTTCAATACTCGACCCAGCTTTTATACTGTCGCGAAAGCATCAATTCTGGCGGTTGTTAAGTTCGTTGTTCTGCCAATCTCCCTCACTACCTGTGGCCTATACCTTCTCCTTGTACAATTACTCAAGGGTACGGATCAACGACAGAATATACCGGAAGCGGCAGAAAATGCTGCGGACCAGCTCAAGGCAGTCTCAGATGAAGGGTCCAACTTCACCGTCTCCGCTATGCACTACAATACCGCAGATGTAGAGCTTCTAGCAGTATCTGATGATGGGAAAGTTTGCGTCAGCTGGGTGGCACTTGAACGGTGCATCCGGTTATGGGAACAGGGCAAGGATGCAGCAAGAGGCGGCGAGAAAATGTTAGGCGTTGAATTGGTCTTCGGGACTCACCTGAAGTTCGCAGAAATTCTGACGCACATTGCGATCAATGCGGACGGCACGAGTGTGGCTGCATCAACGAACACTCGTCGGGTACTGGTCTGGCAGACGAGCAAAGGTAGCTCTCGTGCGTGCTTCGCCGAAATCTCACCTCCAAGTCGTTCAAAAATCCTGTCCCTGCTGCCTGAACCTGCAAGAGATGCGAAATCGTCGCCCCCTCGAGCCGTGGGTCGAAGATCGCCCACGGATAGCTCCACCCCAGGTTTTCTTTCAACTCACGAAGATGGCTCAGTCTGGCGATGGCAGTGCCATGGCGGCAATCCAGTAAAGCTTTTGCCGGCCAGGTCTGCACCAGGAACCTCCACATTTGCCGCAAGCAAGTCGATCCATCTAGAGACCGTCCTGGTACGAGTGTCTGGCGTGGAAGAAATCGTTGATGCCTGGCGATACAGTCCTTCTACTACAGAATGGCTTCCACTAGCCTCATTTTCGTTGGAGACGTCTACTGGAAGTATAACGTCGACCTCTGTTGTGCTCGATGGATCGTCTTCTCTGCTCATCCTTGGTCGCTCGAGCGGCTTCGTCGACATTTACCATCTTGAAACTGAAAAACAAGTCTTCACTTCGAGGATCCATGAGGGATCGGTTCGGCAAGTCCGGCTAGTCTCCATGCCCGTTATGCAATGTCCATTGTGTAAGAGCCTCGTCAATGACACTCAGATTCTGGCTTCCTCGGATGCTAGCGCGCTGTTCCTGACACGCTTATCGATGGCGAAGAGTGAAGACTGCAGTTGCGAGCATGGTATAAGCGGCCAAATGGCTACGTTTCCATCGGTGTTCTCGCATACCTCTTCACCAAGTCGAAAGGCACCTTCCCCGCAAGCAACCGCAGATGACCCCAGCAAAAGTCTAGCATACCCGCTTTCTCCACATGCTCTTCGACGCCTAAGTCATGCTGCTGACAGACGAAAAGGCGACGATTCGCCTCGCAAGCCGGGAGAGGCGGCTTCGACAATTGTGGACCTGGGATCGCCACTGCCCAGAAGTCGGGGGAAAGCGCCAGTGGAACAATACCTACCCGGTATGAGCGGGGAGAGAGGCCAGACATGGGACTTCCTGCACCTCGGAAGCATAGCCACAGATTCTCGTTATTCCTGGGATATCTGTGGGGATCAACTTGTCGGCGTGCGGAAGTCCATACGATTCAGCACAACTTCAAGTGCGCATCCGCTCGGTCGCTGGGAAACCTGGGCATGTTCGCTACTCACCTTAAGGACTGCCCCGTCGGGTTCATTGATCCTCCACAGCTCGGCCATCGACAGGATGCTACCTGGGGGTGCACCCAATCAGGACAAACAAATCGCACCTGCCCTTCAGTTGCCATTCAGTAGGGTACGGCACTATGCCGTCGCGGCGGATGACAGCAGTGTCACTGTAACGTTTGGGAATCTTATATGTACTTTCGCTTCACGTGGAGCGACAATGCCAATGATGCGCAAGTCATCGTTGCAATATGGCTAACTCCCACGGTCACTTTGGAGCATTCAAAGAGGAAGGCATTGTACAGGACATCCTGAATGCGCCACATCATATAAATAACCGTGAGTCGACATTGGGACCCTGCTTGACTCAATTACCATTCTGAAATCAGTCGTATCGCAATGTGCAGCTGAGTGTGGATGAACCGTCACAAGGAGCTTTTATCTTACGCCTACGCCGACGTGAGGCCGGTCGGCCTGTCTGTCTTGCTGAACATGGGTCAGAATCGCTGGCAGCATAGAGTGACACAAGATACTGTAACGCACTCGTATTTATTCCGGTTAACGGGCTTTGCACATCGTGCTCGCGATGTGCTTGGAAGCCCTTCGAACACATGCAGCTCAGGTACTCCCTACTAGAGCTTGCAGAGCTTCAGAATTCCTGCTCTGCTACTTATCATAAAGCACATCTTCTTTAGGTTGTGAATAAACATGGACATCGTTTGTGCTAGTGAAAACATCGAAACTCTGCAGGAAGTACAGTATATCAATGTGGTATAGAGTTCATCTTTCGTACTTGGCACTTCTCACGTTCTTGCTTGTTGTATCAGCATTACCCGTATATATGACTCGTTATGACCATATTACAATGCAGTATTAAATTAGCAGAAGATAGCACGTTGTCGAAAAGAAGTCATAAGAGGTATGACCAGGGAGCCACCTTATCCTGATCACGCTGGTTATTGGGCATCAGGTGACAGGCAGAAGTGATAGAAAGTCGTTCACGCCTTCCTTGTCGTATGTATCATGTTGACCATCTAGCTACGGCCTAGCTGTCGTCTCGCCCGATCACGCGTCTAGCTTTCAATGGCACCCGGTTCCTTTGCTTCATGACCGGCGACAATGGCAATGCCACCGAGCTTATGGCACTGAAGTGCTGCTGTCCTGAAGTGTGATCTACCTCCAATCTATCGAGCCTACTTGCGGTCATGCTGCGGCGCGGTTCGACCGCTGTCAATGTTGATGATCGTGGACACCCATATCCTGCAGTCGCAGCACATTCGCAAAGCAGCTTTAGCTCGTGAGTGAGAGTACAGGGTTAACATCTTAATCCTTTGAGTAACATATCGACTCCATGCCAGCCCGGAAGGAGAATACCTGTTGACATATGAAGTAAGCCCTCCCGTCCCGGTGACGCCGGCAACACCTGGCGGGACCGCAACTACGCCTGCAGCGGCAGCGGCAGCTGCAGCTGCCCTGGCCAGCTCCACAAATGAATATCCAGCTTCCCTATCGATAGCGGTTATAACCTTTCCCGCCGCATCAACTTCTAGCAGCTCCGGTCTGCTGGGCTTAGGGGGTAACTCGCAAAGAGGCACTCGAAGTAGGGATGCTTCGACAACGCAAGTACAAGAATTGTATTCCAGCAGCACACCGGGTCCGTCCAACCTTAGCAGCTCTATTTTGGCTGTGAATGGTCAAGCGCAAGACGATCAAGCTTCTTCTTCGCATTCCGGATCCTCCTATGATAATGCCGGCCAGGCAAACAGCAACAGTGCACCTGGACATTCCCCCGCCAGTTCACGTCGGCGACCTCTCATGTCTCTGCCTTCGATGACCTCGATGCCCTTGCCTTCTTTGGGTTCAAACAATAATAACGGCTCTGCACCAGCCACATCTACATCTAAACCAAAGAGTGCTTTCCGAGGCACAAGCTCCAATTTTGTCAAATCATACGAAGGTCTGCCTTTCAGCGGAAGAGCAGACAAGATCTGGCAAAGTCAGGAAGCTCGTGAAGTGATTCTTGCGATTTCCACCGGACCAAAAGCCACTTTGATCTGGGATATCAGTCCTCGAGCCAAGTTTCGTGATCCAGTAGCAAAGCTTGCGTTTTCGGCTGCGCCTACTTGTACAGCAGTCAACCAAGCTACGCTGTCTCACGAACGCATGGATCTATTGATTGGATTCCAAACTGGGGATATTATTTGGGTAGAAGTCTTCTCCGGCCGTTATACCCGATACAACAAGGACCCATCCACCCTGAACCCGCAAAGCGGGAGTAAGCAGACTGTAGCCACTTACGTCTCAACTTCCCCTGTGAAGAAGCTTCAATGGTTACAAGGGGATCAGTTATTCGCGTCTGCTTTTCAAGACGGATGTATCGCTTTCTGGGACAAAGACAAAGAGGATCCAAGCGGTTTTGCACCTACTGCTGGACTTGCACCCTCTGCAGGCCCGGTTGGACGATCTGAGAGGTTGAATCTCTCCAGAGTGGATACCGGCGGAGAGAGCACACAGGAATTCACTAGTGACGAGGGCCATTTAAGCTCATATTTAAGCGGAAGTAGACCAGTCGGAGATAGACAGCCTCGGAGGCACGGCTCGCATATGCCTCCGCCCCCAGAGGAGTACACGGAAGACATAGTAGTGACTGTGGCACCGCCACAAGTGGACAAAAAGAGCAACTCAAACAAGTATAATCCTATCGCACACTGGAAAGTATCGCGGAAGGCCATTACTGGTGAGATATGCTTGTTTGGAATGTAGAGTTTGTACGCGGCTGACTCTATGACTGATTTACTCTAAGATTTCGCAATGTCGCCAGATGATCAGTACTGTGCAGTTACGAGCGAGGATGGCTGTCTACGAATCATCGACTGCTCGTCACAGCGCCTGCTAGATACCTTCCAAGGTTATTTCGGCGCGCTGACATGTGTCAATTGGTCGCCAGATGGACGTTTCGTCCTTACGGGCGGCCAGGATGACCTGGCATGCGTGTGGTCGCCATTTGAGCAACGCATAGTAGCTCGCTGCGAGGGTCATTCTTCTTTCTTGACGGACTTATCCTTCGATCCTTGGCGTTGCGATTCGCGCACGCAGCGCTTCGCCAGCGTTAGCGAAGACTGCAAGCTTATTTTGTGGGACCTGTCCAGCGCCGCTTTGCAACGGCCGAAAGGCCATCATCAACACGGCCACCAGGTTAGTCCGAAATGGGGCTGTTCAGACACAACACATAAACGAGACTGACACCGCTTGCCGTTTAGACAATGCATCATCGCCGACAATCAGCAGCTATGTCCAGTCTATCTCTCTCGCGACGCAAGACTATAGAATCGTCGGGCAATCTACCCAGCACGGGTATGGTCGAACGCGAGAATCCGCTTTGGCACCATGCGGCTCCCCGCGGCGAAGTACCAGGACTACAGCCAGTCACTGTCAAGCAGATTTCGAACGACTTGTTGGCTAGCATTGCGTTCCTGCCAAACATGGTTGTGACGATATCGAGAGGGGGAACGATAAAAGTGTTCGTGAGACCGGATTATCGGCCGTAATACATGCTAAGCGGGGTAGCCGCTTGTTTAGGAAGGAAAATCTGGCTGCCTGGGTGTCATGACGAGTGTAGCTTTCCTAAACATTATTCATCGTAATATGCAAATACAGTAGAAATACAGTAGTGTAACATGGTAATGGCAACATGTGTCATCCCGCCACCAGAAGACAGGGATTGTCGAGAAGGATTGCGGAGGATGTGCTGAGCTTGCGTCATTGCTCGTCTTTGATGTCTGCGGATGTATGTAAATGTCAGCTCTATTATTATCTGTATTGCCGAGGTGTGTAGGCGGTCTTACCGAAGGCTTTCTTCTTCGCCTCGAGTTCCGCTTCTCGCCTGGCTAGATCCGCTTTACCGCCCGTCTTGGATGATGCATGGTACAGCACTAATAGAGTCATTCAATTACACGTCAGTGAATTGAAATGGTTCTTCCTTCTAGAGCCGAGTAGGCTCAAACAGCCAGACTGACCGACTAAATACCGATCCTGCAGATGGAAACCGTTCAGATTGTCGAAAGCGTTCTTAGCCTATACAACGCAAAAAAAAACAAAGTCAGCATGTCCGGGGCCCCGACACCATCTCCGGATGCGCGCCTTACATCAAATATGTCCTCATAAACGACAAACGCTGTTCCTCTGGTCTTTTGCGCGTTGCCTATCCGAATCTGCCTGATACCGCCATATCGGCCGAAGAGTTCGTACACTGAAGCGATGATGGCAGACTTCATGTGTCAGCGGACCATAGGGATTGCTGAAATGATTCGTATGAAAGGCTTACAATCCTGTATAGGACAACAAATCAAAGAACACTGTCAGATGACTGCACAGGGCGAAGTTCGGCGACTCTCGACATGGATGCACCAGCTCACCTCTCCGCTGGTCTTGAAAGACAGGTTCTTCACATACAGAATACGATTGACATCAGGAGGGATTCTCCCCTGTAGCACATTGTAGATCAGCTACTGTTCTTGCCGGATAACCTATCCTGGATGAATGCAGTAGACTTACGCTGGCTGATCGAGCGAGTGCCATCGTTATGTGTCTGTGGAAAGCCAACCTCCGGGCGCTCCGACCGAAAGATGCGACCGTCTGAAAATCTGTGACGAATGGGGTCGAGATGCAATCCTCCGAACGGTCAAGTTATCAATCCTTGCATAGAGGGTTTTAAGTAAAGTATGTGCTGATTTCCACAAAGCATCGCTGGTCGACTTTGCCACCTTCTGTTACGGTAGCTACGGAAAATCGGTACAATTTTCTCATTCCGAACTGCGATGGCGAAGAGGTGATTCTTGCTGACATATACAGCTTCGCATCTCACCACATTGAGGGTCTTAGCTAAAGTTAAAGAGCACTTGCCAGTAGTGACTAATCTAAATGAAAATGAAAACAAAGCTATGTTACACATGCTCCAGACTTAAAGGAACCTTTGCCTTCTGATGGGCTATTCGCAAACAACGAAAGTTGCAAATTGGAGAGAAGAACCTAATGCTATGTTCCGAACTGCTGATACGAAACCAAGGGTCAACAAAACCCACGCTGCCCAAAAGATTACTGAATCCAGCAGGAGAAGGAAAGACAAAGAATAACGAAACGTTCCGAAATAAGTGATAGCGCGTTGAGATTACTGCATTCACCTTCTGTGAGGCATAGCATATTGTTGCGTATAAGTTGTGCCGTGCTGTTCGGCCAGCGACCTCTTCATCACACAGCTAGACCTCCTTGAAAAAGCCAACATCGTTGACCTGTCTAGGAGTGAGTATCTCTCCTTCCCTCGTCACGAACTCCAGAGAGCTACTCGATCTTTTGAAAGTCGAATGAGGGTCCAGCTTTAATCGTCTGTTAGCATTTAAAGAGTCAGCTCTACTGGCTCTACCACCTGCACCACCATTTCCGCTGACAGCGCCGCCACTTGTGAAAGAGTCGAAGTGGAAAGTAGAATATGCGTCGGACATTGTACCTGTGCTTGCTCTCGACGGGGCAATCGAAGACCAATTCGAGAAAGGCCTGCTTTCTTGCCGATTTTGTGGTCGATGACCATTATCATTGATATCTCTCCTAGAAGAGATTGAGATTGCGGGAGCTGTATCGCCTAAGCTACCTGCAGGAGAACCGGGATTTCTATCGTGGTCCACATTGACGACTCTCAGAGATTGTTTATTGCTAAATGGATCGGTTGTACGTCTCTGTAGTAACGTAGGAACCAGAGTCGGAGAATGTGGCATTGGATCCATGCCCTCGTTTTCATCGTCGACGTCAAAAGGTGATCTGATAGCGTGTTTTGAGTCGCTTTTGACCAAAGTCGGGATCAGGAACTCCTGAGTTGGCGATGCATTGTACGCAATTTGGTAAAAGCTTTCGCGATGAGATTTTGCTTGATGATCGAAAGAATCAGACGACAAGGAGGAAGCAAGAGGAGCCGAAGACATTCCTGCATAGGCATCGTCGTAGCCTACGCGTTGGCCTTGCTGATCGGCAGTTTCTGAATGGTCAAGCATGCAATTTGATCCAAAGCTGGAGTCACTAGGTAACTGTTGGTGATATTTCGTAGGCTTTATCCGCGACGGATTCACTCTTGCCATACCAGCCGGCGTGTATCCTTCATTATGTGCATATGTGCCATATCCAAGGTTGCTTGCTTGATGAGCAGAGTCCTGACCTTGATAGCCAGATAAAACGCGATATGGATAAGGCATTGCTCCGACAGGCAAAGGTTGGACGTCTTGCTTGCTCGTTACATTAACGTTCAAAGGCGCAACTTGCCTCATCTCGCCGACTCCACTCGGAAAATTAGCTTGCATCGCATTCGGTGTTTGATTTGCTTCAGTCTGCAAATCGATTTTATCGTACGTTGACGCAGACTCGATGCTGAAAGCTCTAGAACGACGTCTCGAAGCTGAGGCCATAGCGTGATGGCCGTACGAAGACATCCCTGCCGTTGTACCGGCTGAGCCTGAACCTGACCCTGATCCTAGCCCATTCAGCATACTCGGCAGCGAATAGCCACTCCCGCTGGCATGCATTCGTTCCACTATAGGTTTGACGAATTTCCGCCTCCGACGCTGCAAAGTGTGTATGCCGCCGTACAGGAGGATCAGCTCCCGGGACGTCGTGATACTTACATTCGTCCATCAACTCACCTTGCCAATCAGCCACACCACAACGACAACAATCACGATAGCGGCAATGATACCGCCAACTGTCCCACCAATCACCTTTCCATTTTGACCACTCCCCTCTCCAGCTCCATTCAAGAAGGGATTTCTGCCGTTGGAGTTTCCGTCATCGTCGCTGTTGCCCTGTGTGTTCGGATCGCCATCCAGTGTCGAAGTGGAACGATCTTGACCGTTTGGAGCTGGACTGCTCGCTATTCTGTCGCCCAGTGCAGTCTCCGAAGTTGAAGCAGCCGAGAGTGCCGCTAAGCTGCCAGACATATCAACGCTGGTGGTCGATCCGACCATCGCAACTGCGCTTGGGGAGTATGCATCTGGTGTTGTGGCGGATTCCGGCGATGATGCTATCGAAGAGGTGGTACTTGCGGACGCTGGGGATAGGGTTTGCGCCAAACTCTCACGCAGGGTAGTTGAAGACGTACTTGATGTTTCGGAAGGAGTTGGCGATGGGTCTTGGCCTGTTAGTGAAAACGAAGTAGATGGCTCATCGAGGGGAGAAGAAGGAGCGATGGCGTTGGAGCTTGGCCTGTCTTGCGTTGTCTCGGTTTCCGAGGTGGGTGTTGGCTCGGAGGATGTTACCACTTCCTGTGAAGGCGTCTCGGCCGAGCTGGTAATACCGGTATCAGGGGTGACTATGAGAGGCAAGACAAGGGAGAAGCGAGATGGTGTTTCAGTTTGTTACTGGCCAGTGTAGTATTTTCAAATGAACAGGTTCATCCATAGCAACGCCACCACGAGAGGTGGCTGCGAGGAAGTCCAAAGCTTGGCGTGGGCTCCACTTACATGACGAAAGCTCTGTGCTCGCAGGCTCGTCGAAGCTGGTGGTGGTCACGGGGATAGGCGCGTCTAGGGTGGTCTCGGCAGGTGCTTCTGACTGCAGAGTCGGCGAGGGTGTTTGAGGGTCACCATTGTTATCTTCGCTTGTGGCGGCCGCCGTAGACTGGTCCATTGCGGAAGTGCCAGCAGCAGCAGTGGGTTCGGGAGTGTATGGCGGACTAGAGCTGTCCTGCGGTGTGTCTGAAATGGGTGTGGTTATGCTGCTGCTGCCTGTCCCTTGTGCGGTCTCTGTTCTGCCTTCTTCACCTTGGGAACCCGTCCCAGACCTGGTAGCAGCACTCCCAGGCCAGCTGCCAGAGCCGGCGGTGTCAGCCGACGAGACGGGAAATGCGGGCGAATCCACGTCGCCGGAACCAGAGCCAGACAGGGTATCCTGGTCGGACGATGTGCTGGTGCTACCTTCTGGCCCAGCAGAGCTGCTGCTGTCGCTGGCGTCGGCGTCGTCCTGATCGGCTCCCACTTCTGCAGGTGGAAATACGCAGGTCGCAGTCAGCTATGGATTGCTGCTGGGAAGCAGGCTGCGTGGTGGTAGAGATGCAGGGAAGGAGAGCTGCGGGATTGCCAGATTGCACTCGCTTTCAGGGAGGGTGCCGACGAACGCGCACAGTGCACGCTTATCCAGAAAAGCCTCGAGTAGAAGTAGCATACAGCGAGTGACACGTGTTTTCGAGGCAGCAAGGACACCTACCCGACGAGGATGCCGAGTCCGGGCCAAAAGCTTGCTGCCCGCCATCACTGCTGCCTCCCTGCGGCTGCTCTTGCCCGACCTGTGTGTTTCCGCCGTCTTCGCCTTCGCCACCACTATTAGAAGCTTCTTCTGCCTGTCTCGCTGCCAGTCCCATAGCAGGCCATGCAGAGGAGTGCGATGTAACGCGATGGCAATGTTGGAACTCCGTCTAGATATGGAGCAGCGAGTCTACACCATCCATCGTTGCTGGCGTTTATTGCTGCCTCATGCTTCCGTACACATCCAGTCACTCTTTCCTGCCGGTGCACTCGTCACTTCTTCGCGTGTTGTAAAAAAAGCATGCGGGCGAACAGCGACTTGTGACTTCGTGTGCGATTGACAACAATCAACAATCAGGACAGCCATGCATAGCAATAAAGTCCCACCGCTATCATTGATCCGCAGCATCGCCAACTGCCCTTCTATCATGTCAAGTCATAATTTGCATCCTCCTTCAGGTACAGGCACGCTCGCGTCGATCGCGCGTGGGAGTCCTTTCTATTGCTATATCGATATTCGCCTCGCAAGGCTACAGTAAAGCAATCGAGCCAGCAGAGCGACTAGGTAGCGGCACGGAAACACCATTGAAAAGTGTGTCTATTTGATGAACTGAATGGGGCACAGCCCTTCTTATCCATGTGCCGATGTTCAAGCGTGCAGGTAGTGCCGAAAGCTTGCCGCAGTCGAAGACGCGTCGGTACTCAACTAGCAATAGCAGAGTCGGTTACTTGGACTACAAACTGGAAGCCCCTTCTATGGAAGCGGACTCACCTCTAGATGCGATAGTATACAGATGTGTCAACTCGATCTATTCTGCACCATACCTCATCGAGGATACTCTAGGGGACAGCCATTTCATTTGCAAGACCGTATGCACTTGAACGCTCTATGCACAGTCGAGCTGTCGGTGTGTTGGTCGTGCCGCAAATTTTATCCGGACTGGCGGAGAGGAATGGCGAACATCGCTAGTGACGATGGAATGTGTCACCACCAGTACTAATATCCCGTTCTGCCGGAATTTGATCGCAGCTTTCTCGTCTGCGGAAATGATACCATACACTTGACGACCTGTGCTTAGCCGGCATGCGGTTTGCGAAGGGTGGCGTGAAAGCATTCAAGCAACTCGAAGGGGGAGTCGCTTCAGTCGCCGAGAATCACTATGCTAAAGCTCAACGCATGTAGACAGTGTCCCAGACTTCCATGTATCGCTTAGCCAGCCATAGTGGAACTTCAGAGCCTTCTTTCTTCAAGTTAACGAGGCCTAATCCTAAAGTTCCGATGAGCACGGCGTATCCAGTAAGAGCTAGACCGCCCTCGGGTAGACGGGCTGCCTTCCTCCTTCCTGATATAAGCGCTCTTGTCCCAGCGATGCCATGCTGCACAATAGCCATAATCATGGTACCGTATATCGCCACTGGGACAATGGGAGATTCCATGAGAGCATGGCTCACATATTGATAGGATAGTAGAGAAGGTGATATACCCTTCCAAGCTGGAAGGATGCGATGTGTCATCGCGTGCGCTAATGTCATCGGGACCAGAAGCCATCCTGTCGCGGCATGAAGTGATGGGTTCTTGGGCACTCCTAGTATGCTTCTTCTGACTATGCTACTTGCAATGTGAGCCCCTAAGCTTCCCCACACTAAAATAGGCTCGAGTAATGTCGTTTGATAGTATTCCCGTGTCAAGAGCATGATACCGCTCGCATCAAGGCCGAGTCCTGCTCCGATGGGTGCGGCCAGATGCAGAACTATGAATCCAGAGAATGTGATTGCGCTTATCGTTTGTATACGCGTTGAAACTTTGAGCAATATCCTTCTAAAGCTATTGTTACCAGGGCTTGAGGCACTTGGTGTGGAGGACATCTTGGTGTGACAGCTGTTTATGTATATTGACCGATTGCAGTCTGGCCAATACCGAGCACGCGAATGCTCTAAGGTCGAAGAGTGGAATGTAAGTTCAGACAGAGGTGGAGCGAATTGATCTTGCTACAGTATTTAGTCTGTAAGCTTTGGTATGATAGATGGTATCTTGGTCGGTCTCAAGGGAAATGCACTTCCGTACACAAACGATAAAAGAGAGAACGTGCAGGTGATCGGGCTTCGGCATCGTTCTAAATGACCCGCTTTCGTTTACAGCATGCTTCACGAGTGTTCTGGTCGTGTGCCGTCCTACTCCTTCTATATTCCAACAATCGACCCTTCATGGCTCCGATAGTTTACCCTGAATGGCTACTCTTCGGAGACTCGATAACGCAACAGTCTTTCTCGGCCGGTGGATATGGGCAATGGATGGCTGACAATTACCAGCGACGCGCCGATATCATAAACAGAGGGTACGGTGGCTACAATACCGAATGGGCTTTGCGTATACTACCTCATGTAGGTGGTCAAGTCAAAACACGCCTTTTCAGCCCAAGCGGCACCTTGCTGACCACCCCGGAAAACAATTCAGATCTTACCGCAAGCCTCTGCAAATAAACCATTAAAAGCAATTAATATCTGGTTCGGTGCGAATGACGCTACGCTACCGATGAGAAGCCAATCTATACCACTAGACAAGTTCAAATCTAATCTGAACACTATGATAAACGCGCTTCAAGACGAAAAGTCGCCACATTACAGCCCAACAACGGTCATTACTCTCTTCAGCTGTCCCCCTATTTGCAGGGAACAGCGTCAAGAACACGTCACAGAACAGTGGGGACCCGGTATCGAACTAGACAGAGATCCAGAAAGAACGCGCGAATTCGCTCAAGCTGTCGGCGAAGTTGCGAAACAACGAGGTGTCGGTTTTGTCGATGTTTATGGTGCTATGATTGCTGCTGCTGGACCGGATCCCGACAAGAACCTGAGGCAATTCTTCTGGGATGGTCTACATCTATCTGCAGCTGGGTACAAAGTCGTCACTGACGCGTTCCTGACGTACATCCAGAAAGAGCACAAAGAGCTTCTGCCAGATAGTCTGCCCAAGGTTTTCCCGCTGTGGGAGTGAGTCATGTATTATGCTGGTTGTAAATGGCCGAGCTGAAGATCTCCTTGTCGACAGTGAAATTGACCCAAAAAACCCCGATGCGTCTTTCCCACCGCAATGACTGCCACGATAACAAGTCCTTCGAAGGAATTCTGGGGATGTATGTCCAGAAGGCAATTTAACTATACGCTGCTCATTATTGGCATCCTTGCCTGTCTCCCAGCCTATCCGTAACATTACTGCACTTAGTATCCATTCATAGATCGCAATAGGAGCATGCTTTCAAACTGGTCGTCCTTGTAATCCATTAACGGCTTCGCAAGCCTCTCGCCTGGACCGTCGATTCCTATATGCTTCGAATCTTGTTTTCGCTTTGCTAATATTATGAGTAGCCTGTCCTCGTCGAAGGGGGATGGAGCTCGTTCATTATGACCAGCTTCGTCGTCCGAATGTGCTTCGGGCATCTGCCGATATACTGTCTCAAGATGGAAGAAGGCGCCTAAAGATTCCCAGAAGGCCTGTTCTTTGTGAAGTGCACGTACTTTATCTGCTGAAATAGTAAGCTATTTATTGCGGATCCTGGCGAATTCGGTCAACACTTACACCCGAAGATAATCTCGGTGGAACATATAGCCTCCTCATTACTTGCGGACGGAGGGTCAGTCAGCCAAAGGAGCGTTTGAAGTAAAGGTTCCAGGAGATTTGTAAAGTAGACGAGATCGCTGCATATGATGTGTGTAAACGGTTCTTCGCCAACTTGGGAGCGAAGCTCGTTCAGGCTACGGCGTGACCCCCAGGGTAATGGCTGAACCAGTACCTGGGTTCCACTCGGTATCCGTCCATCTTTAGTAGCCAGCTGCGCATTGGCCAACAGCAACGGCGTGACTTCCTCCAGATCCGTCAAGACTAGTTGGCTGCCTGGTGGCAACAGCGGTGATAGATGGTGCAGGCACAGGTGACCATTACCAGAGCCAAGTTCAAGTATTCGAGGAGTTCTTCCTACTATCGGATGTTTGTACCGTTGGAATATGGAGCATGGTGGAATGAAGCTTGCCTCATCTACGCCGCTAGGTGGTTTCAGATACTGCATGAGGTACGGGACCGCTTCCCTGCGATTCACCCATATCGGATTGAGCGCGCCTCGAGCTGGTATGACGCAGATGAATGCTCACCAAACGCGTCCAGCGATACCATATCGTTTTATCCATTGACTCTGCTCTTCGCTGCTAGCTGTTTCATCGGCTAATTGCAGCGGTGTTATGTCCAGGTTGATCGGGAAATTGAGAGAAGAGGTGTCCCTCGCCATGACCGCAGTTTTGGCTCTAGGCGACTGTATTATGCGTCCCGCTATAACATGCTTGCCATGATGTTCCCTAGGGACAAGTCTGGGGGCAAGCAGGGTTGTACAATGCAAGGTCGAAGCAAGCACAACACAACGAGCTTCGGCCCGACGGGTGTTTTGCACCGGTGGCGCATCTTCTACGCTCGTACAATCAGGATACTAGTTAGATCCGCAGTGCCATATACTCATGATACGGTACGGTGATGTCTCTGTCATCGTTCGTGTCGACCTATGCTTGTGTTTCATATGCCATTGGGAAGGCGATATTACACAGTATGCAGAGTGACCTGCAGTATTCTTCTACTCTAAACTCGCCGCTGCTCTCAAGCCGACGAGCAATAGATCCTTGTCGTCCTGAATAGATGTGCAAAGCTAATCAGGATAGAAGTAAACAGAGTCGACGGTCTTCACCTACCTCCTCGTCGCAATAGAATAAATATGGTTCTTCGTCATAATCATTGAAAATCAGCTTGAAAGAGTGCGATATGGCGATAAGGTCCTCTGAGTCCTCTTCAATTTTCTTGACATTGTTGGCGATCAAGACTTCGTCCACAGGTGTATCGACTTCTCTATCATTCTTATACAGCCTTATAGACCTGCTGGTCAACTGAAAATACCGCCTCCGCCACAGCTGAGGTTACAGGCGAGCATCAGTGGGAGACTCCTGATTTCTGGGGATCTGTCAAAAACGTACAATCGAACTGCCGCCTTGCACGGATAAGTAGCCAGTGAGAGCTACCTCATCCGACAAGGACTTAATACGACCCTGGAGATCTTGATGTGCCCGCTGGCGAGCTTGTTCTTTTTCTCGCTGTAATGTTAAAATAGCTTCCTGTCGCGCTCTTTCCTCTGCGAACCTGGCTTCTTCGCTTCGTAGTCGTTCAGCCTCTGCGGCAGCTTCAGCCTCTTGACGCTGCCGCAAAGCATTATCTTCGGCTTCCTTCCGCTGTCGCTCAGCTTCGTCTTCAGCTTGCTTGCGTTGCCGCCGAACCTCAGCTTCAGCCTCCTCGCGATGTCGTATAGCTTCTGTTTCTGCTTCGGCCTCTTGGCGTTGTCTTTCAACTTCAGCCTCCGTAGCGCGCCGCTGTTCCCGTTCTGCCTCCTCGGATAGGCGTTTTCTTTCGCCTTCTGCTGCCTCTTCCTCCTTTTGGCGCTCGGCTTTTGCCTCAGCTTCTTGATGTTGCCGTGCGGCTTCCCTATTCTGCTCTTCAGCTCGTTCATGCGCCCTAGCTCTTCTTTGGGCTTCCTCCTCGAGTCGAGCCAGCTCAGCTTCAGCTTGTAATCGCAACGCTTCCCGTTGAAACGACTCGTAGTCTTGATGAGCCTCTCTGGAAACAGTGACCTGCTCTAAGGGCTGTTGAGATAGTATTTGCTGATTGTATGAATGCGCATCATTCACAGGGGAGTAACTTTGTAGTTCTGCCAGCGGCCCGGTCCGACTGCTCAACTCAGTATCCTCTGTCGAGGTGGCTTGTTGCTTCGCTTGCCAACTAGCCTCGGCCGCTCTCGCTATCGCCTCCGCAACAGCTATGCGCTCATCCTCAGTCGGACCTGATGGTGATTTTGTTTCCCTTGACTCGACTACGACATGATCTAGGCTCTCTATTGACTCTGATGGCCTGAACATCCTGTCTAATGTGGAAGCCTCAAGAGATCGAGCGGATGTTGGCACAGATGGAGATGCGGAGAGCGGCAGAGGCAGATCCTGTGCGCCCTGCGCATGTCCTGCTGACATTGCGGATGAAGTTGATCCCGTTGGGGATAATGACCTTGGTGTAAGCCTCGCTTTGCTTACTGATATATGGGCGAGAATCGGGCTAGAAGGACCCCTCTGGCTACCGTTCATGCGCTGATTCCGCTCAACTTCCAGAGTATTGAGCCTAGGGGATATTGATATATCGCTATACGCAGAAGAGGAATGTGGGACTGCAGCTCTACTGGTTGGGTGGCTTTGTAGGGAGGATATGCTGTTACCGAAGCCCAGTCCCAGCGATGCCGAATGTGTGCTGCTAGTGCTTGCAGTCGACAGTTGCCTCATCCTTTCGGTTACTTCAGCATCATTAGGCGGTAAAGACGGCGCGTGGCTAGGGGAGCTGGGTGCAGTCCCTTCACGCGAAGACTGCCGGATCGGAGGTGAGAAAGGCGGAGTGGCTAGCTGCGCCGTTTTCAAAGAATTATTCGATCTCATACGGAGTATGGCTTGGTTGTCTTTATCCGGCGGCGGGGGTGGTGATATGCCATCATTTGGAACCGCATCTACTTGACTAGGAGGGAAATGGGATCGCAATGGTGATGGTTGAAGGTACGGCGATGGGGCGAAAGTCCCCGCGCTATGCAGAGGATTGGGGGAGGATGGTAATGATGAAGCTGCAGAGCCGGTATCAAGTTTGAGCTTACTCCGGACGGCATTAATGGTTAAATCGGATGGTCGTGCAACTGTCAGAGTAGCTTGATGTTGGAGCTTCGTCCCGACGGCACGAGAATGCACAAGGGCTCTTGCACGTTTGACTCCACCGGTATTGTCGGGAAGCAGGGTAAATAGAAGGAAACGTCCTTCCAGGCGAAGCAAGCCGAAATGTATATTCAGTGCATTACTTTGAGACTGTGTGCATCGAATGGTGGCGGATGGTAGTAACGTAAAAAGGTATCGAAGTTTAGCATCAGTCCGGTCGTATACAGGTTTCGGCAGGAATGAGGGCACGTACCAACGCTGCTTTGAGTCCTTCTAGACCCGAGTCCCCGCTAGCAGCAAGCTCGAGCCGGTCTTTCGAGCCAGCAGCGGAATAACCCAGAAAGAGCCTGTATGCATTGTCACATGCTAATGAGCTTCCATACATGGTTCGGTGAGTGCGCGAGCCCGACAAACCAGTTTAAAGCGGAGTCAGGGTTGTGTAGCTCATGGTATGCTGTGCACAACAAATGGATGTCGTCAGAAAGCACAATCAACAGTAGCAGTAAGCCTCCGCATAGTAGACTAGGCCACTCACTTGCGAATATAGCGGGATCCGAAACTAGATCCGCACTCATATTGCAATGACGGGGTCGGCCTGGCTAGGGTACTTGTGCTATGTCGACAACCGTGCTAGACAAGCCATGAGAAGACAATCTGCAGCACTGGCTCGTATCTCGTAGTGGGCACCACCAGGCCGGCGCAAAGGGGTGATCGGGCAAGACGCCCGCTGCGGCCACGGTGAACCTTGCCCAGGAATGCTAATAAAAGCCAATGCCGAACGGTCCTTGAGGTTCTCATTCGACTCCACTACACACTCAGCCTTTCTAACCTTGCTTATGGGCTCTCTGTTGCCTATCGTTGGCTTCAGGCTTCTGTGCCGAAGGACCTGAATGAACGTCCGCGTGGCTGGCCACATATACATACATATCGTAGAGCAATATATCTCTGATCAGGAATATACAGTATCCCAAACATCGGGACATACACTACAAGTACATAGCGATACGTAGAAAACGTGCTACATAGAAGCAAATTGTACATCTATTTCGGTTTCTAGTTGAGCATCCCTTCACCAACCAATACAACCTCATCAAGCTTCTTGTGCGTACCCGCCAGCTGACGTGCTGCACGCACACTGTCCATCTCAAGTAGGTTTGCTATGGAGGTTTCGGCATCCCTCCTAGTCTTGTCTGCTTGCTCACTAGCTACCTCCGTCGTCTCCTGCGAGCCGTGACTACTGGCACTCTCTCCGCTATGGTCAGCGTGAGTATCCAAAATCTGCGAATCTTGGACTTTTAGCAGGGTTCAGAGTTCAGTGACAGACATATTTACCTTGTAGGTGGAGATTCTCTCCCCGTAGTCTGATATCCGGAAGACTCTTACCCGCCGGTCAAAGCCTTTCTCCGAATACCCGCTGTATGAACTACCGCCAGCGAAGCAGCTCCAGATACCTTTCAGGCGGGTGCAGGAGTCGGTTGTATGACAGTGACCTACGCGTGAAACAAATGCGTCGGTCAGATAGTGCATCTTTTACCAGTCGGACTTGAGGTTGCTCACCATTGAGGATAACCTTTACTTCTGGTAGGGCTTCCGTCAGCGCAGCCTTGAATTCAGCATCACCAGCAGCGTCGTTTTCTGAGCCTATTTCCGTCTGCTTCAACAGACCCTTGGAAAAGAAATCACCATTTTTCGGTGCACCTCGCTCCTCTTGACCAGAACCCACGACAAGTGCATTGCCATCTGATCCAACGTCAGGCTTCATGTCATACACTTCCTTTAATGGAATATGGAAGATAGCCAAGGCATTGGGTTTCTTGAGTATTGTAGCAAGCGCCTGATGAGCCTCAAGTCGAGATGGCCTTCTTCTGATTGTGTTAGCAGTGCTCAGATCGTCCTCGAGATTGCCGAAAGTCGAGTCTTCTAATACAGGTGGCTTGAATGGTCTCTCGATAGGCTTAATCCCTTGGCTGATCTGGCGGTACCAGTTGATCTGATTGTCCTTGATGTAATCATACGTCGACTTAAACACATTCCAGCCGGAAACGTAAGCATGCGAATCCAGAAAGTATAATGTGAGGAGGTGAGTTTTAGACTCGTCGGCGCTTCGTATCTTCATTACATAATTGCCCTCGCCTGGATCCGTTAAATTAGCAAGCTGTACCTACGATCGGTGAAAGATAGTCTCACCAGCCACTTCCAACGGACCCGGCTCTCCCACGAAGTATGGCAAAGCCTGCATCATTACAAATTGACCATATCGCGTGAGAGTAGTCTTCTCTGAATCGTGGTTGCCTAATACGGCAGTCCAAGGAATCTTGCGATTCTCAAATAGTTTGGCTACTTTTAGAATAACTGATTCAGAACTGTATGAAGTGTCCCGACCGTTGAGTCTGCGGAACGCTTAATTAATTATGTCCACAACTTCCGAACTGCATAGGCTCACTGATCCCCGCTCAGCACAACCAGGTCTGGCTTCTCTTCATCTAGAACACTACCGAGCCAGTCCAGAGTAACCAAATCTGCTCCTTTTGGATCATTGCATCCGGGCCAGTCGCTGTCCAAGCATTTTCCCTTGCCAACACTGAAGTGCAAGTCGGCAATCTGGAGAATCGTAAAATTGCCATCGGTAGAGAAAGTCAAAGGCAATTTGGCTTTGGGTGCTACAGGCGTGCCTTTCCGCCACATCAGCTCGGCTCCTTCATCCTGATCTTTAGCCTTATTCTTCTCCCTTGGTTCAGCGAAGTCTTGTCCCATTCTGTGCCAGCCGTAAAGTGCTCCGCTGGTTCCCCAGACCACATCCAGCTCATTGACTTCGTCACTGCGGTTCCCATCAGATCGCGGAGCCGTGCGATAGTAGAGGTGCGCAGTCTCTTGCCTTGGCCAGACTCCGTCCCTTACGTCTTGAGAGACCATATGCCATCCCTCAGATTCCGACAAGTGCTCAGCCGTTTCGCGAGAAACGGGTACAACCTTGAAATCACGAATTGTGTCTGCCCTAGAACCATAGGGGAGTCTCCGATAGAATAGATACAGATAGTAGATACCGACTCGCATGTTCAGATCCTTTTCTATCCTCATCCACTTCCCTCGCTCGGCATCTTCGCGCATGCTGCTGTCTCGCATGCATGCATCGTAAATGCTGGGTGGCCAGATACACGCTTTAGCGGTCACTTCGGTGATAGGACGGCGGTGGAGAACAAAAGGATTCCAGTAGTCTTCTGCATCCTCCGTGTCGAAGCCTGCATATGCATTATTGTCGTCACCCCATTCGTCTAATTCGCCTCCGTAGTCGGCCTGACCTTGTGGTGGAAGTAGACTATCGTCAGAGGTTGAATTGTCTAACGATGACACTGGTTTTTGATGATAAGTATAGGCTGGTAGGAAGCTTTGCCAACCTAGGTTCGTTTTGGGCGTGGTATCTTGTGGACCTCTCGTTATCGAGGATCGCGCAAATAGCTCAAAGGCTACCAGGACACCAACAGTCGCGAATATGGGCACACGGAACCTTCGCAGATAGTGCGTCCGCTGACCAGGGCGCCTGCCGTTGCGCTCGAAGCGTTCGAAGGGCATAGTTTGCTGTTATCACGCTCCACGTGCCCGGCCAAATCAGGACCAGAAGGGCTCCGTGAAGTTGCAGAGCGGGTCGCCAGCGACAAGCTACTCTTGAAGAGCGCCTGGAGAGACAGTCAGCATGCCAAGTCGCACATCGGTGGGTGGGTGTCGCCTCGACCACCACCTGAGCTGCGTATGCACTTTGGTATTCTGGGCCGAACCCCGATCGCCTTTTCATGTGCGGCTCAGTTGCACTTCCGGTAGTCCTTTCTTTGAAGCCAGCAAAGCCGACAAAGCGGTGAGCATGGAGCTGCCTCTGCCAGACCTCAAGAGCTTGTCTGCGGGGCAAGTCTACTATTCCTATGGCCTCGCTGCCCTGCTGCTCCTGCTTTTGCTGGTCGTGTTCAGAGCAATCGCCAGGCCACCTAAGGACAATGTGGCAGCGAGACGGGTCAAGGGCACGTCTAATGTGCTACTCGTCGGGCCCATGGCCAGCGGAAAGACGTCTTTGTTTGGAAGAGTAAGCGGCAATGCAAACGTATTTCTGGCCTGAGCTACCACTAATTTGTACCATCTACAGTTGGTGTATGGGTCTTCCCCACCGACTCATACGTCGCTGACTTCCAACTCTGCAATATTACCTGGACGGAATATACAGTTAATCGACCTCCCCGGGCATCCTCGCCTGAGATCACACCTCCTCGCCCGATACCTTCCTTCGGCGGATGCGGTAGTCTTCACCATAGACCCCACCACCAATGCTAGCGTTCAAGGCATACAGACAACAGCGGAGCACCTGCACGTTCTACTATCCATGCTCAGGATCCTCGCAAGAGAGGGCGCAACAGAGATACCACCGGTACTTCTGCTTTTGACGAAGTCAGATACGTGGACTGCGGCGCAGAAGCAGAGAAGCCAAGACCGTGTCAAGACAATGCTGGAGAGGGAAATGGAGAAACGGCGCAAATCATCAGGATCAGGAGCTGCATCTTCTGCCAGACTTGAAAGCATCGATGAACTGCCCTCAGGCTCTTCCGCAAGCCCATTCCGGATATTCTCCTCCCTGTGGAGGCCCTCTGGGTCTTCGAACCAAACACGTCAGCCAAGAGGAGCTATCAAGCTTCCTGAGGATGAACAAGAGATCCTCCAGACTGATGTGCTAGATTTCGATGGTCCCTTCGGCTGGGATGAGGACAAGCTCGGTGTCAGGATCAGCTGGGCAACTAGTACATCTAGGGGGCAAGACAGCGTCCAGACGAGCAATGACTCAGAGAAAAACGACGAAAAGGCTACAAGTGAAGACGGCGTGAAAGGCTTTTGGAACTGGCTCGATAAGGAGGTATTATGATATGACACCTACCTTCCATGATTCCGGTGATCTTATTTAGCCAGCGAAACCGTGATGATTGACTAGATTATGTAATACAGTGATTCCCGTTTCTCTTGTCGGCCTAATGTGATACCTGACGCGTCGCGGGATGGCTCTTATAGCACATCTCCGCCTAGTTTTTTTGTCTTGGCGTAAACCCGAGCATGAAAGTGCACGTGATTGACAGGTCCGCGGTCAACTCTCATCAAATGGATTTATATTTTAGGATGTGCACCACCTGATTCCATATCACAGCCCAAACATATTGCACACCATGTGACGGCTTTCTCATCGAAGTCTCATCGAAGCCGCAGAGAGTGTCTTTGCGGAATCGGGCTTTCTTTCGCTTGCTTCAAGTTACAGCGTGACGTTTGCACCTTGCCTCTGCCCTTAACCGCATGTAATGCAGACAGCTAGCACGCAGGCGGCGAGCATCCTCACAGCTCGTCCGGATGCGTCTGATGTGGCACAACCGGCAGCAGCAAGCTTGTCGCTCAAGCCTGTGATTTCTCCTGGCGGTTTTGTGTTTCCACCCATCTACTCATTCCCTGCTTTTTTTACGTGAGTAATGTTCACAGAGGAGGAAAGCGTATGTCGTGTTGAAACATATGCATGTTATTGCCTTGCAGTCGTCAACCCGCATCCACAACCTTCGCTTCCCAGATACGGCAATGGCATTCGCTGATATTGGCATACTGCCGGCATCATCGCGTCTTCCGCATAGACCTGTCAGACGCATCACTAATGCCAGGCGGAGCTCCGGAAACATCAGCGCTTTGGGAAAATGCGCATATCAAGCGTGCGTTTCAGGAGGAGGAGCCTGAGACAGCCAGATTCGGTAGCTGACAAGCTCGTCCGATCGTACCTCTCAGGCCGAGCAAGACCAGAGTTCATACTGGAGCTTCTCCATTTACTAGCAAAGGCTGGTGAGGGATCCGTGTCAACATTTTGCAACTTAAAGTGTCTTACTACCCGCACCTAAAACAGGTACCGCCGTTTACGATCCTCCCATATCAGCCTCCAAGCTATCCTCCTCAACGCCACCCCAGCTTACTCCCGGCACGGGCGTTTACATACTCTGGCGCTCCATTGATGAGTGGAGCAAGGTCATATACCGTTGGGTTAGTTTAGCTGTGCGGAGTTATGTGCGCTGGCGCAGCTAACGTCGACACTGCCAGATTGACAGCACTGGTCAAACCAATAGCATCTTGACATTCTACGAACTCACGGAGCCCAGCTCTACTAAAGGTACACCCCTTGTACAATTATAGCAGACATCTTTCGAGTATTCTGACAGACAGTCCTACTCCAACAGACTTCGCGGATCTACCACTTGGGCTACTGAAGATGGCATTGCAGCCGCTCGTCAAACAGAACAAAGCACAAATATTCCAAACAGGGGATGGGGAGGGTGTAAAGTTTGTCTAGACCACTCGAATCCGTTGATATGGCACATCGATTGCGCATGCATGCTAGATCCGGAAGCGTGATGAACTCGGTCAGATCCCACGCATCTTAGTTACATGTATCGATAGTCGAGCATGGGTCTATTCGAGCATAGCATACCAGATATCGCCATCGATGCCAATAGGGCTTAGTTATCGCTCTCATGCCAGATCACTCAGCAACCTATACCTAGCGGTTGTATCAGATAGGAGGCATCCCTGATCGCATGGGAATGAATGACCACCGGACAGCTGGATCACGTTTTTTTTCGCTCCGATCGCGGACTGTCACCACAATTATGACTGCCAATGGTTTAGTGCCAGGATCGCACGATGAAAACCATCCTAGCGAAAACACACGGCTAAGAGCTGGATCTTTCACTCCATCAGTACAGGATGCGACCCCGTCGGCGAAGAGACTGCAGAACCTCGATGCTGTACTCGCAGTAAAGCCTCGTTTGAGACCTGCCTGGACGGATTCGGTATGTAAGTCACGCAAAGCTTTTCGGAGAGCTGAGATGACTTGGAGTAATCACTGTTATTCATTTCGGTAGTCTGACATCCTTGCTGCCTAAGGGATCCGCTCTCTCCGCGCTGCCCTCGCTACAGGTAGCTTTATCACCGGAATGGGGGAGCAAGTGTCCGCCCACCGACACCAACTGGAAGCGAAAGTTCGAATAAATGGGTCGCCCAATTGTCGTGTTCTCATCTACACACCTCCCAATGATGATTTTCGCGAGAACACTGGAGTCCTAGTTCACTTTGTAAGGCATCCCATGGCTAAGTTGACCCGTCCACTCTACTGATCACTTCAGCTTGGCGTACTGGCCCATTCCGTCCGGTCTGTGTGCCACATTTGGATATCCAGCATGGAGGAGGATGGTCAATGTGAGTACAGTTCCGGGAATCGCAGCAAAGTTAGGGCTGACGATGGTATTCAGGTGCTATCCCGAATTAGAGACCAAGATCTGCCGGCATTTTGCAAATACCCTTAATTGTGAGGACAAGGCTCACGAGACCGCTTCGTCACAAGGCTTAATGCAGCCTTCGCATTCTACCAGGCATTGTGGTTGCGCCCGACTACGCAAAGGCTCCGGAATGCTACTGGCCACACGCACTGCGGCAAGCCTACGGCATTCTGAACTGGATAGCGAGGCCTATATCGAAAGATGATGAATCGCTGGGCAGGTTCCTTGGCCACAAATTGAAAGCCGGGACGAAGACAATCACCTTCGACAGGACGCGTATAGCCCTGACAGGCGGTAGCTCCGGCGGGAATATCGCAGCGTAGGCATATAAAAAGTCTTCCATAAGCACACTATTGACTTTCCTGTTTCGAAAAAACAGAGCTTTGGCCTTAATAACGCAGAAAGTCCCGATAGAAAACGACGGAAGAATCGTTGCACTAGGTTTGCAGTATCCTGGTTTGGACCTCTCGAAAGAATACGACGATAAACTCGCATCAATAGGGGACACTTCTCGCATTTTACCACCTCCATGGGCGTCCAAGCTCTTTCTGCGTTGCTTCCTACCAAAACCGTATGATACGGCAGAGGCCCGCAAAGATCCCTTCATCTCACCGGGCTTAGCGCAAGATGAATGTCTAAAGAATCTGCCACCTATCTGTATTATCACGGCGCAATATGACCACTTTCGCGAGGTTCGTATTTGCAGTCGCCTCTTTAGCATCGCCAAACAATGTTGAGAGACCGTTTGAGCAGGAAAGCGAAGCCTTCGCGCAGCGTTTAAAGCGGCTCGAAGTGCCACATAGCATCACGGTATTGCCAAATGTTTCCCATGCCTTTGTATGTGAACAAATGTCTGTTCGCTTCGTGACAACATTGCTCACGAGCAGCTTATAGGACGTTTCCTCCCATGGGCTGAGTATAGAGCAAAAGGCTATCAATGAACAAGCACGAGATCAAGCATGGGCTCTGCTCACAAAGCATATTTTACCCTTGATTACGCGCCCATCAACAAACGAGGATACGAACTCGGATACAAATTCTGGAAATCCTGCTAAATAAGTATTAATGGTAGCGATTTGAGGCAAAGGGTATGCTCGGTCTCGGGCCTAAGTATCAATAGGTTCGCGTCCTGCAGAAGGTTTGGGCCCAAATCGGCTTCTGAATCGACAACAATGTTAGAGAAAGCACAAAGGATTCAAGTAAGAATCGCAGCGGTTGCAACAATGGACTTGTCAATATCAACAGCACTGACAACGCTTAGACAGGAGCACTCGTAGCATAATGCAATTAATTTGTACAATAGGATCGCCTCATCTAGACCATGTTCTGAATCATATTCACATCAAGTTGCATCATGCTTCACTCCGAGAGGGCATGGACCAATGCTTGAATACCGCTAATACCAAGCCCACCATGCTTAGGATACGCGAGGTACACCGGGTCTTGCTCAGAACCGAACTACATGACGGTATGGGTCAGAACCGAGTGTTGACGCACAAAGCAAGATAAAGTCGAAACTCACTTTAGCGCGAAATTCTGGCTTGGTGAGTAATTTGAAGGATGTAGTGATAGCATCATAGGCAGCTGACAACGTCTTCATCTTGAGAGCGCTCTGGTGCGAGCCCTTGCCAAGGTGCGTAGCTGCAGACGTGCCGAAGGTAGCAGACTGGCAACCAGCCTCACCCATAGCAGTGATGGCTGTTGAAAGAAGGAGCTCGATAGCGCCACTTGGTCCGTCTGGGAATGATAGAGAATACTTGATCTGCCAGCCATGCACTGGAGCGAGCTGAGCGAGGACAACGAGAGCAACATACTAGGAAATACCAAGCGATATAATTCAGCCTTTGCAATCTCCTTTGGAAACAAGCTAGATATTTCAGGGACAGAAGGCTTACCTTGCCTTGCTTATCAATTGCATAGAAGTAGCGACGATGCTCGGGGTCGTCCCATGGAAGAAGGTCTGTAGTATGGATTTGCTTGCCTTCTCTGGTTCCCTTCCAGTCTTGCATTCTCAAGTCAATAGCCTTTCTGACCTTCTCATCAGGCAATCCTTCGCAGGCAATAGCCTTGACACCTGCATTTCTAGCTTGCTTAATCTTCCTAGCAAGGTTGGATTTCGAAGTCTGACTATTCGGGTTATGAACAGTAGGGTCGATTCGCTCTTCTGCGGCGACAGAGAGTGAACGCCAATCGTAGCCTTTGCCAGCGAGGACTTGCTCGGTGCTTTCATCAATACAAGCATAGATAGGCTTGAGTTTGCGTTCTTTTCTGAGATAGTGTAAGAAACGATCGATAACGCCTTTGAGCATGGTATCTGGGCAGAGAGGCCGACCCCAGGCAATAGCGTGTCCTTCGCTCTCCCTGAAGCCGCAGGCAGCACCAGTCTGGAGATCCCTCCAGACTTCCCAGCTGGGATCCAAGTAAACAGTATTGGCTGCATCTCCATAGGAAGCGACTGCAAGCGTGATCAGAGGGGTTAGTAATGCAATACATTTATACACCTGATCGCTACTTACTAAGATCTTCCACGGTTGGCAGGGGAGGGTTAAGACCACGTCTTCGAGCTGTATCATAGTCCAGAAGATCGACTTCGGGTCCACGCATTGACTTTCCTCCGTGAGGGGTAGCATCTTCTGGGAAGGATTTGGGATCTCTAGGCAAAAGCGAAGCCCATCTAACATTCTGTAGGTCAAGGAACAGGAAGAGAACACGCTCTAGACCGATACCACCACCGCCGTGAGGAGGGCAGCCCCATCGGAAGCCATCTAGGTAGTCTTTCATATCTTTAGGGTCGATCTTGGCTTCAATGATCTTTTTCTCAAGAAGGGGAGCGTGGTGAATACGTTGTCCTCCGGACAAGATCTCCTGGCCACGGAGGAAGAAATCTGCAGAGTTGGAGAACTTGGGATCGTCCGGGTCTGGCATAGTATAGAATGGTCGTACAGAAGCAGGGAACTTGTCGACAATGTAGTAATCGGTGTGATACTGAGGTTACCGGGCAGAAGAGATCAGCATCTTCCCAGGGGCATGTTAAAAGCAAGAACAAACACACCTTTTCCTTCATGATTTTTCCAAGGTACTTTTCAGCGGGAGTAGAGAAATCTTCATATTCGCTTAGCATTTCACCGTCTTCTCTATAACCAGCATCATTTAGCATGCGAATGGCTTCTTTGAATGTAACGCGAATGGTTTTGTCTGGTATTTGAAGAGGTTCAGATGGATGTTGTCGTCTGACTATCTCAATGAGGTCCATCTGGTTGCTCTGAAGACCTTGGAACAGATTGATGAACATCCCGTCGAGCATGTCAATGACTGAACCAGACAGACATGTTAATCACCGTTCATGCTTGTATAAGATAGATAAGTAGGCACGCACCTTCATGGTAATCGTTGTCAATAGTCATCTCCAGATCCATACCAACGAATTCGGTCAAGCTGATTCCAGGGTGTTTAATCAACATGTACTTTAATTCAAGGAAGAATAACAAGTGCACTTACTGTCTAGCCGTTTGACTATTCTCAGCTCTGAAGACTGGCCCAATCTCAAAAACCCTTTCCATGTCAGCAGCCATACACATTTGTTTTGCTAACTGAGGGGATTGAGCTAAAGAAGCATTTCTCTTGAAATAATCGACTTTAAACACAGACGCTCCCGATTCTGTTGCACCCTGTTGAAATTTACTAGATTGAATTTCTGTGAATCCGTTTCCTGTCAGATAATCTCTGAAGTATCGGCAGATTGCCGCCCTAATCTGGAAGATCGCTTGATTGACGGGTGTCTACGGTGTAAGGAGCGAGGGCGGAGATTAGCACTGTAGCCTGCATCGCTATAGAAGAATCGAAACCCCATTTGACTCACCCTCAGAGAAGCAGCTCTGTTGGCAAAGTGCATCCTAGCAGAAATCTGGTGACCATGCTTTTGGCCCTGCTTTTCGGTGAGGGGTGAAGTCAGCAGCTTGAAAAATTCCGTTTCTACAGCAATGTGAGAGTGCATGCAGACTTACGTGATAGTCTGATTCTGGTCTGGCAGCATCGTGGATATCAAAAGGTGGGGGGACAGTAACCTGCGAGACGACATGGAGCTGCAGGCGTAATGAAGTGTTTACAAATGTTAGAATACGTGGTCTGAGGATTGCCTGACTAGACAGGGGTGGAGTGAAAGCCCAGCTCACCGTCCTGATTCTGACTTCAACATGGTGAATGGAAGTGTAATGAATACTCTCCTGTCCATGTGACTTAGGGTCTTGAACTACACCTCTGACGAGTACGATAGTTTCCGCTGGGAGATGTTCGATAACTTTGACCATGTTTTCGGATATTAGGCCATCCTGCACTGCAACTACACCTTGCAATTCTTGGTATCTCTGTCGGAAAATGACGAAAGCAAGTTTGGCGCCTAAGGTGAGCAATAGCATCAGTTTAGCTGAAGCTGCTGATGGATCTGTACTATGACAGGATAGACATGAAAGGAGCGAGACTTACTTTGCTTCCTCAAGCTCTGTATACGAGCTCTGAAATACACTTCTTCCCCTTCTTGCTTCTTCGCAATCTCAATGAAAGTATCCTTCTTTCCAGACGTATCAATAGCATTGGGAGTGGCATCAATATTCAAGAAGCCATAGTTGCCGTTGAGCGGATCTCTCTGATAGGCTTCCAGGGCGTTAGCTTCACGTTTGAGAGCCTCCCTCTTCAGCTCCTCCCGTCGCTCAATCTTCAGAGCTCGCACATCTTCTTCCGTCTTCATGTGTTTGAGAGACGGTCTGACCGGGTGCCCGCTGGTTGTAGTTGCTGCCGCTGCAGGGGCTGCAGAGGCGCCACGACGAGCGTCGGGTGTGGCAGTACCCGAATTCTTGCTATGCCCTAGCTTGATAGCCTTGAAATGCTCATGCATTTCGTCGCATTTCTGGCTAAAGGCCTTGTTAAGGGAACCAGATCTGTGTAGATCTTCCTCATTCTTGCCGTGCTTGAGAAGTTGCTTCTTGGTATCCGAGGAAAGACCCCCTCCTGTTTGCAGCTGGCTATGAAGAACGTGATTACCGCGCTCGTCTACAATGGGGGTGGTTGCTCCACTCGCGATGGGGCTGTCGACATCGCTGGGGATGAGTGTCGAGTGGCTATTGCTCGAGGCGCTGCTGCTTCCGGGAAGGCTGCTTTCCGAACCATCGGTATGAGGCAGGTTTAGAGGTGGTGTCGAGTGGCCTGTACCCCGTTTATGAGGATGCTTTGGTGTGCTTGCGCCAGAGTGGTCCTTGTGCTGGGTAAGCTTGTCGAGAGCATGCTTGAGTGCCTTGGACATGGCTGTCTGTCGGGGTTTGGATCAGGAAGGTGAGGAGATGTACTTGCTCTTGCCTGTGATGTAGCAGTACCAATATACAGAGCCTTGATTGCCTTCTCTGCTGCTAGCTAGAGTCCTGCGACTATCATCTGCTATCGCTGACGTTGTGTGTGAGTGACAGCAGTGGCCGAAGCACGGCCGAACGGGCAGCCTGGATGCACGCGAGGATCAGCAAGCCGCAGTTAGTTTCTGCAAGCCTGCGATGCATCAACTTACAGACAAGCGGTGATACTTCTTCCGTGTCCTGTTCCTATTGGCGCTTCTTGCTGCCCTGCAACACAGCTTATGCAAGCAGTGGGGTGGAGGTTCGGGCTATTGCGGAAAGCTGTAGACTTGCAGTCAGAGGCGTGGAGAGGGGTCGGTGGATGCACCGGGCTGATGGCCTACTCACTGTGTGCAGTTACGTATCACTTGATTGCTGTCCAACCCCCTGCGAGTCAAACCCGCTGCCGATAGCAGTCTTGATCAAGGATCTGCTCAACTCGGTTACTATGCAATTGCCGATTGCTTGCCTTTCTAAAAATGGACACCTCTGTGTGGGTACTCGTCAGCGGTGAATTGTAGGGAGATCCCCGTGGATATGGAATAGGTGTGCGTCCTGCTTGGCCATTAGGTGCAGCGTGTAAGGAGCGGATTACAGCTCCACGCCTTGCCTCCTGTCTACTCCACTTTCGCAATCATGCCACCAGCTTCGGCTGGCCGACGGCTGCTTGCTGCTTGCCGAAGGTGGCAACATACACACAGGGCCGACCACGCCGACGGATCCGGCTTGACAGCAGACTTCCGAGTGGATTTGGCACTGATCGTCTGGCTTACACTCCTGCCACTTATGCTCGTATGGTTGCGCTCAGCGGTCAGGCTTAGTCGAACGATCGCGGACTGCTGCAGAGTAAGACGGTTCCCCAGCCATTCTTATCTGATTGATCACCGACAAACCATACCGCATACTTCGCTGGGCAGTTTATTCCGTCTGATAATGGTACAACATGCATGTTCGCTACTTCGCACCGCCCAATTTTTCTAAGAGACTTAAATCAACCCCTGCCTCTTCAGATCTTCATACGTCTTGCGATTGTACACGTTGCCCTCCTCGTCTTCGACTTCCTCCATAGTTTCTTGCGCGACTACCTCCTGGCGGCCCTCATTCTTTAACTTCTCAGCCACTGTGCCAAGCAAGTCGACATTCAATCAGCCTTTTCCAGATTATATTGCTGGGTAGGAGTAGCCTTGGATAAATTGACTCACGGGCAACAGCATCTGCAATCTTGGTAATCTCATGGAAATGCTTGGTATTCGGTAGTCCCAAAGCTCTCATACCGAAAGCATGTCTAGCTTCTTGGAAATGCCTTTCAAAGTTCTTCCTGCCTCTATACGTGAAATTTGAGCAGATTTCACAACTGTACTCCACTCCCAGTCCATGTAGTTTGTATAACCAGAACGGAATCGGTTTACCATCCCAACCAAGGGGTAGTTTCAAAGGGTTATAGATTCTCTCTTCCTCATCATCATCGCCATTATTATAAGCATCATCGCCATCGTCCATCCTGAAATTCTTCTTGGCCTGCTTTTCAGACTTCAACGCCACCTCTTCAGCTTCTCTCCTTTCCCGCTCTTCCAATTCTTCATTCTCAATCTGTCGCTCTTTATCCGTCAATGCTTGTTTGCGCTCCACATTCGATTTAGTATCGTTTCGAATAACCAGCAACGGAGAATCATAGTCGGATACAAAGTACCGTATTTGGTGCTCCATCAAAGCCATCGAGCGGGCTTTCTCGTTCACTGCCATGCTTGGTGCGGATGACGTTGATGCATGTCCTGCTCCATCTGCGTGGCCATTGTTTTGCGATTTGCCAGCTTCGAGTGCAGCTTGCTTTTTCAAGTGATTCTTCGACTTCAGATGCGCATCGAATACTGTCTGTTTTGCATATGTCCGCTGGCCTGTAATTGCGAGAAAGAGTAGCGCACTTCAGCATCAGACGCGGCTTGAAGTCCAGATTGCAACCCTTGATGGACTCGAGACTCACAAGCATTACACCATATACCAGCGTCCTGGCTTGTACTAGCAGCTGTATTGTCCGTCCATCCCTCAATCTGACCTTTATCCCATCTTCGATTGAAGTCGGCGATGACCGTCTCGAGCTCGCTATCCATGTCCTTGAGTGGAAATGCTCTACGGTAGAAAGATTTGAGGTAGTCGAGAAGTGATTGCAGATATCTACGGAAGCGTATCAGAACAGGCAATCAGCATATATATAGCTAGTTTGTGAGCAAGCGATAGCTAATAGATGCTGCTTACTTGGCATACTTATCATTCTTAGCTTGTCGAGGGATCTTCTCAAACAAATCAAATTCGTCTAGATATTGCAGATAGTTGACGCGCTTGATACCATGTCCTAAATTCGAGTGTTGTTCGTGAAGTGCAACCAAATCGAGATAACGGCCCAGGAACTCCTCTCCAGTGAACATTCTATCCAGGACTGAGCAAGACAGCAAGCTATTATATCAGCTCCTCTGCAACTTGTAGTCTTTGATACGTGATACGAGATAACCCACAATCCTGTCCATCGATGAAACCGGGGCCAGTCAATCCAGAAAAGTCGACTCTTTCATCTTCATCACCTCTACTTGCATTCTCAGGAAATTTACGATGATAATCCTTCAACTTGGCTAATCTGTCATAGAACTCTCCTATGCCTCCGTTTGCAATAGTATCGATTTCATTCTGCCTCAATCCGCTGTCGTCTTTGTAGACATTCCGCAATTCGCTTGAGCGCTCCGCGATGCGATCCATCAGGTATGAAGCTCGGTGCTTGGCTCCCAGGCGTTCTCGATGAAGTCGATAGTTTTCTTCCGGTACGCATAGAAGCTGTACTAGTGCATTCTCGTACTGCTCGAGCGCATAATGCGACTCGCGCTGCGTTTCTATCAAGGACGTAGCCATCGCTTCGGATTTGGGAGCTTGCGCACGCCTAGAGCCGTGGAAGCAGCGCTCGAGTAAACGGAGCCGTCGTACTGTCTGCTGCTGGGCACTGAATGGGCCCTGTCCTCCCTACACGTGTTCGGTTGAAGTGTAAAGATCGATGGCACTCACTGAAAGTTGCAAAGGTCGACCTTCGTCTGGATTTCTTGATCACGGCCCCGTACAACACGCATGAGGTGAACACCGTCTCTTTGGCTTCTCACACCAGAGCATGGTACAAGAACCGAATACTCGAGACCAATCTTCACATATCGGTAGCTTATCAGTCTGCAGCAAGGTACATATTGTTACTTCGACTCCTGCAGGTTTCGAGTACAGCCCGCTCGATAGACCTCGCTACTGACCATCCCAATCGTTTACTACGGCCCAATTTACGACATCGCTTTGCAGACGTCTCGCACTGCCCTATTCTGCACCTTGCGCCAAGACCTGCATTGTGACTGCCCAATCGCAAACGAGGCCTATCAAGAAACAACCGGAAGAGTGGATTCTGTTGCTCCATTGTAACGTTATACTACTGACACTTTCAGGCACATATTAGCCAACACAGCCAAAAATTCTGCTTCCTGGAAGCCTTCCGTCTGTCACTATTGGGGTAGGCGATGGCAGTCTCTCACCCTAATTGGCGTTCACTGCCACGCCAGCGTCCATGAGAGATTTTGCCGCATATTGTAGGTCTTCAGCTTCCAAATATACGCACGAACTATCTCTCTCTCTTCTCTCTTCATGTCCCGCCTTTGCCTCTTCTTACTTCTGCCTTCTCCCCAGTCTATTGCTAAACTTGAACCAAATCTTTAAATAAGAAAGCAGCCCACACGCTTGCCTGCGGAGCCAAACTCCCGAGTCAACTCCTTGTAACTTCCGCCTCTTGGTGGTGAACCGGATTTAACGCGTCAAGCTCTATCATATAACCAAGTGGGCGGGTTACGCTTTATCGGAAGGTGTCGAGGCATCCGATATCGGTCCAGACTCAGGAGTCAACGATGCAGAGCTATCATGGCCAAACTCGTTCCTCCCATTGACTTGTCTCTGTTCTTTAGAACACCCTTCTGCTGGAATGGGCTTTCTGTTTGATCTATATTTCCAGACCTCGCCGGTAAGGATGGCAGCGGGCGAAGCAGACGTATGGGCTGAACTCGAAGCTGTCTAGCGATTGCAGAAGCAACAATATATCGTCTGTCTTGTTGTCCCCCGTAGCCTGCTGGACGTTCGCAACAATGACAAAGTCAGCACATTGTCGAGGCGGGCTTGTTTTCGTCGCTCCTTTCGTTGCCATCACCAAGCAGGCCTTTCAGCTCCAACGATCGCACCATCATTCCCAGTAATGCCAGACGGGAATGCTGATACTGCGACACAGCCGCCAGACAATAATGATCCTGCACCAGCAGACTCTTCTGCAGCCAGACTGCCGCCGCTATCACAGGCGCCTCCGCTAGCCTTGAAGAGCAACGACATACGCGAGCTGGTGCTCGATTATCTGAGCCATTCATGCTACGTGGACTCAGCAATAGCATTTGCAAAGGAGTGGGATGAAGCAGAGTGTGCGTCGAGAGCTGCTATACATGAATCTAGCCCAGCTAGCCCGACCGCCGGTCCTTCCACGTCAACGTTCCGAACCTCAATGGATCCGCCATCAACCAGACGGGCAAGCCACGCATTCAGTGAAGAGGTTGATGATGATACAGATGACCAGATGATGCAGTCTGTACACGGCTCGTTCAACTACGCCGCTCTTGCGAGCACTACCGAGAATGGCAACTCCGCTGCCGCTTATCATGATCGGCATCACCGCTCTACAAGCTATAAACATCTGAACCTCCAGCAAATAGAGCACATACGCGCGCGGAATGGTACGACTGGAGTCTTAATGCGCTGCGAGAATATTGCACTGATTTCCAAGTTATCTCTACAGAAATTAAGCGACTAATAAGGCAGGGTTCTGTACAAGCGGCAATCGATCTATGCAACCTTCACTTCCCATCCGTTCTCGACACAAGCAGCAGTCTGTCTACCAAATCATCCGCAACGACGCTGCATCCCTATACTTCTTTGCAGCAGTGGTCACGCGTAGCCAATGCAACACCCTCGTCTTCCTCTCCGTCGCTACGGGGCTTCTTCAACAAGCGGACACCTCATTCGGGCGATAACTCACCTTCGGTGCCTAGCTTTACCAACAATCTCGTCAGCAAGAATGTCCCTACTCAATCACTACTCCTCTCGCTCTCACTTCAAATACAGCTATTCATCGAAGTCGTCCGTTCAGCAGCTCCACCACTGGCCGCCACGAGTTCAGCTCTTACCCCAGTAGCTAGTATATCCCGACCGACTACGCCTCTCAATAATGTACATTCCCCAAGCTCACCCAACGGCTCGATGGATGGCTCAATCGCATCGTTAGCATCTAACACATCCCAAGGCTCGCAAGCCTCCCGCATGTCGTCAGTCCGGTCGAACGGGTCAACTAGCTCAACCTCGGCGATTTCGCAAGCCCTCTCTCAAGCGCAGGCGTTGCATGCACAAGCCAGCCAAATATCAGACCCTACTACCAAGTCGATATATTTGAAGGAGCTGGAGGCTGTAGCTGGCTTACTACCATACCGGGATCCTCGAAACAGTCCTATGGCATTCTACCTCGATGAGTCACGAAGAAATAGCCTTGCGGAAGCTGTGAATGGGGCAATACTTTGTAGGTCTCTCCTAGTCCATGTCCTGATTCTCATCTAATCGATTGATCGCTTGTGGCTAGTATCATTGGGCGAGACTTCCACTAATTCCAAGATTGAAAACCTAATCAAACACAACGAGCATGTGTGGCAGACACTGCATGAGTTGAACTCTACATACCCTGCAGCTAAGGGAGCGGGCAAGAATGAAGCGGCCAAGGTAAATCAGACAGACTTTGGCGAGCACGTTGCCTAGTCTGACCGTAACGTTTCAGCCTGTGTTGCCTTTTAGTCTGCAAGATTTTCTCAGCGTTAGCATTGACAACGGGACAGATCAGCAGAGCATAGCTGTTCAAGCAACGCGTTGAGAAGCATCTCGCTTTCGAAGATGAGAGGGCATGTCGTGAAGGCGTTGTAGTTTCACAGTGTATAATTCCCTTGGACTGTAGCACACACGAGCATTGAAGGTATCGCACAACAACATTTTGAGCGGAGCAACATGAAACCCGCCCGAACACAACCGCAACTGAACCCGGAAGCAACTGTACCTCTCTGTGGATGAACGGCCCATACATCATTTGGCAACGTTTCTCTCGATCTTTCCCAGCAGGACTCCCATTCGGCTACCCTGCGAGTGATTGAACGTTAGCTGACATGAATTAGCAGCAACTCATTGTTACTATACTTACCAAGTTCGGCTGACCTTTCCTTGTCTTTTTTCCCCATGCTAGTCTATCTCTGTTGCGCTTCTCTCTTTTCTGTTCGATTTCTGCTTCGCTAGTCCTTTGCCTCTTGCGCTGCGGTTCCGGGTCCACGTCTCGTCTCGAAGGATGTACGTACGTGGATGACGACGGCACATCCGGACCAGGTGCAGGTCCGGCTTCGTCATCGGATGACATGTCATCAGGGGCTCTTTCTAGTTCAGAGGATTTACGCTTTCGAAGAACTGGCTGGGTGGGAGATGGTCCGTCTTGATCCATGTCATCTGGATTGCGCATTCTCCCCTTGCCTTTGCGCCTCGAGGTGATACTGCCGGGATCTTCGATCTCCATAGGGGCATCACCTTCAGCGTTGTTATCTTCCTCTTCAGTATCCATCCTGGAGTCTCCACCATCAAGACCTTCACGCTTCAGCATTTTGGCGTACTGCTTCTTGATCTTGGCGTTATGGATCAAACCAGCTTTGATTTTCTCGACTACGAAAACAAGAATCAATGAAATGCAAGATAAGCAGATTAGAAGTGGGCGACGATATTACATTTGCCTGTGTATGAGCCCTTTGCCAGACGCGGTCCCACGTTAAATCCAGTCCGAGCCTTTAGGGCTCCTGGTGTCGGTTGCCCCAGCTGATTGGCATTTGAACCGCTTGCTGCTAACACGTATCTACTCAGCTATCCTTGCCAGACTGCCCACTAGTTGTCCGGACCCACCTTGGCCACCTTGTGACTGTTGCATGCGTTTGACAGCCTGCTTGCCCTTCCAGGACTCGCTCTTCAATGCAGCCTCTTTGAAGTCTTCATGGCCTCGTTTGTTGTAGCTCAGCTTGTCCTTGGCTCTCTTCGGCTTGATTTCATCGCTCTTACCCGCCTTGTGCGCTGTACATATAAAGCCGATCAACTGACTGGCCCTGTCCAAGCGTTCAGATACACCGCGACGTACGAGCAATCTTGTCTCGCTGCCTGCCAGCCATTTGCTAAGGTGACCTGCTCGCTGTCGAGATTATGTTCTCGCAATATATTCCCTCTGTTGAGCACAAGTTAACCCCGAGTCGAGGGATGTGGAGTCCAAACTACCGTGGCGCAGGTCTTGCCCCGATCACGTTGTCAAATCCACTCCAGAAAATTTAGATACGGCCGTGCTTGCATCCACTTTCCAACATAGCAAGAGCTTCATTGTACACTTAAGTTCCTCAAAAGCTCGAGTCCCATCATGGTCCGAGCGAAGAAGCGCGATTCAAATGCTGCTCGCATCACTACCCAACTTTTCATCAAGCCAAAGTCGGTCAAGGCTGCTCCGTTGCCTGAACCACCTGCATTCGACACTCTGCCTGTCAGCAAGAACCAATGCAAGCAAGCTGTAGATGCACTGGTAGCACATGCCAAGAAACGGGTGGCTGACAAGCAGAATAGCGATTTGCTGGCAGATGAAGACAACGAGGCAATCTGGCTTGGAGTCACTGTGAAACGCATGTATGTATAAAAAGCAGTTCTTGAGCTGAAATTCCCATAATCTAAAAATGATGTCACATCTGATGCATTATCTGTACAACCAGGTCACCGAAGGATAATCACAAGCCTGTCAGAATAGCCCTCCCGCATTCTCTGCTGGATCCTCGGAAGAATCCCGTTTGCTTGCTAGTGAAGGACCCACAACGAGAGTACAAGGATCTGTTACAGGAGAAGAAAATCAAGTTCATCAGCAGAGTCGTCGGTATGGAGAAGTTACAGGGTAAAGTAAGTTTTCTGTTGTTGCCACTACCCATTGGTAAGGGTAAGCTGGCTGACTATGGTTTTACTGCGATCTAGTTCAAGCCGTTCGAAGCACGCCGCCAGCTCATGAAGGAGAATGATCTGTTCCTCGTCGACGACAGAATTCTGCCTGAGATGCCGCGGGTCCTCGGAAAGCAATGGCTGCAGGCCAAGAAATCGCCCATCCCGGTTACTCTGAAGCGAGTCGACCTCAAAGGGGAGCTAGAGCGTGCAATCTCATCAACATACCTTCGCATAAACAAAGGTACATCCCTCTCGATCAAGATTGGTTCTCTTTCTGCACATAGTCCACAGGAAATACTGGATAATCTGATAGCTACCATTCCGTACCTTGCGGTTCGCCTGCCCATGGGCGGCTGGGATAACGTGCAATCGTTGCATGTAAAGACTACTACATCTACTTCGCTACCTATCTGGTCATGCTCTCTCGATGGAAACAACGAGGCCGATGCTCAAAGCCGGTTCTTCGTTTCGCAAGTTGACGAAGCAGAGATTGAGGAGAAGAAGAAGGCAAAGGCGGAGAAGGACGAGAGAATCAGAGAAAAGAGACTAAGGAAACTTGAGAATGAAGCTCGCAGGATCGCTCTGGAGAACAAGGAGACTGAGGAGCCGTCTTCTGATGTTGATGAGGAGGAAAGCAAGACTGGGGCTGATGACCAGTCCGCAGAAGTGGAAGAGCAGGACGTCGAGGAGATTGATGAGACCGTCAAAGAGGAATCATCAAACAAAGCTACTGCTAAAAAATCAAAGCAGCTCAAGGCCACCTCGAGCCCAGCTAAACCAGAGCGCAAGAAGGTTTCTTCAACCAGCAAAAAGATGAAGGGGTTGGACTCCGTCAAAGGCCTTCCCCGCAAGCTCAAGACAGCGTGAACACGAAGCGAAAGCGGCTGATCTGCGTGTCTTGTCAAAAATGTAAGATCATCGTTTTGGATCTTTCAATTATCTGGGTCCCTTCGTTACGGGTAGTCTGCTGCAGTCGTGTCGTAAATATAGGCCAGAAGCACCTTTCCTCAAGTAGTTTGCTGTTGTCGTTATGCTTCTTCCAGACAATGCATTTTTCTGCGAGTCCATGTGCCGTGGCAAAGGCAAATGACGTCGATCATCTTTCTGAAAAGCCTCTGCTGTCGCAGCGGCACTGGTGATGGCCACTTTCATTGACTAGGTTCTCACATGTTCACATCAATTTCGCAAAGACCCACCCTCGGAATCTTGCGTCTGGCCTGTCAAAGTCCAGTCTCCGCACATCGCACTGTCTTTATCAGGCATCATAGCACAACACTCGCTCCAGTTCCAAGAAGCTTTTCTACCAGAAAGATGACAGAATCCACCAGTAACCCTGATGGCAAGAAGATCCCTAAGCCATCGGAAGCTCCGTCTGAAGGCCGCAAGCCAGTACCAGATACAGGCTGGACGGGTGAAGTGCCATCGCACAAGGGAGGCGATTACGAAAAGGACTTCTTGAGCAAGCCTCCATACAAATGGACAAGTGACAAATTCGAGCCCAAGTACAAGGCGTACGTGCCTCCATCAACCTTGTTGCTGCCCAACCGATACTCGCAGCTGACTGATTGTCGCCTATCCGCCACCCTGCTTGATTCCCTGCAGATCGTGCTGGTGCGGCAACTTGGAGTTCGAGTACACCGGCGAACCATGGGATGCTAAGTTCTGCCACTGCCACGGTGTTCGTCTGTCTCTGACGTGGTAGTTGAAAGTTACAACACGCTTAAATGTCTCCTCGCAGTGCCAAAAGCTTCACGGGGCACCCTTCCAACATGCAGTTGTACGTCACAGATCCCACGCTTCCTGGCAACGTCAGCGGCTTGAAAGCTAACAACCTGCACGGTACAGATCTTCCCTAAAGTATGTTGGGCCTTTGCCTACCAGGCCTTAATGCTGTGCTTTTCGCTGAACAGTCCTTGATAGACATCCGTGAGAATGACGAAATGTGAAGGCACAGGAAGTGCTACGAAGACCGGTGTGGACTTTTTCAGTACAGACACAAAGGATTCTAGTCACCACGTGCCATGCAAAATAGCTTGTGCAAACTGCAGATCTCCTCTCTTTGATGAAGTGAGCAGGATCTGGCAAATGCGCAAGCAATGGGTGTGCTGAATATACCTACCTATGTCACGCTATAGGGACGGAACACCGTCATCTGCTACCCGTCAAGCTTCGAATTCGGTCCCGATAATCCGATGCCCGAAGCCTTCAAGGGTAAATGCCACATCTTTTATGGTTCCCGTTCGGTCGATATGATAGACGGTCTGCCGAAATGGTCTGGTCACAAAGACACAAGCGAGCTACTGCCGGAAGTAGCACAGACCGCAGAGTGGGTTAAAACAGGTCTGCTACGTCTTCATGTACATGAGACAGACACTGATATCGAAATACTGAAACCCGTATAGGGAAAAGGAGAAACTCCGACAGCCCAAGTTCTGACTTGACAGCTTGGAAAGGCTTCAATGACAAACCGAACGTAGCATGTACAACACCCATCTTACCCATTTATGAAATCATTGTACCTTTATTTCCGGTAGTGTCACTAGAAACAATGATGTTCGCGATTGTCTGGTCTTTACTAGCAACCTCGTGTTCCCAAGTCCTCGCGTGTGTGGTTTGCTCTTCCCTTAAAAGCACTACTTCACGGTCAGTAGTCCATCACTTAAGACCTCACACACATGCGGCATAGTCTTCCAGCACTGAAGGCGTTCGCTTCGATTAGCCAGAGAGCAATGTCTACAAGAGTAAAGGTGGTCCTGACGCGAAGTGAGCGGATAGCTAATACCCGATCATCCTCATACATTCAGAGAAGTACCTCGCTGATTACCGGACATGGACAGATCTGCCTGAAGAAGGAGCCAGGCTATTGGCACAAGACGACCGCATCGAGACTGTCGCTTGGCCCGAAGATCGCGTAGGAACTGCTGAAGCTCTACTTAATTCTTACGCACAAACTGACTTCGGCACATCGCCTCCGCTTCCAGCCGTGTGATAGATCTTGGTTATTAGAAAATGCCAGAGGCGCTTCAGGTATCCTGTGCATGTTGAACGACAAATGCGACGAAGAACTTATCCAGGCAGCTGGAAAGGAGCTTAAAGTGGTCTCTTCCTTCTCAGCCGGAGGTAGGTCTGCCACGCACATGAACGTGGATCTAAGGAAATACGATGCTGACAAAGTGGTCTATACAGTTGATCATATTGCACTCGACGTGCTCAGGAATAGATCCATTAGACTCGGCTATACACCCTCGGCTTTGACGGATGCCGTGGCAGATCTTACTGTAATGCTTACGCTAATGGCTCAGCGATTGGGCGGAGAAGTACGCTGAACTCCAGTTGGACCGGTGTACTTGACTGATATATGGTATTCCAGGCAATGCGTAGAGTTATGGACGGAGATTGGCCAAAGATGCCTTGGTCACCCTTGCTACTATGTGGACCTCAAATCTCGAATAGTACCGTTGGCTTCCTTGGATTTGGACGCATTGCGCAAGCCACTCTTGCGCGACTGCTACCGTTCCAGATAGAAAAAGCCCTGTATTTGGGATCGAGACCTGGCCAGCAGGCCAAGGAAGACTTCTATGGTCTAGTCAAGGAGCAAAAGATACCTATCCAGCCGGCGAAAAGCGCAGAGCAGCTTGCCCAACTGAGCGATATCCTCATTGTCGGATGCGCACTGACGCCAGAAACGAAGCATATGGTCAACGAACAATTCCTTAGAAAAATGAAGAAGACGGCAGTTGTCGTCAACATTGCGCGAGGGTACGTTTAACAAGGTCCACAAAGAGAAACCGCTAGCCCGCACGCGGCCATGGCCGCGCATCAGCGCCTCGTCTCTCTCCTTGACTCCTCTTTCCTCATGCTTGGCGCCAATTTTCCCTTTCTGCTATAAACTTGCTGATTTGCCAATCGTTTTAGACCTGTTGTCGATACTGAGGCACTAGCAAAAGCTTTGGAAGACGGAACGATATTTGGAGCTGGCCTAGACGTCATCGAGAACGAGCCGCAAATACCGGCGGACCACCCTCTAGTCATGCAAAGGCGATGCGTGGTAAGCAACTTGGGTCTTCTACCGTTTATGTTGTCCATCGTTTTAACAACTCGTGTCCGGACAGCTTCTTCCACATATAGGATCAGCCAACATCGAGACCAGGTGGGTTATACATGCCCAATTTAAGGAACTACTGACATTTTCTCTGCTTTCAGGACCCTCATGGCTCAAGAAGCTGTGCAGAATCTGCAGGCAGGTCTGTTCGGCGGGTCAATGGTGAACGAGAAGACCTTGTAAAGATAGGCGAATGGAATAATAGATACACCCATCACGCCATACAACATTCCTTTGAAAGGCATATCTGCATATTTAAGCCTGCAATGCAGACGACCAGTCACGTAAGCTGTGACAATTCCAGATCTGAGTGATCATACATCAGGCCCGCTGGAACCATTTTGCACGGTATTGAGCAAGGCATGCAGTTCTTGCTTGATAAAGCTTCCCATTATAAAAGACAGCGCTCTAAGCCATTGTAGGCGAGCCTACACTCTTAGCCCGATTTGGTCGCAATCCTGGCTATGATTGCACGAAGATGCTTGCCACAGCATTGGGGGACCCGCGGCTGAGGCCAGAGAGGCCAGTCACTTGAGGGCCATAAACCTGTCCAATCAGTCCTTCCGTCGCTCATCTCACCTCTGTCAGCCTCCAGTGCTCAAACGTGTATGTTATTCCGCCGGCCTGGCTTGCACGCAGCTATCTCAGAGGTGGAGCATGTAATCACGTGCCGGCTCTTGCTCTTCGAGTTGTTGCAGCTCGCAGAGCCTTTCAGAGTGACAGCGCACTGTTTGACATGAAACGCGTATGGTACCGGAGCTGCCCACAGTGATGTACTCGCACGCCAGTATGCCGAGCTTTGCCTTCACCTGTAATCGCCCTTGGCCTGTTTCAGCGGTTCCCTACATCAACTCATTCGCGCAAATGCATCCGCCACAAAGGTCAGTCCGGATTATCAAGCGGTAAGCCTGTCTGCCACACGATAACACTCGTTCGTTGCGGAATATGGATGTAAGCCTGATTCGCCCGTCCTGCCACGGGTGCTGTGACCAGTCACATGCGGTGCTCCAGTACTTATTCCATACTTTGCAGACAAAGGCCCATACCTATACATTCAAGGTCGCTATGACTTGTGAAGGCTGTTCCGGCGCCGTCCAGCGTGTCTTGTCCAAGATGGATGGTGAGTGTATGCCTAGCGGTACAGTACCCAAGTGGATTCTAACAGTTATGGTGCCAGGCCTTGAAGTTGACACAGTAGACTGGCAGACGAAAGACGTGATAGTGCATACAAAGACAGATACGCCGACCTACGAAGAGGTCGAGGGCAAGATCAAGAAGACTGGAGTATGTTTGCCTTCCGTGGTATCCAACGATGGGGCTGATCTACTATATCCGTGTCCTCAGAAAGCTATCCTTTCAGGCAAAGCCGACGGCGTGGATATGCCGGCGCCAGCTTCATAACAGCCCTGGCATGTTCATCTTTAGACAGAACGAATCTGGAGATTCTTGGGAGTACATCCTCCTCATATTCAAGGCGCTTCTGATACCCACAATGGGATTACAAACGCGCTATGTTAAGCCTTGCTTCTCTTCATCTGTTGCCGCCGACTCCGCTGTCTTGCCCGATCACACGGTACTTGACATCTTGCTGTTTCCTACCTACTGATATACCAAACCATGATACGGTGACATGGCTGGCCCGCGTATGCGCGAGTCCCTTGATGGCTCCGAGAGCAACTTCTCGCTAGTCGACCATGACCATGTGTTGTCAGATGAATCGGCGGTGGCCGAAGGCGGGTATGGCACCCCGGACGCGGGCGCATCCTCTGACCCATCCCGGTCCAGCTATGCTATCAGAGCACTCTGTCAGTCAATATATGGTATTGCATCGGATGGGATCTTACTGACTGTCAATGGCCTTGTCTTCATCAAATCGCAGATCCCATTTCTACGATCATGAGCAATCCTCGTGCCGCGTCGGCAGCTCAAACAATCAGTACAAAGTAGGCGCGTACCACTAGAAGCGGTAGAGCACCGGCGAGACTGAGAGTGCCCACGGCAATTCCACAGTCTGAGCAACCTGAATCCCCTGCGACCCACCAAGGGACCTAAAACAGGTGCGACTCGTGGGCGAGCAGCTACACCGATTGTTCTGTCGGAGCTTCCCAAGGTCTCCATCAAGAGTTTCGATTCGTATATCAGCTCCATCAAGGACGAATACACAGTCTGGAGCAAAGCCCAGACTGCTTTGGCGGATGTCCCTCTCCTGGACGAGCTCGAAGATGATGATCTGAGACTTGATGATGAAGCCAGTACGCGGAAAAAGGCAATCAAGCGCGCTCTTGAGATCAGTAACATCTGTTCAAAGTCTAGCGTTAAGACCGAGTTACCGGATCTAAGTTCCGTGCCTCCTATATTCTTCGAGGAGAACTTCAATCTCGCCAATCCACGAACATTCGATGTAGTAACGGCTGGCCACGTGACAGATGGGGCAGAAGGCTCGGTTGCATCATGTGTTCCTTCAACTGATTTCTCCACGGACCAAATCCTTCAAGAGAAGCTAAACTATTGGTTAGATGTGGTGGAATTACATCTAAATGTGGAGATCAGCTTGCGATCGTCGTCGTTCTTCGCAGCTTTGTCAAACCTGAAGGACCTTGACTCTCAATCCGCAGAGGCTGTAAAGGAGATAGGCAACATCAAGGGTATACTAATTGACGTCGATGCCAACGTAGCCAAGAAAGGACTCTACGCTGTAAGGCAAGGCATTCGCAGACGCCGGCTCAACGATCTGGCCGATGCAATGGAGCGCATCAAGGACATACTGCGAGCGTTAGATCAAGCCGAGGAACTCGGCGAAGCTGGTGAAACGGAGGGCGCGCTTGATCTGGCAGATGAGATTGAGCGAGAGTGGGAAGCGAGCATCTCGAGCACGATCTTAGGCCAAGTTCCGCCAACGCCGACCGTGGAAGAATCGCATGAGACGGCCACGTCGGCCACTACGCAAGAGAAGAACAACGCAAAAGCGTCGCAGGGGGACGATGCTGCAATTCCGGCAACACCGTCGACCGCATTGAGGATTCGCAGTGATCGACGACGGCCGGTGCGAATTGCGCAGATTAAGGCTTTGTCCTGTCTGCCAGCAAGACTGAACGCACTGCGCTCTGTCATTGCACAGAGTCTGGAGCATGAAATTGTGGCTGTCCTTGTACATGCTGCTCGGGAGGATAGGGAGGCTTTGATGGCCTCAGCAAAGCAGTGGCGTGCAAAAATGGACGTTCCAGTTCCTGTACGCAATGAGATGCATGAAAGGACCATCAATCGCATCCACACTGCTCTTAGAGGCATTGTGCGATGCGGGAAACCTGCGCTTGATGGGATAATTGTTGCGTGGAAGGAAGCTCTGCTAGCGGAAGTACAAAACTATCTGAAAGGAAAGTTGCCGTCGTCAACGGTTTATGATGAGGAAGATGGTATGGCGGACATGCCCAGCTCCCGCTCTTCTGTCGAGGATGGTCGGCCATCTCAGGGGTCCACGTAAGTTATTAACTACCGTTCTCTCGTCAGATACTGATGCTCGCAAATGCCGCGGTTTAGTCTGCAGAATGGGCCCGGTACACAACAGCTACTTCACTCCGACTTCATGAATTTGATGCGTGATGTTCATACGTCTATGCTGGCGCTCCTTACAGTGGCCGAAATACAATCTCGAGCCATCATTGCATCTGTTGCCGGGATTATAGGCTGCCCAGATCCAAGCAGTGTCAGTGGTACTCCTGCATCTGAGGTGGCCCTCAACAACGCTTGGATCACGGCCTTGCAGTCGGATCTCAGCGACGCCGTCCAAGCTGTGGCTGAGGCGATAAACGCACGTCTAGCCCGCCTGGTAGCCAGTCGTGGGGACATCCATAGCCGTCTCCCGCTTGCGGACTTCTACGCTGTCTTTTCGGATAACTGGCAATTCGTCTTGGACTGTGAGACCTTGTCGCGCAAGATGATTGTAGGCTTGAGGGGCGTCATCGTTGGTCAGGTCAGCAAATTACCGTTCTGGCCAAAGATTCGCCTTCTGACCCTTTACACTCATGTATAGGCGAAAGGGTTCCTACAATATTTTCATCAACAAACGTTCACAGAGGTCGCCCAAGCAGTCGAACGCGATCAATGGTCGGCTGTCGATGTTCCTGCTTCCACACAAGCTGTAGTTGACCGAATCCTCCAAAGCGCCGTATCGACGCCGGCATCATGGGAGTTGAAGCTAAACATTGCGGAAGACACCAGTGATAGTGTCCAGCTGTCGAAGCAGCTGGCAATCGAGGACAGATCCTACTTTGCTGTGGCGGCGACACTCCGCTGTGTAGAGGCACTCGAGAACTACCTGAAGATTGTTATCAACTTGCCATCGATGAGTACAGATGTAATGTCGCGTGTCATCGAGTTCTTAAAAGTGAGTTCAGCATTTTTGCGTGTTGTTAAGGCCCTGAACAAACATTCCCTCAGCAATACAACTCTCGAGTCTGCCAGATGGTCCTCGGCGCCGGAGCAATGCGGTCCGCTGGCCTGAAAAACATAACAGCCAAACATCTTGCTATGGCGTCGCAATCCATTTCCATCCTCATCAGCATCATACCGTATACTCGCGAGTGCCTTCGCCGACATCTGCGCGCCAAGCAAGCCATCATTTTGGTGGACTTCGATAAACTCAAACGAGATTGTCAAGAACATCAGAATGAGATACATGCTAAGCTTGTGGCTATTATGGGAGACCGGTTGGCCATTCATTGCAAAGCTCTTCAGGATATCGATTGGGAGCAGGTCTCGCCAATCGCGGGCAAGCCAAATGCCTACATGGAGACTCTCGTCAAGGAGACATGCACCCTGCATAAAGTGTTACTCAAATATTTAGCAGGAAGCGCTCTTGAGATCGTCATGATGCAGGTCCTCTCTGCGATAAATTCGCGCTTAGCGGAAGAACTTGGGAAAATTCCCTTACGTTCGGATGCAGCTAAACAGCGCATGCTACTGGATGCAAATTACCTGAGGGAGAGATTTGAGGATTTGAAAGGCTTGGAGCGATCTCCACCGGGGGCTGAGCTGGTGAATCTGATTCAGGACAAAACCGTAGAACGACCAGCACAAGCTGCCCAGAATAAAAGTAAGCAATTCAATACACCTTCCATGACAGTGTCACGTAAACCCCTGGTTGGGCACACGAGGTCCCCGAGCACTGCATCCCTCTCGCATCAGGAAGACACTGCAGCGGCAGTGCTCGCACCGAATAGGCCGCCTGGGGACAACACGGACACATCAATTTCCCACATACAGGCCGTCGCCGAAGGTGCCCCAGTGTTTGTTCAAGTCACTTCGAAAGACGCCATTCCGGAACTCGCAGATCAACCCTCCGCAGAAGCCGCAAGATCTCAGACCCAGGCACAAGCGGAAGAAACACCTTTGCCTATGTCGCCTGAAAGGGAAACACCTCATCTATCACTAGATAACGTAGCCAAGGAGAGCAGGATGCCTCTTGACCTCAGCTCAGACGTGCATGTAAAGCCACAAGAACAATTTCAAGGCATTCCAACGGTCAATGTAAAGAACCGCCTAGCCGGTCTGTTCGCTAAGCGGCCATCATTACCAAACGTCGATGTACCTAGCATTCATAATACGCTAGCAAAGGTCAGAATTCCGCTTTCCGGGCACAATGCTTCGGCCTCCTCAGTGACCGTAGAATCTAGTGGAGACACAGATGACCCTGAAACAGGGGTAGAACACATGGAATTACACCATACTACACAAGACCGCCAGCAGGCTGCCCTGCCAGATTCGGAAACTGCTTCGCCTGAAGCGAAGGCCGCAAGCCAGTCCTTAGGAGATAATTTGCTACCTGGTGAGGTGCTCATTAACGGCTCAGAAGGTTCGTCTGAAGACCTTACCGTACAAACATCTTCCGAGGGTTTATCGGGCAGCAAAGACATTCCAGCTGAGATGGCAGCTGTTGGATCGTCAATGCCTGCAGGGCTTGAAGATGAGCCTCATACTACGCAGACAGAAGGCGATGTGGTTAGCTCAGGTTGCGCTCAGCCCACGTGTCCAATGGGAAACGAGCCCGACGCTGTCGCACGGGGGAATGCTACGCCCACGGAAGTTACATCAGGAGAGGCCGGCCTTCCTCAGGCCAGCAAGCAGCCTCAGCCTTTGGACGTCCCTATTCTGGAGGAGAATGCGCCCTTGGTGGAACATGATGGGGTGACCGGCGAAGATGATGAAGCCGATATATCTGGATCATCGGCAAGCACCTTTGAAACCGATGTACAGTCTATCGGCGTAGCAGAGCATTCACAAGCTCATGATGACCTCGATGCCATCGACTAAACGGCAGTATATTAAACATACCAAGTCATCGATTTCTGTGACCCGTATATCATCGCTCAAGTCACGTCACAACGTGTGATATGACTGTTGTTGTATTCTGCCGGCATCAGCGGGCATCAGCGGCACTAGCTAAGTTATATACCTTGAGCCTTTCGTGATAGTACCTGCAGGTGTATGCGCCCGAGCTTAGCTGTGTATAGTAGACCGAACAGGCATTCTAGGACCGAGGTGCTCCAGCTTCCGCTCGGCGGGTTTGATGATCCGAACCGTCATCAAGCAAGAACAGCCCCCCAATACCGACACGAGCGCCAGATCTGACTAGAATTGAACTGTGTTGTGCTTGGACTAGCATGCCTGCTACTATGCCAAGCGCCTCTCGTACATCGCTTCCTGTCCCGCGTGACGTTGCTGCTCTGTTTAACTTTGGCATCACATGGGCAGAGCCTATGGGCGCTTCTGCATCAACGGCATTTTGTAGCGTTCGGCGACTATATTGCCTAAAAGACTGAGTTCGAGCGAAAACAACGTTGGTCGATCACTAACGGAAGTACATGTAGTTCATCACACATTTCATCGGACTTGCTGACATAGCTGCAGGGGTTTATTAACTGTTCCACCTCAACCATTTCCAGAGCAGGCAGCTGACCCTACTGACCTCCTTTGGTGAACAACAAAAATTGAGACGGCTTTCGATGTTGATGTGGGGAAGGGCTTGGAGAAAGATGACATGGGGCCGGGAGAGCAACCGGATGGGCGGGTCCGCCGCCAAAAAAAACAATCGGACAAAAACAATGCTTGAAGGCCCTACACAGGATTCGAACCTGTGACCACTTGCACCCAAAGCAAGTATGCAAACCACTACACCAGCAGGGCTTATGGTTTGGGGAGTCTAGTTTAGTCATATAATAGCTTTATGTCGGTGAGACAAACGCCTTTTTTTTTTTATGTGAAATCCAAAAAAGCGCCGAAAAATCCCCCGGCAGCATTGACGACTCCTCGCCTATTCAGCATGCTACATTCGTTGTCCTATAAATTGCTACGCAAGCGTTGCGTCGAACTCAACAATGAGCCAGAAGTAACTGGTTGATCATGTGCCTCTACACCGACAAGCAAGATATATTGCAAGAGAAGCCAACAAGTTAGAACGACAGCAGGAGGCTTATGATTAGCTACTAAGTACTTTAAATAATTCCTTCTACAAACGTACACACAAAGCATCTTTGGTATACACCAAAATTTAGCCTGATCAGCGTTGTTGCAAGGTTCTGGAGAGTAGCTCATCATTGCCAGCGACGCCTGCCACTCGCTTCTGTTAGCACAGCAATACAGTATGTCTACATCAAAAAAACAAAGGGTAAATCCATTTTACCTTTAGGACTAGAAGAGRTCAACTCAACAATTCTAGGTGTAGATACTGCTACAGCTGAAGTGCATCTAGCTTTTCAATCCAGAAAATTTTCAAATAAAGAAAATCGATCCAAAAACATTGAGTGATTGGCACAGACAGTCCTCAGTCAAGCAGGTACTGTACATGCTCAAATATTAGCTACTTTATGGACGTTTGTATCTAGGCACTTGTACTCAGACGTTAAACCCAAGATAAAGGGGCTTCTTCCTGCTCGATTACGCCTGCCTGAAGCATGAAGCACGACAGTTGGAAGACGTGCAAACCGGCTTGGACAACAGCAGGAGTGGGGCGGCTTCCTTCATTATTAGTTTGTGTAAACGACCAGGACTTCCCGGTGGCAAGTAGGACTGCATAGTCAACGATCATTCGCCTTTGTACGTCGAAGTGCAGACCTCCAAAGCGCCTCATAACATGTATAGCGACATCAGTCAACCGTACAACATCTTGGTATAACACTGGTCCAGTCTAGAGCACCCTAGCAGTAGCTTTCGTGTTAGAAATCAGAAGGCTAAGCTGAAAAATTGTCACATAAAAGCATCGGATCGTATACCTACTCGCAGCAAAGATGCTGCAACTGGTTTCGCCATGCGGTATCTTGGGCATCCACTCATGGGTACACGTTTGCGACTCAAAAAAACCTAGCAATCCACATCAGGATTCTAGAAGCTGTTGAAAATAGCGTTCTACCTAATTGGTCACAACATCAGGTATGCCTGATGGCTAAAAGGCTTGGCAGCAACCTTGAAATAGTATACATGGATGTCACAAAGAAACAGACAGTAGAAAAGATTAAACCCGGCTTCAGCGCGTTGCTGTTAGAGGACTTGCATACATGTTTGCGAATCGGTGCAGAAAGAGGTTCTGGGCCGTCCAGGTACGTCGCATGGATTACTCATGCACTCTGCTCCTCCACTTCCGCAACAGGCACCCATAGCTTGTGAATCCATTTCAGAGCTTGCATGCTATTACCAAAGAGGCGAAGTAGCAAATGTTCAGCCCGAGTCCAGAGCAAGGAGAGACCCTTCTTGCCTTGTGCCACAGAGGCTGAGGCACTTGCTGGGCCATTGCGCTAGATTGCCTTGACAACCTCATGCGGTGCAGGAGGTGTCGAGCATTAGGCTAAAAAATTGCTGTGCCTCGTAAGGAAGTTGACCAAAGCGCGCGGCAGGCGCGAGGAATAACCATCTAAGTTCATGTAACGAGATTTTGGGGTAAGTACATTGCTTTCCAGGGATTCAACAGGAAGTAATCATTACACACAAACCTAGAGACTATTTGGCAAAAGCTTTCAACGTGGCATACCCTCCTGCTATGGCAAACAAGCACAAAGCGCCTGTAATGCCAAAAAACCAGTGTAAATTATCAATGCCCTCGCCCGGGACCCGTACGTTCATTCCAAACAAACCAGTCACTAGATTCATTGGAATAAGGACGGTTCCGAGCGCTGTGAGCTTCGATAGAACATCATTGATCTGATTATTGGCATCGGTCATTTCGATCGAGATTTGTGCGAGGTAATTTGAATGGGATCGAGAGAGAATCTTCTCGTAGTGGTTAAGATTTTGTGTCATAGTAATCAAGTGGTCCTGCCGCGTTAGAGAAGCATTAGCATGTATTTTGATGATTTCGGCACCATAGTCTGCGACCCACCTGAATATCCGAGAGATAGAGGCCAATGTCGGATTTCGGTGCCACGGACCAATTCTCATTACATCGTTTGGCGAGACCCTTGACGACATCGGCCTTATTGCCCATAAGTCGTAGCAAGCCCATGACCTTCTTACGACAAGTACCGATTCGCCTTAACATGTCACTTTGTTCGGCATCTTTCAGGATGAGCACGAGCTCATCGATACTGTCGACTTCATATTCGATGTTTTGAATAAGTGGACCGAAAGCGTCTGTGATATCGTCAATGAGTGCATACGAAATCCAGTCCGAAGTGACATTGATGAAGTCTTTTAATTGTTTGATACGCCTGCGAACGTTCTGAGGGTGGGGCGTGCCTCGGAAATGGAACTGCCGATTGCAGGGCATTTAGCTTTGTGCAAGATGCTGAGCAAGTGGTATTCGTACTCACTGAAAGGGTACCCTCGCGGAAAACGATGATGTACATATTCAGGGGTTCCAGATAGGTTGGACTATACGGATCTTGGTCGAATGAGCGGAAACATACAAAGTAATAGTTTCTGAACAGTTCAATTTTTTCTCTGGCTTCTTCCATGAGAATGTCCTCGATAGTGAGAGGATGGATACCAAAGACCTGGCCATGTTCCTGTGGTCAGAACACACATTTACTTTGGCCAGTCTCAGCGAATACTTACCTTGCCAAGCGTCTTCATCTCCGCATCTGTAGGACACAGTATATCAAGCCACCAAGTATTCGCTTCTGCGTCTTCCACTGAACGTATGATAGTGTTATTGCCCTTGCCGGTATAGGTTCTGCCGGAGCCTCTTCCAGATCCATCAGCAGCCTTTCTGAAGGATCCTACACTTGGTGCGGGAGGTGCGCCGTTTGCGGTATGCTGGCCTGCACTGCCAGGCCTTTGTCCTGGTAGATATTGATCTAGGCCGGGCGTTTCATTTGGATCCATCACGCTACCCTCCCACTCTTCCGGCAGGGGGGATTCGTGCCTTCCAACGAACAGATCTTCAAAGGTTTGATCATCGCCTGGGATCTCAGCCAGACTTCTAGCGTGTATAGTTGACGGCAAAGCATTGGAATAAAATGAAAATCTGTACGGCCGAGCTTTTTCCGAGGCCGAGTTGGTGCTGCGATAGGTCGTCGCCCCAAATCCAGGTCGACTCTTACTCTGATCATTGAGCAAAGGCGTCTTGGAATCCGCTCCGCCAGCCTTGTCATCGTTGCGCTGACCGGGGGTTGTACCTTCGAAAATAGCTAGCTTCCGTTGATATCGTCCAACGTGCGAAACCGACTCACTGAGCTTGCGTTGCCGCCGTGATGGACCTTCACCATTCTTTCTGCGCCGCATCATGCCTGCACCTTCGCCAACGTCGGGACTGAAGCTGATTGCCTTGCTGGAATTACCACTGGCGACTTGGGTAGTAGCAGCGGCACCTGGGATTTGCTTCGCTTTAGGTATAGCGATACCCTGCCGTTCCCGTTCCTCGTCGCAGAACTCCTCCAGCGCGTTGAAATCAAATGGGAAAGGGAAGTTCGGTAGTACACCTGGAATACCCATTTGCCCACGGGCAACATATGCCAACCGGCTGTCCGGCACAGGAGGTGGGCTATGATCTCGCTCGCCCAAGCCTGCTTCTCTAATCTGGAGATGAGGGTAGCAAACGTCTTCTTCTACCTTCCCTATATCTGATGGCCTGCGGGACAAAGAGGGTGAGAAGGTATTCGCTTCCTCATGATCAGAATGTTGCCCGCTATCCTGAGAATGGTGCGAGTGGTCCGATCTCCTTGACGATTGACGACGCAGGAAGTCGCGAGGTACAGGGGAGCGTCGTGAGCTTGACTGATGACGGCGATGATCTACAACACCCGGTTCGTCTTCTGCGGTCTCGTTCGCGAGTGCCGAGCCGTGCAATACGTGCTCGTCAAATTCATTGTCTGGCATGTCGTACGAATCGCGTCTCCTGGCAGTCGTCCTCTCACGCATACCTGCATCCGGTGGAGATGCAGGCTTTGATGCCGAAAGGTTCGACACTGTTGTGTCCCGACGGGTCTTGGTGAACGAAGATCCTGCAGGATCAACCGTATCGGCATGCAGATCTTCCTCTTCCCTACTGTGCTCGTCCCCACTGCCTTCACTTGCGGAGGTTGTACGACCTCTGCTCTGCTGTACTTCTGACTTGAGTCTACTTGACCTTGTTCGAGCAGCTGATCTGACTATGTCCCGTGGACTTAGGTGGCGATCAGTACTTCCACGGTTCCCGCTCCGAATTGGCATTGAAGCTTGCGATCCTCTGTGGTCAATGAATCCAGCCTGCGAGTCAACCGACGTATCGCTCAGAGTTCGCCTGTGATTTTGTCTGTAGAACCGAGCAGCCGCTGTCGACGGTGAGGGCGGAGTTCTTTGCTGATCTTGCATCAGTGCGCGATTCCGGGGAGACGCAGAGCCTTCAAAGAAGTGGGCATCTTGCTCCGCCTACAGAAACGACTGCGTAAGTACTAATACATCGAAGGCTGCTTTCCCATACGGATTCACCTGGACATCTCTATCTCTGCGGTAAGGACCGTCAGGTCTACCTGATTGCAGTTCGGTCCCACCGCTACGGCTCCTGCTGCGGGACATCAAGTCTGCACCGCGAGACATACTTGTAGCGAGGTGAAGGTCTACTTCTTGCTGGCGTGCTCTCTCATTCCGTTCTGCCTCATCCTCCGGTAGATTTGGCGTGCTTGACCCAGACGGGATCTGTCGCTGAGTGGAAGACGGCATTGTCCTGCAGTGTCCGATAGGGTGGTCTGATGGCTGCTGGCCGAACTGCAGCCCCAGGGTTGCGAAGGACAGCACTTGCTAGCTCGCTACTGCTAGATACAGGAAAGAGCTTACTTTTGCAGGTACTTGTAATGCGCGCAAAGAGGCGATCGACTGACGACGACAATGCAACTACTTGGTGGACAACGCTACCGCACACCGCTACCGCTACATATTGGCACTTTCTTTATGATACACGCCTACTATTGTACTTCACGGATGCACCGCATTTCTCGCCGCTTAGACCATCTCGTCAACTCGTCTCGGTAGGGCACGAGCGGAAGTATCGAGGAGAGGGAAAGCCTCTACGGATCCGTCGTGACCTGACGACGGCATATAGCTTTGAGCATGAGAAGTTCTCCCTCTAGCCCAGTCGACAGTATCTTTGACTTTCTCTAGGACGCCAGTCAAGCCGGACGACCCGTGGGTTGAAGCCTTGCCTTGCTGACGGCCAATCTGATGTCCAGCATAAGACGGTTTCCGCCATTGTTTTAGCATCAGACTGCTCGTCACCACGCTGACGCTACTCATGGCCATTGCAGCCCCTGCTAGCATGGGATGCAAATGTATACCCCAGGGTAACAAACATCCCATGGCCAGAGGTATGCCAATGACGTTGTATATCTGTGGGATAGGCAAACCATCGGTTTAGCAGGTTCTCACCTCCGAAATGTCCTCCCACTCACAGCCGCCCAGAAGAAGTTCATCCTGATCTTCCGGAGAATGGTTCGTGCTAAATCGATAGCAGCCACGACATCGAATAGATCGGCTCTCATCAGAACGATGTCGGCAGCTTCGATAGCGATGTCTGTTCCAGAGCACAATGCCATGCCCACATCGGCAGCAGCCAATGCAGGAGAGTCGTTCACGCCGTCGCCAACCATGGCAACGGTATGCCCTTGCTCTTGAAAACGCTGCACTAGCTGACGCTTGCCTTCAGGCGTGACGGCTGCGAATACATCCTGTGGCGGTATACCAACCTCGGCCGCTATGGTTTGAGCAGTCGCCTCTTGGTCGCCAGTTACGAGCGTGACAGTAATGTTCATAGACCGAAGAGCATCCACCACTTGACATGCCTCCGGTTTGATGGTATCAGACAGAGAAATCGCACAAGCCAGATCACCATCAATAGCTACATAGACGGTGGTTCGCCCCAATGCTTCTTCTCGCCCCCGGAAGTCCCGTATTGTCTCAGGTTCGCTGATCTTGTCGTTGCTGAGAAACTGACGATTACCAATGTGGATGCGATGTCTGACCGTCTTTGCTGCGCCGGCGAACTTGCCAGTCACACTGCAACGTATGCCGTAGCCCGTGATGCTTTCAAAGTCGGATGCGTAGACATGATTCGGCAGGTCTGTGATATTGAGTGTACGTCTAGCAAAGGTTCCGAGCGCTTGAGCAAGAGGATGTTCTGATTTACTCTCGGCACCAGCGATCATGAGGAAGATGTCACTCTGTCGAGCGGTCCACTCTGCGCCGGCCCGCGCCCTCGAGACATCAAAGTACGTCGGCTCCGGATCGCTCAAAGCCTGTTGCGACCAGCGCATGCTGACAACATCAAGCTTTCCCATGGTTAGGGTACCTGTCTTGTCTAGTAAGATTCTGTCGACCTTGTGGCTGGCCTCCAGAGGTCCGGATCCCTTGATGAGAATCCCATGCTGTGCTCCTACACCCGTGCCCACCATGACTGCCGTTGGCGTGCTCAGGCCTAGAGCGCATGGGCAAGCCACGACGACGACACTTATGCAGAGTTTCAGGCACACCATGAATTTATTCGCGCCTGCCTCATGGAAAACATGAGGTAGTGTCGAGGTGGTATGCGCGATAATCATCCAAACTGAAAACGTAAGAAGACTCAAGACGATAACCACCGGCACAAAGTAGCCAGCAACTGTATCGGCAAAAGCTTGGATTGGTGCTTTGCCTGTTTGTGCCTCTTCGACAAGTTTTACAATCTGGCTAAGAGCTGTGTCCTTTCCGGCTTTGCTGACTCGCATGTCGAAAGATCCGGGACCGTTGACGGTACCACCGATGACTTGATCCCCGATCTTCTTCACGACCGGCATAACTTCGCCTGTGACCATACTCTCATCCAAGCTTGATTCGCCTGCGACAACGAAGCCGTCGGCAGGTATTCTGTCGCCCGGTACGATCTTGACGTAATCGTTGACTTGCACCAGGTCCGTTGGAATTGTCTTTGCGGATAAGCAAGCTGGTGCATCAGTATAAATGGTTGTCTTGGCCGGGGTGAGAGATAGAAGTTTAGACAGAGCCGCAGATGTTTTGCCCTTTGCCGTGTTTTCGAGATATCTTCCGAAGCTCACGAAAGTGATAACCATAGTAGAAGTGTCGAAGAAGACCGTGGGATGCGATTCGGTATCTCCGGAAATTACCGTGTACAATATGACGAACACCGAATAGGCGAATGCCGCGGTGGTACCAAACATCACCAGAACATCCATAGTGGGTACCCGATGCTTGACAGCTTTCCAAGCTGTACGGTACAACCTCAACCCTAGTCCAGGTCCAAATTGCACTGGCATAGTGAGAGCCAGGCATAGCATATCTCCAAGATAAACCCCAGTTAAGAGGCGGAAGTTCACGATGGGTCGTATGAGTGGAATCATGGGGAATACCATGCTCAGAAAGAACACCGGAAGGGCAAAGGAGAGTGATCGCCAAAATGCCTTCCGCCATGCTTGGACTTCCTTCGTGCGTGTCAATGCTTGTAGCTGCATAATATTCGATTCTTCGGAGGAAAGTGTGGCATCAAAGCCTAGACTTTCTATCTCTTCAACGATGTCGCGAATGCCCAGGGCTGCGCGGTCATAGGTGATTTGAGCTCTGCCCGGGGTCAGTGAGACGGATACTGCGCTGATTCCAGGTAAACCTAACAAGCCCTTTTCGACGGCAGAGGTACACCTGCAGTATTGTTAGCCAGTAAAATGATTGATAATCAACACATATGTCGCTTACGAGGCGCAAGTCATGCCATACACAGACAACGCAACGGTTTCATTGCCACTTGTCGGCTCATTTGGCATGAGCACAGGGGTAGCCTCAAAACCGAAATCCTGGAACAATGACTGAACGATTAGTGTACTATATACTGAAAGGACAGGGAATTATACAGCAATTTCGCACCTCTATTTCGCTGACAAGCTTGCCCGGAGTCCACACAGCTGGATCATAGGTGATCGTAGCCTTTTCGGCACTGTTGCAACGTAAACAGGCAAGAGGTAAGCGAAAGTCGCGTCACAAATCCCCGAGTGAGATTATGTAGGGCTTACAGCAGCGCTACAGAGACTGATTGAATGCCAATTTGACCCGCAAGTCCTCCTTCAATGGCCTTCACGCAGGCTGTGTATCGGAAAGGGCGGAGTGCGTGGCAAGTCAGCAACACTCGACAGCTTGGTACAAGGCACAAAGTGACTGACCTCCACATGTCATGCCCTGTACTTGGAGCACCGTGGTTTCTGCCATGTCGGCTTTCCTGGCTCCCTGGAGGAGGCTAGTTCGCCTTGCTTTTGACGGCTCGATGCTATTGTTATTATGTTGCCAAAGTTTACTAGCAGCCTGATGAAAGAGCGTCCAGGTAGGGTAGTGTGCCAGAGACGACCCGGGCGCCCCAATGGTTTCGAAGGTATCCAGTACCTTCCGTTAACATCCAATGCTTTGCGCTCAACGATTCGAGTTGGTCGAGGATTAAGCCAACTGGGATAGGTCTGTCGTCTGAAGTCTGGATTTGTCAGGTGGCGTTTTAATCAGATCAACCATCACAATCCTACGGACCAAAAATGCGGACATGGCGACCTTACGGAAAAAACAACACCAGCAGCGATAGCATGCGACCTGAAGGACTGACGAATGTGCTGCTCCCGAGTTTACTGCAATTGTTGGCAAGGCGACCGGTGACTCGCAAATCGGTTGTGGACGTCAGGCTACTTTTCAAGTTCGCCAACCGAGATACAATGCGACTTTACAATCACAAGTCCCGACATAACCACAAGTACACATTGTCCTTCGGAGTGCTGTTACTGCGTCATAGCTGTTACTGCGGCATGCGCTACGCGCTGCATTCCATGATTGTGATAAAATGATAAAAGCAAGCAGACCTCTAGTATGCCATCATATCGAAACAAAGAAAAGAAGCTTGTTTTCTTAAGTGGCTACTTTTACGTGTGCCAGACCTTCCTTCCCTACTGAGCATTCGTAGGAAAAAGGAATCATCGCAAAAGCGTTCCGCATTTTTCGCGGCCGTTGCACGTATTCAAGAACTGCAACAAGGACAGAGGGTCAGCATTGCCTGAAACAACAGGTTCATCATATTGAATACTCACGTTCATCTCCCTGAAGTATCATGTTTGTCAGTGAGTAAATCGTCTACGGCTAAATCAACTCGACGGGGAGGCAACTCACATGGCGGTGGGAAAAGGATTCCCTGCATTGCGAAAGCAACCAGTCAGACTAGCCGCGTGAATAATAGATGGTTCTGCTCCGTTGACTACTACTCACAGTGTATAGCGGGATAGTTCAGCTCTGAAGAGAAGGCTCTGAGACCAGCCTCTTCGAGCGAATCCCACCAGGCGCCGAAATCAGCCGTGTCATAGGGATGCGCAGTCGCCTGTGCATGGATCTCAAGCAGCATTTGGGAAACTGCCAGTTGATGAATCGTCAGTATCTTCTATCGAGGGGGTGTTGCCACGAGCAAAACCACTAACATGGCAGATTTCCTTTGCCAAACTCAGCAATGATATCGGGCAAAATCCTGACACGACAGTGTCAGATAGCGGTCTTCCCCTGCCAGAGCCCGGTCAACACTCGAACGCCTTACTTGAACTCAGCTCCTTCGACGTCGATTTTGAAGATATCAATCCAATCGTGTCCGTTGTTTTTCATAAGCGTAGTCAGTGTATGGAATTGATGACCATCTTTCATCTCATCTTTGTCGCCCACGCCAATTTGGAAGAAGTGGGCTCGTTGAGACATCTCTGGGTCCATGGCTTCGAGTTGTGGACCGAACTTGAAGTTGTACACGATACATGTCAGGTGATGCAGAAGCACTCTCTAGACGAGTTACGGAACTACTCACCTTGGTAACGGAGTAATCATACATGAAAATCTCGCAATCTGTGCGTTCGAGGATCTCTGCCTCCCATGACGATTCGCGCTCGACTCCGAATGAGTACACTACGCACTTCTTGCCTTTGGTTTGCTGTATGCGGGGCAGACCGCAAGTATACTATCACACGAATTGGCTCAATACAGGTGTATAGGATGGGTTGGAGTTTTCCTCCTCTCGGGACAGCATACCTTTCCGCCATCGGCCATACGACCAACACGTTCGACTTCCCATGGACAGGGATAGCTCGGGACGTATATATCCCTGAAGCAAGCAAAGGCGTACTGAGTTGATGCTAGCCAAACAATATGTGGCAAATGCTCCGAAGGCTTACCACTGGAGGTCAAGTTTGGAACAAGATCGTCAGCCAAATGGCACTGTCTCGCTTTGACTCGATTGAATACGACTTACAAGAGTGAACGCTTGTCCCCAACTATGCGCCTTGTCTGAGAATTCTGACATCTTAGACAGTCCGCCCTTTTCATTGATGAACTCCTTGCGCTTCTTGACGTTGTTTGCCCATAGCTGCTCTGCTCTGTTCACTGCTTTCCGTAGGTCCTTTGGAGCAATAGCGATGCTGTCGTCCGATAATGCATGTGTGTTCTGGTCTTGTGTTGGTTTTCCTTCCAGCATATTGGCTTCATGTCCGCCTCCGCTTGCGGTGCTCCCGTAGTAGCGGTCGAGAGCGTCGTCGTGGAAGAGGAAGGTAACGAGGAACAGGCCTATCATTGCCAGGATAGCCCATGTCATGCGGGAATGCCGCTGCCTCCATTGCACAGCATCTGCTGCCAAACTCGTGTACTTGCTGTTCATCCTGCCCAGTCAAAGCGGCTCGTCAATGGGACCCACGTGGACTTGGCGTCTCCAGAGCAGAGGAAGCCTTTCCCAATGCCGGAGTGTACTGTGATACTCTGGATGTGAGCGTGCGAATGCTCCAAGCTGATGTGCGATTCTCGCGGATGGTAGCGATGCAAGCCGATGCCCCGAACTTGCTGATGCGGTGCTGATCCCCGCCAGGTGAAGCGCTCGAGGCCGAAAGGGTAAGAGCCTGCCCTTGCCGTTCTGAGCGAGCTTCGCACCGGGACGCTGCCACTGCAGCAATGGGTGGCTTGTAGTTGGGACAACGAGGTCGTCTTACACTACGTGCCCAGTTTCCTGAATGCAGCACCTTATCGCACGCAAATCTCCGGGGCCCTGGATTTAGGGTTATTCCCCAATGGGGAACGAAGAACATCCTGACAAGCGCGATCAAGAACGCGACATCACGTGAAAGAATGGTCAGAGATGTGTCACCACGATTGAGGTAAAGGCATAGCACCCCGCACATCACGGTCTGCAGTATGCTGATACCATGCTGACGGCGTACCCTGTCACCCTATACTGTATGAGCGAGGGTGTAGCAGCCCAGAAGGATACATACGATAACCATGTTCTGTTGCTTGGAGGTGGATCTCTCGGGATACTACATAGCTCGTCCAATGTGACAAGAAGGACTGCTAGAAATCCACATGCTTCCTTGTGCCGCCTGCATACAAGTTGTGGATAGCGACAATATCTGAAGAGCCTAGGACAAGGCCCTTGATGTCTTATGCCCCAACTGTCGAAATCTCGCCGATCACTAGATATCGCGGTACGGTTCGATAAGGGTTTTCTGCACTTCCGACTATTCAGCCACTGCTTGTCCCGCCAATACCTGTGTGCGACTCCCTGTTGGCAGCTGCCAGAGCCAAAGGAACTCCAGTTTCAGTGTACAGGACTGGACCACGCTCGAACAAGATACGTGCATTACAAGCGTTAAAAGACTACCGAGTCTAAAAGTAGCTGATTACAGCCGTCTAAAGCTTACAGGCATGTTAAGCGGGGCACGTCGTCCAGGATATTAGCATTTTTCCAGATACATCAGCCTTCTCAGGTGATTGAGTCGAGTCGTTCCCCTTTTGTCCTTACGCTTGACAAGGCCACGCTTGCAGGCGATATCGGCATGCATGCCTGTCAACCACGCTTGCAAAGGGTTTACACGTCACGTAACAGAGTGCCGCATCTCGCTTTGCCATTGCAATTGTTGACGAACTTGTATCGCAGGAGCCGTCCAAGTCAGGACTTCTGTGTGCCGAATTAGGAGAAACTAAGACTCACGTTCATCTCCATAGCAGTGGGAAATCGTAGCCTAAGTTTGCCACAGGGAGGTCAGCAAGCTGGCAAGTCAGCGAGCCCGTAATCAATACTCACCAATGGATAGCTATACGGTACAAGCAATTGGACAGGGAATAGCCAGTCAGCTTTGACTTGTTATCCGGGATAGCCTTCTGCTAAGGCTGCGCATACCAGGATAATTCAATTCCGAGTTGAAGGCCCTTAGCCCTGCATCTTCCAATAGGTGCCACCAGTCACCGAATTCCTCCGTCTTATAAGCACTCGGCGTGCGTTCCGCATGGATCTCCATCAACAGTTGTCCGAACGGTAGGTTGCCTTTCCCAAAATCCTTTACCACTTCAGGCATAATCTGGAATTCTGCACCCTCAACATCAACCTTCAAAATATCAATCCAGTCGTGTCCATTCATCTTCATCAATGTCCGAAGGGTATAGAAGGGATGTCCGTCCACTGTCTTGTCTTCTTTACCGATACCCTTTGGGAAGAGGAGCTCGAGAAGTCAGATTATTGCATGCAGAAACAAGTATGAGCACCCACATAGGGATGGAAGTGGGCTCTCTTGCTCATTTCGGGATCCATAGCCTTCAGTTGCGGTCCATACTGTCGGGATTCAAGGCACACAAGTCAGCGGCGCGGTGACCAGATCTCAAATCTCAAACCCAACACACCTCGGTCACGGAAAAATCGTACATCCAGATCTCGCAGTCTGTCGTCTCGAGGATTTCTGCCTCCCACGAGGACTCTCGCTCGACTCCGAACGAGTAAATGACGCATTTGTCCTTGCGTGTTTGCGTTATCCGGGGAAGACCGCACACATACTGTCGCAATGTAGACTATCAGTATACTGGACTGAGGCGGATCGACAGAAGCCAGCTCACCTTGCCGCCATCTGCCATGCGCCCGATTCTGTTGACCTCCCACGGACATGGGAAAGCAGGTGTAAAGATGTCCCTGATGCAGTACCGTGAACCGACATCGGTCAAGCGACAATGAGCTTGGTTTACACTGGACATGTACAGAGGAAAGCGACAAGCTAGGCGCACCAGAGCGTAAACATTTGGCCATAGCCCACCCAAGCCTTATCACTGAACATGCGCATATTCGCAAGTCCACCCTTCTCTTTTATGAAAGCCTCGCGCTTCTTCTTATTCTCCAGCCACAAGTGCTCGCTGCGCTTAACGGCAGCAGTAATGTCTCTCGGCCCTAAAGCTGGATAGCCATCGTCCTTGACGTAGTCTGAAGATACTGGAGGAGGATATGTGTAGCCTAGGTAGCGGTCTTTGAAGCCAGCTTCGGACGGACCGGCTAGCATGAAAAGCAAGACAAACGCGCCCGCACACAAGCTCGCTACGAAATATCGAGGATGCTGATGCCGGAAGGTAGACACGCTGCTTCCCATCTTTGCAATCATCTTTGCAGTTCGCTTCGCTTCTTTGCCCCTTTTGCCTATCTATGCGATAACTGTCGCGAACGCGCTTCCACCACTGGCGCACGCCGTTGAGGGGCGGTGAGACGGGATGGGCGGTCTATGTCGTGATGACGGAAGCTGGCTCGACGCGAGGCTGCCGTTGAGGACCTCGCCGTTGACCGAGCTGCTATACCCGTAAGAACAGGGAAAGTTTGGAGGAGCACTAGCCTATGGTCAGCTGTAGCTCGGCCTCAAGCCCGGCAGATGCCGATGCCGATCAGACCGGCCAGTTGTGCAAACAATTGGATTATCTAAACTACGACAAGGACCCTCGAGTGCGGTATACGACTTGATTCCTTGCATTTGAAAGATGCACACGTGTGAAGGCTGTCTCAACACAACAGGGGAGGATTCTACTTTTTTTGATAAACTGACTATGCGTACTCTAATATGCACCTCTAACTATGCAACTCTACTTCTAATACCGATTGACATGGCTAGAGCACCTACTGCCAGCATAGCGACGCTACCAAAGATAACCAGATCTTTGTGAGATTCTGCACCGGTTAACAGGGATATTGTTACGAGAATGTTCAAAGGGACGCGGAATACTGCTGAGAACTGTAATGACGACGAGCAATATCAGCTGATGTTCTGGTATAGCATGTACTAAGCGAGATTAGGATAGATTGCTTACAGTGGCTCGCGCTTCATCCGGAATGAGGGAACCTCGGAGTGTGCCAAGGATAGGGAAATACATGCCTACTGTAGCTTCAAAAGCGCAAAACGCCCAGAACCGGACCGGTAGATTGGTACTCGTTGCACTCGTCACTAGCGCTACTGCAGCAACTAAGCACGTTATGATGGCGAGAGTGGCATGTCTCTTTACGGCTGATTCGTTTCCAGAATCGGCAGCGAAGGCATAAATAGATGAACCGAAGCTCATGCAGCACATAAAGGCACTGAAAATGATTCCAAAGGGGAGTTGCTCTTCCGCGTGTGCAACGACTTGCAAGGCCGGTACCCATAGGAATACGAAGAGATACATAGCGGTTTCGTAGAAGGTTTGCGTCAAGCCAAGTGCCATCAAGCTTGGATCTGGAGCATATGTGCGATTATCAGGTCAGCTAGAGATGTCCGTCAGCCGCCATTTTGGATGTACGAACCTTTTAAAACTGCTTGAATGACACCGCCACCGGGCTTGTAAGGTGAGCCATTTCCGGGCCCATCGACTAACGGTTGTCTTGCTTCCTCGTCCAGGGCTTTGTTGTCCCCGGTCTTCCCTTTGGAGCTTCCACCTTCTGCATCGTGACCATAATTTTCACCCCACGTAGTTCGAATGGCAAGAGCGGCTAACCCCAGGCAAACTGCACTACTAACAAAGGGTGCTTTGACTGTTCCGAAATAATTGACTATAGAATTACTGAACACTCCACTCAAAGCGGCAACGATACCGTTGATGAAGGTACATCTTGAAAGGATGCTGGATAGCTCTGCGTCCGGCAGACCTAGATCGTGTGCACTAGCAATAAGCCAAGCCTCGAAGCAGGAAAAGAGAATCGACTAATTCACAGCCTCGTTAGCCGTGATAGAGGCCGCAGATGGTTCAGTGTTACTAACAGTTGATACGCCGCCCAGAAATCTCCCAATTAGCAATAGTGGGAGGCTCGGAAACAGCACTATGAGTGATGAAGCTGCATATGTACCGCAGAAGACTAGGCACATGAATTTGCGCCCACTGTTCGCAGTGTGAGCGCTTTCGAACCATGACACAAGGGTTTGGATGTACACTCACTATTTGTCTGCCCATTTGCCGACGTATGGCGCAGAGACACCTCCAGCCGTGAAACCGCATACGAACAGGAACGCCACTGTGCGGTCGGTGAAGCCATACGTGTCGGAATATAGAGGATACATGTATGGCCCTGCGCGGATAATAAGATCAGTTATATGTACCAGCAGGCACTCTGGAAGCATGCAAGCTTGCCCTGTAGCCAATCCGCACCTAGTTATCGAAGGGACTGTCAGCCGTTGCACAGTAGCGGCACAGCAAAGTGGATACATACCCATAACGAGCGCGTAGACTACAATATAGGAGCGCCAGAGGGCTCTCGCAGATCCGCTCTTAGCAGGCTGGGAAGCTGCCAAGGTATTGCTGCCATCCTCGGCACCGGCTTTCCGCTTCAGGTATGTCTGAGCAATTGTGCTCCCCGCAGTAAGGACACCAAAGATGATGAGATTCGTGGTGAAGAAGGCGGACGCCATCTTGATATGCTGGGCAGTAGCTTCAGGCTATCGCTTCCTGCTTGTCCGCGTGTTTGTGGTGAAGGCAACAGGAGAGCTTCGGCTGGCATGCAACATGGGGGCCCGGAGAGGACAATCGCGACGCGGCAATCCAATTCAGCAGGCAGCTCGCAAGCAGAACATCGCAAGTATCAGACGCAAGATAGCCACAGCATGAGGAACCCGCGACTTCCATATCCCTAGCTGCGGTCGCATTACGCAGGCTCATCAAAACAGTCCAGAAGGCTGCCGCTTTGCCGCTGCAATTGGCAAGTTGCCGGTTTAGCTATAACCAACTTGCTCGAGGTAAGGATCAGACCTTCCGAGCACCAGGTGACAGCATCCAATAGGTGACCGTATAGGCTTCAAAGTCAAGAATGTCTGGCAAAGAGGCATACAACTACGAGGACGAGATTGACCTGTATGGCGATGCTGAGGCGCCAGCAGAGGATTCAAGAGCGCAGGAGAAGTACGGCGAGGAGCGAACAGACACTGGCGGGAACAACGACGATCCTTCTGGTAATACGTCGAGCATCCCGACCTTCATCAGCGAAGCCCGAGGAGGCACAGGTGTCCTCCCGCCGCGGGATGATTCCAACCGCTCAGGCAACGGGGAGCATGGAAGCGGTGGAGCTGGAGGGAGCGGAGGCGACGGCGTATTGCCGCGAAGAGGTGACTATGGCTCGCCTGGACAGTGGTCCACGAAGCCTATCAGTACGGTGAGGCCGTCTGATATGCCGGAAGAAGGGTTAGTCGCTTTCTCGTTTAGCTTTGATGCGTTTCTTCGAGATTTCTTTCTCTATTTTCCTTCGTTGCACACTACTTGTCGGGCATCTACGCCCGGCCTAGTTTACCCCAAGCTTCTCTTTATATCCCTACTCCACAGTCAGCGGTATCGTTAGAGCACTTCAATATCCATCGTGTGTGTTCACGCCCATTCTTGGGACGTCTAGACTCTCCTAGCAAGAGGGACCCTCTTTCTAGAGGGTATATCTATTATAGTCTAGCTAGCAACTCCAAGATATTACATCGATATATATCTTGCCAGCAGACATTCACACCCAAGATACCGCTACTGTTCACCAAGACACCCATAACTGCTCTCTGTCAATTATGACTCAGCAATGTTCACAACTCTACAAACAGACTTCTAGTCTGCTCAGTTTACGTGTGATGCTAATGTTGTTCTTGTTCCTTCTGTGCTTATTTTGATGACTGCGCTCTTTCGACGCTATCTGATTCAATTGTGCCTTTGTGTACATTTGCTCCTTCCCGTAAATAGGAAGATGTTCGTTGGCGGGCTCAATTGGGAAACGACAGAAGGTTCATATACACACATCCGGTTCCAGGACGTATGCTGCAATGCTGATTTAATGTTACATTCTGCTTGTAGAGAAAATGCGAAAGTACTTCGAGCAATTCGGCGAGGTAACGCATTGTACCATCATGCACGATCCCCAGACTGGACGCTCGAGAGGTTTTGGCTTCTTGACTTTTGCCAATGCTTCATCCGTCAACTCCGTTATGGTAAAGGAGCATTACCTCGATGGCAAAATTGTAAGTGCCCATTCAGCAAGCATCTTTGAGTCAGCATAACGCGCCCGAACTCCATTCTTACGTGTTCTTTGCATACAGATTGACCCCAAACGGGCCATCCCCCGCCCAGAAGTTGGCGCCGTTGTCAGACAGGACAAACTCTTCGTTCGCCAGATCCCGCAGAGCATGGACTATCCGAAATTCAAGGAATACTTTTCTCAGTTCGGCGGTATTGTCGACAGTAACCTCATGATCGACCGCGAAACTGGTCTACATCGCGGCTTTGGCTTTGTTACCTACGATGACCCAGCCGGTGTGCAAAACGCTCTGTCGCAAGCGCACTATTATGACGGTCAGGAGGTGAGGCCACCGACAAGCATTCGTCAGAATATTTGTTTCGGAAGTGACGTTCCCTTTCTCTGTTCAGTTGGAGGTCAAAATGGCAACGCAAAAGACCCGTAATCAAGATACCTATGTTGGTGACCGCCCCAACAGAAACCGCAACTATGGGCCGAGCCAGGGACAGAGTCAAGGTATGGGCGGTGGTCAAGGCGGCTTCATGGGCGGCAATCAGATGGGCGGGTCCGGCGCAGGCAACATGGGCATGGGTGCTATGGGAGGCGGAATGAACCCTATGGCTGCAATGGGCATGGGAAACATGGGCATGGGCAACATGGGCGGTGGCGGTGGTCAACAGGCCTTCGATCCATATGCAATGTCTCAGTTCTTTAAGCAGGTAAGGATCCACGTGAATGCCTCGTAGATGATAGACCACTGACTTCAAGCTTATCAGATGGGTTGGGGCAACTTCAACCCAATGATGCTGATGCAAGCTGGTGCTATGATGAACGGCGGTCAAGGAGGCATGATGCCAGGGATGATGGATCCAAGTGCTATGATGAGCGTATGTCAGCCTTGTAGCACGTTTTACGGGTTGAATACTGATATTAAGACATCGCATCTTAGATGATGAGCGGAAATGCTGCAGGCGGAATGGGTATGAACATGGGAGGCAACATGGGAGGCACTATGGGAGGCATGGGCGGAGGCAGTTTTTCACCGGCAGGAGGCTTCGCAGGTGGGAATCAAGCTATGCGGAGCAGCAGTCCCCAAGGTGAAGGCAGCGGTTCTGGCGACTTTGCACGACAACCACCTAAGGGTCCGCGAGCGCAGCAAATGCCAGCCGGTCGTTCTCCCATTGATAACAGGCCGCCTCCAGATGCGCCCAAAGGTCCAAGAAACACTGGCCCAGGTCCAATGCGAGGCGCTCCTCGTGGGCCTGCTGCCAGAGACCACCCCTACAGGTAGTTAAAAGCTTGGCCAGACCGAGAATACTACCGCGGCTGTAGCAATAGATCGAATCTCATTACAATCTTTTGGCGGATCACCTCTCAAAAGAAAACGATGTAGTAACCTTACAATCTTGAGAGCGTATACTCGATTAGTCCACCATACATTTGAGCCGTGTCAATGCTGTCGCGGTCAGCTCCCGAAGCGTGCAGCCGCTAGCGATTTCAGCTGGACCGGAGGAACGAAACAAATTCAGTGTCACGCAATTGTAGTTTGGCTTAATACACTGACCATCGCCATGGTCTCGTTCTCCTTTTGTTGCCTTTCAGTGAAGCGCTCTTCGTTCACGGCTCTCCGCTCGGCTTGTTTTTGCTGCTGCCTTTTGTAGGTCTTGCTAGCATCACGACGACGTATTGCTGCCGCGAAGGAGTCATTACTTCCAGCACCAAGTAAAAAGCCTTCATCGAATTCCTTCTCTCCCTGCTCACGGGCCTGCGCCATCTGCTTCGAGCTCTCGCGCAGCTCAGCTCGTTTCTCGACGAGACGATCTCTACCTGTGGCCCTATCCTCTCGTTCGTCACGCTTAGCTTCCCGCCGTTCTCGCTTGTATTCGTTTCTTTGGTGATCTCTTTCAGAAGACCTCCGTTCACTTTCAGCTTCTTCTGCAAGAACAAGGTCATCGGGTCTGGGACGCGACGGTCCGGCCACAGCTCGTCGAGAACTGTCCGAGTGAAGGCTTGTATCTGGTGGTGCCTCCCGTGCGATGCTTTCACCAAAGAGTTGCCCGGTATAATAACCTGATTCGAGCTTGCCCTTGTTCCACCGACGTACGAATTTCTTGAAGTATCTCCGCTGATCAGAAGCATCCATCTTGCCGAACGATTTTGGCTTTCTCTTATGAGCTAGCCAGTACCTGAATTCCTTATTCTTCGCATAGAAATCATCGCTCGACAGTTCGTCGGCCTGGCTAAGACGATAACGATCTGTTCGGTCTTTGGACTTGGCTTTGTCGCCACGACGAGAGCGTTTGCTGCGGTCATGGTCGCTGTCATACTCAGAATCGGAGCTTGAAGAACGGTGCGAGCGCTTTGCCATGTTGTTAGTGAACAAGTAGCATGCACTAGAGTGTGATTTCATACCGAGTCGATCGAAACTCAGAAACCACCGATAACTTGACTGCCTTTCAAGGGATCTGATGTCCCTCATTCCCTCCCAACCATAGCCTAGCTTGTGTTCATTCTTGCGAAGCTCTATACGCCTTGCAAGCCCACGGAGGACCTAAGTCTCTAGAACTCGGTACTTTACGCGCGGCGTTCGCCGCCCAGAGCGTAACAAAGCATGTTCGCTGGCTTGTTCAGCAGCAACAGTGCGAAAGACAATGCTTCCAATCAGACCAACCCCCAGCGACGCCTTAGCTCAGCGACTGCAACAAAACCTCCTGTCATAATTCACAAGCCGCCCTTTCCACACCCATTGCCACATACAAAGATCCAGGTTGAATGGACCACGGACGGCCTGCTACTTTCAGGGTTACGCAGTAAGAATAGCACTTATAGCGCTCGCAAAGTTCTTGTGTCGTTTGGAAAAGCTGCTCGAACCAGCACTCTCGAAGACACTGATACACTGCAGAAGAACGGCATCCCGTATACTTGCCATGGCTGCCTGGGCGTGTTGCGCTTATACCAGGGTAAGATCAACACTTTGGCACTTATCCTACCAAGGAGCTTAAACTGAACACCGCAGAATCATACGTACTGCTCATTACGTCCCGACGATATGTCGGCAAGTACGCTGGCGTGCACACTAAGCGCATCTTCTGCTTGACAGGGTGAATCAGCCAATGCATTTTGGCATTGAAGTTCCAACTGACCTTTGACACTGCTCAGCGTTACAGCGATTCCCGTGTCTACGCCTTCAGCTGCCAAAGAGGTTCTTCAGAATCTTTCCGCCGCAGCGCATCCCGTGGACAAGAGATGCGAGTCAGGCAATAGTTCGGGCGATTCCGACAGTTCATCGACCTCGGATGATGCAGCAACAAGTAGCTCAGAATCTCACAGCAGCCAAGACGATCTCACCGTAGAGTTCTCGACCTCGCCACAGACTTCGCACCAGAAGCTTGAGCAGGTACCCCAAAAGCTTGATGAACGAGTTTCAATGAATACAGCGCGACAGATCCATACGTCTGGTGCAGAGCCACAAATCGAAGGGGCGGAAATTGGGGAACCTGAGCACGTCGAAGAAGTGCAATCGTCTAAAGCTGGACTAGGAAGGTTTTTTTGGCCATATAGAGGACGGCGGCAGCAAGAAGAGGTCAATGAGCTTGTCGATTGTGCCGAAGCGGCTGTCCAGCCCGTCGCGCCTGACTCGAAACCAATAACTGGTGGGTCAACCCCACACCATCTACCTTCAGGTGTATCACAAGCTGGACCGGACTTGGAAAAATTAAGAGGATTCGACAAGAAAGTTCTACGGGAGCTGTTAGCTGAGCTTACTGGCGGGGGCTTCTTCTTCAGTTATGACTTCGACTTGACTACATGCATGCAAACGAAATGGCAAGCATTGATGCAGGAACAACGTAGCGTGCACAAGACAAAAGATGTCCGCCATGGCGAGTCGACTAGTGCGACGGGCCATGTCTCAGGCAATGTGCCCAGTAGCAAGGCAGATCTTCGCAGAGATGAACCGCGTATCAGCGAGCCTCTGTCGCAGCGGGCGGATCGCCGGGTCTGGTACAACCGATGGCTTAGTAAAGACCTTCTTGATGCAGGTGTCAGTTGCTTCGTACATACATGCTCTCCTGGAGCGTCGGGCTTACAAGCGGTCTGTCTCATCTTTAGGCCTATCAATTTGCGACGGTCCTCATGCAAGGTTACGTTCAGCGGCGGCAAGTCCTTTTGCAACCCGCCCAGTCCGATGCAGGATCTTCACTCGCGAACAATAGCCCAAAGTCCGCTGAACAAGCAATCAGCGTTGAGATGCTAATCATCTCACGCAGGAGTATCGAAAGGCCTGGACTCCGATATCAAAGAAGAGGGGTTAATGATGCTGGAGGGGTTGCGAATTTCGTCGAAACCGAGTTTATCATGTCAGCTCGCATTGACAACAAAGAGCATCTGACAAGCTATGTTCAGACCAGAGGAAGTATACCCCTCTACTGGTCTCAATCGCCTTGGTCATTGAAACCTGTCCCCGTACTCGAGCGCGAGCAAGCGGACAATCAAAAAGCACTGGGCAAGCATTTTGAGCGTCAGATTAAGACATACTTCGGCGCCGTCCATATCGTAAACCTGGCAGAGATTTCCGGTAAGGAAGGCTTGTTGGTTTCAGCATATCGCAACGCTGTCGAAAAACTTGGTCGACCCGAAGTGATCTACAACGAGTGGGATTTCCACCACATGTGTAGGGGTATGCGATATGAGCGGATATCTCAACTATTGGACCAATTGGCTCCTCAGATTGATCACATGGCGTGCGCACTTTTTCGTGGTATTCTGACGATGTCGTGCAAGCTGAAGCAGTTGTCCTATGTACAGCTCTTTCTGGTTAATGGATGGAGAGATTCTGGCGAATCAGCGTGGAGTGATGCGAATCAATTGTATGGATTGTCTAGGTGCGGAAGCTTGATAACATTCAGGCTGTCGAAGCATTGAACTGAACTGGTTGCCACAGATCGTACTAACGTCGTCGAGTCGGCTTTTGCACGCGGGCATGTTATATCGGTCTTGGAACACTTAGGTGTGCACAATCTAGCGTCTGCGAGTCGAGAAGCACTGGATGTGGCCTTTAATGAGTGTGAGTTCACTCTGTTAGCTGATATTTACTAGGCTGAATTGAATGACGCGGGGTAACAACAGTATGGGCGAATAATGGCGATGCGTTTGTCTCTCTCAAGCCAACCCAATTGGTAACGATGCTGACAGCCTTATTCTAACAGTATCAGCCGCGAGTATGCAGGCACATCAGCTCTAAAGGGCGACTTCGTTAGATCTGGCAAGAGAAATTGGCTAGGTCAACTCAACGATGCTACCAACTCTGTGGCTCGATTTTGGCAAAACACGGTACTAGACTTTTTCAAACAGGCAATGATAGACTATGTTTTGGGTATCAATACGAACGCTTTCGTGGAATTCACCGAAAAGATGCAAGCATCTGATCCAGGAGAAATCACGCGTCTGACAAGTATTCGACAGGCTGCTAGTATGTTTGAATGATTCTGCCCAGCCATGATTATTGAACTGATCCAGTGGTTGCGATACAGTTGGAACCGCTGCATCAGCAGTCTTGGCTGATGATGAGAGGAAGCTCCACGGCTGGACTCTCATATCCCCAGCTACATTTGGGCAGATTCGGGATACGGCATACGAAGAGAAGATACTTATTCTGACCTCGAAGGCCCTGTATGCTTGTGAGTACGCTGTAAAATCTACGCTTGTACAGTCGCTCAGCAAGCCTCTTTTCATCTTAGGCTCATTCGAGTATACCCTGCAAAAAGTGCGAGAATTCGTTCGAATCCCCCTTGGTCAGATTGTGGGTATACGTCAAGGTAAGAGTTTTGTCACTCAGCTCAGCTCCGGATATAATAGCTTATCATACAACAGGGGAGTACATACTGTCAGCCTTGGACCCCGCAGCCCGGCATATCGAGGAGAATTACGGCTTCTGCATACGATACCTGCAAGCCGGAGTAGAAGAACGTTCGCGCACATATTCGATTCGTAACACCACTTCAGGCGGAAGTGCACCTGCGGAGCCTGCAGACCTTGCGCATGCCGCCGACAACGATATTTTGGAATTGGCGTTCAAGGCGGTACGCAAGGATCTCGTACGGGACTTAGACCATATCGCTTCGCTCCCGTCGACCGTGACCAGCCGTGTTCAAGTGCTTGATATCGTCGACAACATCCGTCAAGCTTGCGAGGAAGTGGGCGCAACGACCCCCGAAGACAGTAGCTTCGTTGAAGAGACCCCTATCATTTCTCTGGCCCAGGCAAAGTCGCAAGTCAGTCTTCTTGACAGACTGAATTATGAGTTGAAGGTATGATCCAGTCCAGTCTGGTTTTCGTCAGTGTACTGACGGCTCGGCTTTCTAGAACATGATCTGGCTTTGAATGACCCGCATGGAGCCTTGTATAGCATAGCATGTTTTCTCAGTCGAATTGAAAGATAGAAATGAAAGATACCACAGTAACGCCTCGATCGCTTTGTGTGCCGAAGCATTCATGAAGCTCAGCTCCTCCCCCCTGTAATGCGATTACAGGAAAGAGTACCCTGCTTTCCGATGGTTAGATAAGACCATTGCTACAACCCTGCGACGGTTAGGTGCGCGGTTTAAAAGGTGCAGACACCTCAAGCGGACCTGCCGCGACAAGTAGGGCTAACGGGCTTGCAACAGGACTTTGCAGCAAGACTACTGCAGCTGGAGCAGCTTTTGCCCAGCACACTGCCGCTATGTCGGATCATGCCAGCGAAGAATTGAAGGCGTCTGCCATAGACAAGCGACCTGCACAAGCACGCCGTCGTAAACAGAAAACGACCAGCAGCGCTTCGATCATTTCCTCCCTCCTGCGGTTGCAAGCTCTTTCCATAAATGCAACAGCTCTGCTTGCGATCCTCACCATACTCCTCTTGCACGTGGGGGCGCTATCTCTCTTCACTCGTGGCTTTCTTCTGAAACGGACGACACTCGAGCCTCGCAATGAATGTGATCTGGACCTAGACACGTGCACGCTAGAACCGAAGTTTACGAGAGCTGTCATATTGCTCGTAGACGCCTTACGCTATGATTTCTTGTTCCCTATCGATCCCTCTTCTTCTCGATATGATGGCTTCCATCACAATCACCTCACTGTTCCAGCCTCTTTATCGAAGCTAGAACCTCGTAATTCCGTAATGTACAAGTCCATCGCAGATCCGCCCACTACAACCCTACAAAGGCTCAAAGCTATTACGACCGGAAGTCTGCCAACTTTCGTTGACGCAGGATCAAATTTTGCTGGAAGTCGTGTAGACGAGGATAATTGGTTAGACCAAGCCAAACGAGCCGGAAAGCGGATAGCATTTATGGGCGATGATACTTGGCTTACTATCTTTCCCGAAAGCGTGTTTGCTCCCAATCTCTCTCACCCTTTCGATTCCTTCAATGTCGAAGATCTAGATACCGTCGACAACGGCGTTCGTCGACATCTTCTGCCCCTCCTGGATGAAGACACATTATCGAGCAGCTGGGACATCCTAATAGCGCATCCATTAGGATTGGACCACGCAGGTCACCGTTTTGGGGCTTCGCATGCTCAGACAACTCGGAAATTAAAAGAGGTCAACGAGCTGATTGGTGCCATAGTCGAGCGACTAGCGGATACTGATCTTCTCGTAGTTATGGGTGACCATGGCATGGATTCGAAGGGAGATCATGGGGGTGATAGTCCTGAAGAAGTCGAGTCTGCCCTTTGGCTCTATAGCAAGACAGCTCTGATACCTGAATCACCCTTTAACGCAAATCTCTGGGGATCTTCGGCATCAACGCTCGAAATGTTGCTCAACAACGCCTCGAGGAACGGGGGCTTTCCAGAATTCTTCGAACTAGATAGTCAGATTCACCGAACCATATCCCAAATTTCTCTGGTACCCACACTTTCGCTCTTACTGGGTTTATCTATCCCTCTCAACAACCTCGGTAGCCTTGTCCCCGAACTCTTTCTGCAAACAAGCCCTTCCACGGTGCAGAGTGGATCGCAAACAGGCTCCGCCCGTTTGATGCGAGCCCTGAGCATCAATGCCCGACAAATCAGAACATATTTGGGCAATTACGCTGCACACCCCTCTGGCACAGACTTGCAACCTTATATACCAGATCTAGTCGAGTTATACGATGCCGCGGAGAGTGCAGACACTGAGGAGGAGGCGTTCAAGCTATATCGAACTTTCACCTACGCTACTCTCTCAGCCACGCGTAATATATGGGCTCGCTTCAATCCTATCGCAATGTTAGCCGGTGTTGCGGTGTTACTTGGTTCCCTGTTAGCAGGCATCCGAATTTATCAATTGTCCAAGGCAGAAGGCGCCCTTTGGAGAGCCGGTCCTCTCAGACTGGCGCTTGCTAGAAGCATGCTTTCAGGAGCAGTTGGCGTACCATTGGGTATAGTTGCATGGTCCCTCATGCAAGCATTCGAAGCAGATTATCTCAACCTCAGTCAATGCGTCGTTTCATCCATGTGTTTGTGCGCAGAAACTTCAATCATCTTCTCTTCGGGCCCTGAGCAATCGAATACACCCAAGATATCGACTGGACGTATCGAACAATACATCGCTGTCACGTTGATTACATTTCACGCCGTAGGCTTCGCTTCCAATTCTTACATTCTTTGGGAAGACTGGGTAGTCTTGTGCCTGGGACAGGTGCAGCCAGCTCTACTCTTGCTAAAAGCTGCCAAAGCGGAAGATCCGAAACTGCGAAAGCGTATCATCAAGCTATCTCTGCTGACACTCCTCAGCCATCGCATAATGGCTGTCTCAACTGTCTGCAGAGAAGAGCAACACCCTTACTGTACTGCCACCTTCTATGGCAGCAGCGGTGTCAGTATTGCTTCGCCTGGAGCAATCGTAGCTGCCTTACTAGCGGCATTAGTTCTACCTTCAATTTTTGGCCGCTTCTTGGATCTTAGTGCCTCTCGTCACGGATGGGCCCCTTTCTTCCTGCGTTACAGCTTTCGTGGCCTACTAGTTGGGGGAGTGTCGTATTGGGCAGCCGACTACATGGAATACAGTGGCATTCTGACCCCTGTAGCTCATCTCTTCAAAACGACAATGGCCAGAGTACTGATGATGTTCGGAATCATTCTGGGAACAACTTTCTGGAAGGCATCTCCGTTATGCATAGACGTGAAGCAGACTATGGTACCTGACAATGGTGAAACCAAGAAACAAGTGGTGGTGATAGGATACGCGAACGCGATTGGATCAAGCTATCTCCTGTTCTATGCAACGCTATTAGGCTTCCTCTTCATCACATTTCAGCCTATCGGTCAGGTTGTATCCTGTCTTGCCATCCTTTCGTTACTATCGTTCATCGAAGCTGTTGACAACGAGCGGGATTCCACGGCTGTCAACCACCTCCTAGCCAAAGCTGCGGTCGGCGAAGCTGATATTAGGGAGACTGCCGCCCCGGCGGTTACTGCGCCCTCTTTCTTGTCCATCTGTACGGTGGCTCTCTGGGGTCATATCCTGTTCTTCGCTTCCGGTCATCAGGCGGTTCTCTCGGCTATTCAATGGAAGACTGCTTTCATTGGCTTCCCGACCCTCACATACCCGTTCTCACCCATCTTGGTCATTCTCAACACCCTGGGGCCCTTTATCCTATCTGCAGCGGCAATACCACTGCTTGCCTTTTGGAACATCGCACCCAGCTTCAAAGGTGGCGATAGCATGCCGGTTCTCTCCAACCTGCTTACGGCCTGCTTAGGCTTCATCGTTTACCACACTGCCATAACCTTATCCTCTTCCATCTTTGCTGCCTATCTGCGGCGGCATTTGATGGTGTGGAAGGTATTTGCACCTAGATTCATGCTCTCAGCAATGACCCTGCTCATTGTCGACGTTACCATTCTCATTATTTGTATTGGATGGGGCGGTTTGGGGACTTTGAAAAAAGTATCGAACTCATTTGGGACAGTCTGGCGCTAGCATAGCATCATTGCGTTGTAAACCGAAAAAGGCAATCAACAATATTGACATAACGGAACTTGTACTGTAATTGCCCGATCATGATGCGCGTTGCTTGACTTGCGTCTTACACGAGGTGCAGTAGACATGTCTCTGAAGTTCAAGGGCGAAAAAAAGAAGAAGAAGCGGTCTCATAAGGATGTTGACACAGAAGATCGCGGCGAAGGAAGCAGCACGGGAACAGTAAAAGAGCGCTATGGCAAAAACCCAGAAGGTATGGGGAGATTATCTTGCCAACAAGCCCGTTAGGAGAGCCAACTTGGCTTATATGTTTCCTTTCTACGATTTTGGGCTCTGCGTGCATGTACTCTCCTGGTCTTGCTTGCCGTTGCTGATACAGGATGGGTCCAGCTGCTTGCGCAAGACGATCTCTTCGGCCCTTCTTTCATAACTGCAAAAGCGCTACTAGATGGGAGGGAGCAGCACATCGCACTCGCATCAAATCCTATCAATCACAAGGCGTACCCCTTCCCCCTGACGGAAGGACAAACTGCTGAGGAAGGCGAACCGACAACTGTTGATACGATCTGGCGTTGTGCACGCATACCAGAATCAGATGACAAGGTGACCTTCAAGAGTGCACAAGATAGATATTTAGCCGTGGACCAGGTCGGAGAGGTCACTGCCGAGCGGGAAGCGCGCGGTGCAACAGAAGAGTTCCTTCTGGAGAGGCTGGAAGACAAAGGCAAGGGCGCTTTCGCTGTCAGGAGCGCAGCCTGGGGAAAGTACCTCAGCATAGACGAAATAGCAGGGGGCAAGCTCGCTTTACGCTGCGATGCTGAGACAGTGGGAGACGATGAGATTTGGTATATCAAGATGCAAGCCGAATTCTTGGGGAAAATGGAGGAAGAGAAGCGCAAGAGGCAACGTCAGATGCAACCCGACGATGGACTAGTTATTGTAGGCGACCTGAGAGCTGCCGAAGCGGACAATATGTGAGTTGAGCTTTCAATTGTCTAGGTCTTTGTCGCTGATGCATTGCATCATCCGCTCCACTCGCGAATTCTATGGACAGTCGGAAGTACCAGGCAAGGGTGGGTAGCCAGCACGCTACGAGTGCCGAAACACTAAAGGCGCTCAAGAAAGCCAAGGCAGAAGGCCGGATGGCTGAAGAAATGCTAGACCGCCGGCGCAAGCTGAAAAGCGACCGTTACTGCTGAAGCAGCCGGATTGGGTGCGTGATTTTGGACTGGTTAGTTAGGCTGCATCGGTGTTAGTTGGTGTACTCAAGCACAAGGTGGATACCATAGGCATCTGCGGATTCGTCGTTGTTGATACTCTTGTTAATCCAAGATCAGACCGCCGTTGCCACTGTTGCACTCTGCCTAACTCCATCCTGTCCAAGCGCCCGCGGCGCTGTCTGCGTACTGCGCAATGGCAGGCAGCGAGACGGGAAAGCAGGACGAGGAGCACGAGCCAGAAGGGCTGAGCCTGTACGCAGACGATGATGGAGAAGAGAATAACCCCGATCCAAACGAGTTCGACGAACGGCCGGTAGAATGCACCCCATTCGGGCCGACGCCATACTTCGAACTTGTCTCGGACTTCTTCGAGAAGCTGCAGGATATGAGGGGCAAGAGGACAGTCAAAGGCGCCAAGGGATCCGCAGAAAAGAAGCGCGCTCTGGTGCAGCACATGTTCAATGTGCGTGTCTGTCGGCTTGGTTCATGGCCAGCAACGCTGATCGATGGAGCATGTTACCGACTGACAGCGATGGCGTTCTGACGTGGGGAAAGACTTGTACCCGCTGGCAAGGCTACTTCTTCCGGAAAGAGACAGGTATCGAGCCACTTACGGCACGAAAGAGCAAGTCCTTGCCAAGATCTATATCAAGGTGTTAAACCTGGCGCCACATAGTACGCCGGCAGAACGGCTTCTGAAGTGGAAACAACCGACCCGGGAAAATGTAGGTTACAGTATAGGTGGCTGAATTTGCGTCGTCCTCTGATCATCTTCTTAGCAAGCATCAGGCGACTTCGCCGAAGTTGCATATGCAGAGATAGCCTTGCGGTCGACGGTCGCCAAGTCGCAAATGACCATTGACGAAGTTAATGCTAGCTTAGACGAGTTGTCTCAGAGCAGCAAATTGTGAGCTTACGGACTGTATGACGTCCGAGCCTTCTGCGACTAAGATTTGAAGGCAGAGACCACAAAATAAAGGTTATGAGCAAGCTCAACGACAATCTCACCGCCCGCGAGCAGAAGTGGCTTATCCGAATCATTCTAAAGGATCTTAAGATCTCTTTGGGGGAGAAAATGGTACTGTCATGTATACATCAAGATGCTATCGATCTTTTCAATGTCTGTTCTGATCTACGAGCCGTTTGCTGGAAGCTGTGGGACACCTCGAAGCGTTTACCGAACGAAGACAATACCGTCCATCTATTCCGGGCTTTCCGGCCGATGCTCTGCAATCGTAACAAGAATGACTTCGAAGACATCGTGAAGGCTATGGGATCAACGAAGAAGAATGTAGGTCGATTCCTGTAATTTATATGAACAGCGCATTCCGCTAAAAGCTAGCCTGTTTAGCCCAAACAGTTTCTGATAGAAGAGAAGCTGGATGGTGAAAGGATACAGCTGCACAAGAGAGGTGAAGAATACCGATATTTCTCGCGCAAAGACAAAGACTACACGTATCTATATGGCCTTGATCGAACAAGTACCGAGGCTGCATTGACACCTTTCATACACGATTGTTTCAGCCCTGAATTGGAGGAAATCATACTGGACGGAGAAATGGTCGTCCGGGATCCCAATACTGAACGGTACTTGAAGTTTGGCACACTGAAGAGCACAGCCATAAACCAATGGAAAAACACAGGGGGTCCTACTGTTACTTACAAAGTCTTTGATGTCCTATATGCCAAGGTCAAAGGAAGACCTCCGAAATCTCTATTAGACCATCCTTTGAGCCAACGCCGGGAGGTGCTCAGAAAGTTCGTAAAGCCGAAGAAAGCACGCATAGAAACCGCGGAGGAAATACTTGGCACGACGGCGAAAGATATCAAGGATCGCATGGCTTGGATTCTTGACAAAGCTGGCGAAGGTCTTGTCATTAAGAATCTTGACTCGCCATACGTATTACATGGGCGTGAAGATGACTGGATCAAGGTCAAACCAGAATACATGGATTCCCTAGGAGAAGAGGTAGACGTTTTAGTTATGGGCGGCTTTTGGGGGAGCGGCAGACGCGGCGGTACCATCGGCTCTTTCGTTTGTGGTGTTCTAGACGAAGAAGAGGGGAAGTCACGGAGATACTTATCATTCTGTAGGGTCGGATCCGGCTTTTCCATGGAGGACTTCGAGGCGATTGCTCAGCATCTTCGAGGAAAAGGTCGTGACTGGATAAAGGGGCAGGCAGACCCAGAAGGCTACGTGTTTGGTGCTGAAAAACCGGACGTTTGGTACAAGCCTGAAGACTCCTTCCTCATCGCAGTAAAAGCTGCTGAGATAACGGCTGACGCGACCAATTATGGCGCTGAGGTATGCTTACGGTTTCCAAGAGCGCAGAAGATACGCTGGGATCTGGGCCCGGAAGACTGCCACCGCTACCAAGTCGACTTCCTCACTATGGCGACGTCAGGACAATCCAAAACCATTGCAGACGCTTTCACCCAGAAACGGAGAGTTGTTTCGCGGGCTCCCAAAGCTACGATACTGGCCAGTATGCAGGCAGCCGACTTATCAGACGTCAAACAGACAAGTGATATATTCGAAAATCGGATTTTTTTCGTTTTGGAGGGATTGATGGAAGACGGCAAGCCTATACCAGAGTACAACAAACAACAGCTAGAAAAGCTTGTCGTAGCCCACGGCGGCAAGCGCTGGTCAACTGTGCCCAAGAATCAGGAATGCTATGTAATCTGTGGCCGTAAAGACTGTGAGTTGGGCCAAAGCGAACCTTTTAGATCATTAGCTGACAATGCGCTGCTTCAGTCATGAAGGCCAAACAGATCATCAACCAAGGTCATGATCTGATCAAGCCGGAATGGGTCATAGATTGCGTCGTCAAAGGAGACCTCATACCATTGAGTAAAAAGTATGCCGAGCGATATCAATGCATTAGCAAGGATGTAGACTGATGGAAGGTTGGGTGCTAAGATACTACACTTCGATGACCGATGCTACAGAAAAAAGGCTAGCTGAACTCGACTCTGATGACGACGACGACATCACTGTACCGTCTAAGACGGACGGCCTCTTTCGGGATGCTTCATCTTCGCCTGACCTACCACCAATCAAGCGCGCTAAAGCCGGAACAGGCATCTCTACTCCCACAAAAGCGCAAGTGTCCGACTCACTCGACAATGGTAGCGAGACGGAGGCAAGTGCAGCCAGCACGGACGCCGAGTCGGATTACAAGCTTGTGAGTTAAGAAGATTGGTAGATACGCTTAAAAGCGCAAGGCTGACTCAAACCACCCCCTAGGGATCCATGAGATCTTCGAGCAGAGTACCGCTTGTTCCGACAGAGCCAGACTCCCCGCCCACGAACGATTCGACAGAATCGGTGAAAGTCGACAGTAATCGCATAGCGCAATCAGGACTGGGTGCATTTAACAGTGATATGGAGTACAACGTTGAACAAATCTTCGCGAATCTAGTCTTCTACCTGGATACTTTACGTAACGCTTCCAAGAACTTCTTGAAAGGCGAATCGCAACAGTCCGATGACGAAGAAGATGAAGAGTAAGTAGATTAGGACGCCACCCCGTCTCTCTCTTCTAGCTAATGTAGTCTGCTCATCAGCCTTCTGGAGATCGGTGAAAAGCTCACTGCAGGTGGCGGCCGCGTGACGGAAAAACTTGATGATCCTGCTCTGACTCATATCATCGTGGGTTCTGATACCTCGAGGTAGCATGGATTATTTTCGTCACATCCGTTATGAAAGCAACCTGACACAAAACCCTTCCTACAGGGTTCTGGAACTGTCGAGACGTACGAGAGAGCCTCGAGCACGCCGCTTGGTGACCATCAATTGGGTAGAAGACTCTATTGATCAGGAGACACTGGTCGACGAATCATGGTATCCGGTGTACGCTTCGTGACATGCAATCATATGACGCAACAAAGGCTGCCTGTTGTTCTACCAGAATTGGAAAAGATGAGTGAAACAGGTGATTGAATGCAAGATCAAGCAAGCAAATAGGAGGGAATATTGGCTTTACTAACACGATCCGCGATCGACCCTACTGACTATCAAATCATATTTGCTATCACAATACAAGTGAGATACACACCGAATTTCGTCCGGACTACAGTAGATTCAAGCGCTACTACTTCGTGAGGATGGGTACACCGCTTGACTGCGAAGGAGCAGTAGACGCTAGAGCGCCATCAACTTCGTCCATCAGCTCTTGTTGATCAATGACGTTCCTGTTGACGGCAGAAAGAACAGCTTGCAGGATAGCGGTGGTGGAATCGGTATTGTCACCGACACCCCAGCTTCCTTCGCCCGCTTTGTTGATGAGCTCAACATACGAACCAGCTCGTACATCTGTACCTTGTCCGATAGCAGCTTCGGTGAACTCTCGTACGGATAGATCAATATCGAATTCTTGTTTGACAGCGTCGAGCAAGGCAGAGATGGGTCCATTGCCTACACCGGAAATGGTCTTTTCTTTCCTGCCGTCCAGAATGTGAGCGGTGAGGTATCTGTTCTTCGCACTCGGATTGCTAGCCGCGATACCCGATGGTGATGTTGCAAAGCCGTTTGTGCCGTTAGGTGAGACGACGGATAGGCTACCATCCGCATTCGGCGATCTTCCTAGTGTGTAATCCAGCAGAACGAATCTGCCTTGATAACCATCTCCGTAATGGAATGTGGTCCTGAAGATGCGTTCGATATCTTCTTGTGACATTTCCTTGCTTGTGCGATCGGCAACAGCTTGAATGACCTGGTAGAATGCAACTTGCATTTTGCGTGGCATATCGAGTCCGAGTCTTTCTTGGACGATATAAGAGACGCCCCCTTTTCCGGATTGCGAATTGACGCGGATGACTGCCTCGTAGGTGCATCCTAGATCCGCAGGATCGATAGGCAAATACGGGATCTCCCAGATTCCATCTGCACGTTTTTTCTGAGCTGCAAACCCTTTCTTGATAGCATCTTGATGGGAACCACTGAAAGCACAGAATACCAGCTCCCCTGCATAGGGGTGGCGTTCATGAACTGGAATTTCGTTGCAGGACGTGACAATCTCGATGATGCTTTGGAGGTCGGAAAAGTCGAGGTTTGGCGAGATTCCTTGCGTGTACAGATTGAGAGCGACCTGCACGAGGTCGACATTGCCTGTGCGTTCGCCATTGCCAAATAGACACCCTTCGACACGCTGGGCACCTGCCAAGATACCAAGCTCTGTTGCTGCTGTTGCACATCCACGGTCGTTGTGGCAATGCAGACTGATGCACGCGCTTGCTCGGTCTTTTAGATGTCGACAAAAGTATTCAATCTATGCCAAGGGCATGAGCAGGTTAGGCTGACTCGATGCAATAATATGATAGCGAGCGAAACCTACCTGATCAGCATAGTGGTTCGGCGTCGATATTTCGACTGTTGCGGGGAGATTGAAGATGATAGGGTGTTCTTTCGTTCTGTCCTTTCCTTCGAACCAGCAATCTGCAACTTGATTGCAGATATCGTATGCAAAATCTTCTTCGGTCTGAGAGAAGGTTTCGGGCGAGTACTCGAATTGCCATTCTGTTCCTTCGTTGTTCGCAATGCTCTCTGCTACGAGTTCGCGAATAATCTTCACGTGCCGTACGGCTAGATCTACCGTCTGAGGCTTGTCGTTGTTGAAGACGACGGAACGGAAGCATGGAGAGGTGGCATTGTACATGTGGAAGATGACTCTTGGGTATCCCTTGACGGCTTCAAAAGTGCGTCTGATGAGGTCTTCGCGGGCCGGCGAGAGAACCTGTTTTGTGGCGGACAGTCGGAATCAGCCTAGAGGTCGATGTGGAGATAACCGTCGTCCACAGCACTCTGATGAGGAGATGCGCCGTACCTGGATCCACACGCCCTCGTCTACACCCATCTTCTTGTCGACGATCATGCGCACAAAGCTGAAGTCTGTTTCGGAAGCCGCTGGATAGGCGATTTCGATTTCCTTGAAGCCGCATTTGACGAGCTGCAGGGGCGAGAGTTGCAAGAGCGAAGCAGACGGACCAGCGTCAGTCCAGTATCCAGTGTACGCTTGCACTCGCTAAAGCTCTCTGTGCTCGACAACTACGTCGGCCGGACAAACGGTCGGAGGAGTCATGCACTCACGAGTTCAAAGAACCTCGTCTTCTGCTCGACGTTCATCGGATTGACGTTGGACTGGTTGCCGTCGCGCAGGTCGCTGCTGAGCCACCGCGGCGTGGCTGTGATCTGTCTGTCGGGCCATGTCCTGTCGGGGATGTGGACGGGCTTGAACGGCCTGCAGACACACTTGTCAGAAACGATAGCCGGGGCTCCGGAAGCCCGCGACAAGAGACGCACTTGTACTTGGTCGACGGATCCTTGAGCATCGGCATGGCTGCTGCTTGTGGACGCACTGCCTGGCTGTCAGAGTGGAGGTGTGGTGCAGAGAAGAGCAAGGATGGTGATCTGATTTGATATCCGTCGGCCATTTTGAAATACTGCGATCATTGCTGCTGTACTCTTCGACCAACCGCGCGGTATTATAGTTAACAGACAAGCTTGCTGTTCTGAGACACTCAGCAGCATGTCAGTGCAGACGAGGCTGCTTCCAGCGATGCGGCGCCAGGTGTGCTGTGCATGCAGGATGCAGCAGCAACCGGCAGCGTCGACAAGCGCAAGAACATTCGCAAGCTCTGCAAGCCCAGCAGCGAAGCTAATAGAGAGGAAGCTGGAGAAAGACGACCCGATGGACATGCAGAATCTCGAAGAGTTCAAGTTCGACGACATCCCCTGGCGCGGGCATCTGACGCTCGAAAAGGACAGAGAACGACTGCATCTTTTGCGGCTCATCGAGTTCCAGTTCCCTAAAATACACAGTGGGTCGCTAGCCTGATCTTGCGAGCATTCTGTCAGCACATGCTCAGTCTACTGCTCCGACTATCCCACCCGCCCTCGTGTCTCGCCAGATCTTCGCGTGCGCTACAACCCACCACCTGGCAAGGACATGGTCAAGCTGCGGACAGTCTACATGCTGGGTGATCCTGCACATCCAGGCAGTCGCAAAGCAGTCATCACCTTTTCAATCCAGGATCTAGTCTCGAAAGGCGATAAACTGTTAGAATCCAAGATAGCCCAGCATAAATTCAAGCTTTTAGCCGGTCAGAGGTGGGATCCCGATACAGATTCCATCAAGATCTCATGCGACGACTTTCCGACGTTCAATATGAACGCAAAGTGGTGCTCGGATGTTCTCGATAAACTTATCGCCGAAGCAAGGGTGGGTGCCTGTCTCTTTGCGTATTGTCAGCTTGAAGAGACACCCTGCAATCGTACTGATCTTCCGCAATGCATTCATTGCCTTCAGGACACATCCGATACCATGGAGGATATCCCACTGGATACCAGACACGCAGATGCTCGCAAGGCAAAGAAGCATCGCCGGAAAGCGACAATCAGTGACATTCCGGCGGAATGGCTCAATCTGCCTGGTCTACAGCAGACAGAGTAGTCTGCTTTGGGTTTCGGTTCTCGTGTATTTGGTCTATGTAGTGTACATTCGTGCCACTGTACTGCAAACAAGGTCAAAACTGCATCTTTGCGTTCTCCCCCCAAGCTAACACAGGCTTCTCGCCTGGCAAAGCACGACGGACCTTCGCTGGAAGGTCTCCGCCATGCGGAAGCTACCCGATAGGAGCACCCCGGCCGGCATCAATCACTAATCTTCGGCAACGTATGCTGTGATCATGGCTGTATGTAAGCAGGCGTGTTTGCAGAGCTACAGTGCATTCGGTCTACTCACAAGCTGGGAATAGCCCTTCGCGACCGTGTAGAGTACCTCTGCAAGAGGATTCATCAGGGATATCTTGTAGTTAGGCAAGCTCGATAGCAGTTGCCTCGGAAAGGGTAATGGACTCACTTCCACCAGTCTGCACTCTCCTTGGCGAGAATGTCTATTCTATCTCCTTCTCTGAAACTCAGATCACTCGCTTCTCCAGAGTTGTAGTCGAATTGAGCTGTACATGTACCGATTCCTCTGTTTGATGCGGGTGCAGGAGGTGGTGGTGGTGGCGGCGTTGCCGCTGAACGGGTAAGGCTGGTTGCCTGGCCATCAGTGAAGGAGATGATTTTAGATAGGATCAGCACATCCAGGCTTGGCTCTGTTTACAGTTGCCCTGCCCTTTTGATATCTAAAATACAAAGAGCTGTAGGGTGTGCCAAACTCACTCTAAATGGAGAAGGCTTCGAAGCCTTGGGTGGAGGCGCAGCGGCAGGGGCAGAATCGGGGCCAGCACTTTGAGAGCTATGGTGGTTCTGCCCTCCGAGGACATGCTTGTTGAGAAGGCCACCAGCGGCAGACATAGAGCTTCCAGCGAACTTGAATGCGCTTTGGAAGCGAGGATCTTTGAAGTCATCCAGGGATGGCACTGTTATGCCATACTTGTTGGGTATAGATGAAGACTGATGGGCTGGTGCAGGAGCAGCGTTCCCTGCAGGCGGCAGCGCTGGTGCTGCTGCTGGCGATTGAGGTGTTGCGGGCCGATATGCAGTCTGGATGGGTGGGGCTGCGGCTGACAAATTTCAACGAAGCACACGGCGGGAGGCATAATGTTTGATGCGCGAGAGCGCAGTGGAGTCTGTCAGCTGTCACAATCCCTATATGCTTCCTACCGACAGAATACAAAAGTCCCCAGCTCACGTGCCATCATCCTGCCACCGGCCGATGGCGTAGACCGACGAGCAGCCGGCGGAGGTGCAGATGCGGAAGAAGCGGCATTCGCCCAGCCAGCGAACATGTCCTTGCGCGACTCAAAGTATCTGCAGGAAGTCATTAGCAACTGCAGGCCTTTCCTGGATGCTCCTCGTTCTTCCTTCTCTGGCGGCGAAAGAAGGTCGCACAGCATGACAGTGCTTTCGGCTCACTCGTCCAGCAGCCGGTAGAAGGCATGCACATCCTCGTCGGTCATCGAAGCGAACGGCATGGTGACGGTATGCGTGTGTAGTCCAGCGATTGGATGTTGCTATCGATGAATCCCTCAGGCTTTTGCTTTGGAGCGGCGTCAAGCTTACGGCTTCGGGTAACAAGACCTGCGTCAAAGCCAAGAATCAAGATAGCAAGATATGTGGCAACTCAAAGGAGAGAAAGCAAAACGCAAGCGAGGCAGTCTCCATTAGACTCTATAGACGATGCTGTATTTCGTAAACTGCCACTGATTTTCCCTTACTACGTATTAAACAGAACAAGGCAGAAGAACTGGTAAGAGGGGCCGGATAGCGAGATCTAGGAGGGGAAGGTCTGAGGAGGCGAGGGAACGTAGGAAGGAGAGAGAACGTGGAGAAGGGATGGTCCGTCGTACAGCAGGAACGAGTTGAACCTTTTGTGATCACATACATACAGATACCTGATTTGCGAAATCCATTGTTACACTTCATAGAGGGGATAAACAGGTCGCTCTAGCGGTGTGGGTATGTGAGGAATTTGCTCGGACTATCAAAGCTCATCCACTCCTTCATATAGATACTAAGGCCAGCGGGGAAAAAGGAACAAGGACACTGGCAGTCCAGATGGTTCGGCTTAGACCTCTTGCCAAGCACCGAAACCTGCCGAGGGAGTGCAACTTCGGGGAGGTATGAAAGTCAATCTTTACTTGCCAGAAGTGATAGGAAACCGACATCCAGGCCATATCTTTGCTCGCTCGACCTCCGAGATTTGCCGAACCAACTAGCGGCCCTTCTTATAAACGCGAATCGGAAAAAATTGGTTTGTTATCGTGCTGCCATTCGTTATACTTGTGTCATGAAATAAAGGGTGAAGCGTTCTTCGAGAATCATATATATCGTGTTTTGTGCATAAAGGGGTTGTTCTCCAATTTGAAAGGGGCCTCTTCGAAAAACGGAGGTATAGTGAGGAAAAGGCACGGATGCAGCACGGATGCAGCACGGATGACAGAAACGAGGCCCTTCAACCACAGCGGCACGTGAGAAAGTCGATAAACTTGGCGAATCCACTCTTCTTAGTTTCCTCCTCTTCATGATCCATATATTCTCCATTTGTCATGTGTTGTCCATTGTTGTGGATGTTGTTGTTTCCCTGGCTTCTGTGGTCTACACTAGTGTTATTCAGCCCCGAAGCCGATAAAGAAGCCATTGCATTCTGAGCACTCTGACTTGGCTGTTGCGTTTGCTGTTGTTGCTGTCCACCCGGACCCAAAGACTGATTCGTACCGTTTCGAGAGTCGTACGTTTCGTTGCCAGCAGCATATCGGTCGCTGCCGCCATATCCAGCTGACGCGGGTGCATATGGGTATATACCAGGTGTTCCGACTTGAGGTACCTGTCCCGAAGATTGACGCTTCGGCTGAGGTCGAGCTTGTCCAGCTGGACGACCATTAATGACGGCGACGTTGGAGGCAGAAGCAAGTTCTGATTGTCGGCCACCCTTGCCACGTGATTCGTTCAGTAATGCTGGCGAAGGCGGGGTGACGCCTGGCTGAGGTGTACCTGCCGCAGCTGCAGCTGCTTGGGCAGACGCACGCTGCGCATGCCGTTCGGCTCGCTCACGCTCCCTCTGCTCTCTCGGTATCCCGCTCGAGCGATGTGGACGATCGTATTGGTTCGCTGATGCCAACAGATTGGACGCAGGCTGGTTGAATATAGTCTGTCATTAGCCTCGGCTCGACATGCCACATGGATGAGTCACGCTTACTGATCCTGCCTCCCAACCTTTGCCATTGTTGAGTAGCATCCAGTCATATACACCATCTTCAGGCTCCTTGTTATTAGCCAGCACCTGAGAAAGCAATTCGCGCAAAAAGTCATAGTCGGGAGTCTCCTCAAATCCGAGCTTGCGAACATAGTTGAGATAGATAGCGAACTCCTCTGTTGACATAGCGAAAAGGATGAAGCGGTGTCAGACTCGTCCACAGTGCAAAAGATCTGATAATGCGGTGGCATGATTGCATACTTGGGAAGCCCTCGCATAACTCCTTGATTGGTGTAGTCTGCTTCTTCTCTCCAATCTTTTCATATTTTTGCTTGTTTGTCGCGGCCTTCAAACCTTGCCATGGGAGTCCACCTCTTAGGAAGTACATGAACACATGGCCAAGTGCTTCCAAATCATCACGTCTTGATTGTTCTGTGTTTTATTATCACCATCAGTGCCAAGTCTCCAAGAAGAACAGGAGAAGGGTCAAGCCTCGCACTAACCTCGCCCTAAATGGGTATTAATGCTCATGTATCTTGCAGTTCCAGATAAGCTCTTTCTCTCCCGATAGGGTATATGCTGCTTCGTCTTTGGATCCCTGTATTGTTTCGCCATTCCAAAATCGACAACATATACGGTATCTGATCCTTTTGTTCCTGGACGGCCAATGAGGAAATTGTCGGGCTTGATATCGCGATAGATGAGGTTCTTTTCGTGTATCGTTTGCACGCGGGTGAGCTGTATGGAGAGAGACAGAGAAATGTGCAGTTTAGTGATGGGTGATGATGAGTTCACGGATATAGTCCACGCACCATCTGCTTCGCAGTCATAACAACAGTCTTGACGCTAAACTTTCGGCCGCACATGTCAAAGAGATCTTCCAGACTTGGTCCGAGTAGATCTATCACCAGGATATTGTGCAATCCTTCCTGCCCGAAATAGTAGACCTGCGGAATACCGGCTATCGCACGTGACAGGGGGCGGAGTCAGTGGGTGATTTTGGTGTAGCACGCCTTGCACAGAAGTGAACTCACGTGAGCCAGCCAGGATCTTGTATGTACGATATTCATCTCGTAGCTGGGGAGCATCGCTCTTTCGCGGTTCCTGCAGACCGACTGTATTAGCTCCGAGGCTGATGGCATGCGCAGAGCGTACTCGACGCACGAATTTGATAGCGACGGTTTGGTTGTTCAGTAAGTTTGTGCCTGTAATGTCGTATGCACAGTACATTATTGGCGAGACGCAGTGTGAACATCAACATATCAGCGCGTGCATCGTGCGAGTCAGGGGCCAGGACTGCGTACCTTCGAAAATGACACCAAACTGCAAGTTTCGAGAGACAAGAAGAGGCGTAAGTTCCTGCCAGTCGGAAGCTGAGGGTTAAACGCAGACGACAACTCACACTGCCCTCGCCAATCTTCTTGCCGACACGATAGTGCACTCCTACCACGTTTGAGCTGCCCGAGCTGTTTGGGGCGAAACGGAAGCAGGGCAGTTAGCCCTCACGCACACTTGTTGGCACCTCGTATAGCAGAACAGCATCTCGTGCATGCGGGCCTGTGTTCGAGGATGTAATGTGCAATTCCAGACTGACCCGTGCGTGCCATGGGCGGAGGCGCCCATTGAGGATGAGACGACGTGCTGGACGACTGCAGTTGATGCCCTGTTGTATTCGGTGGATGGGAGGAGGGGAGTTGCGGATTGATTGCCATGGTGGTTAGATCGCCAACAATGATAAAAAGAGTTCATTAGCCTCCACCTTGATGCTTTGCGGCAAGCAGGCACCATGCAGCCGCGGGGACCACAGGCAGCTGGAGCAGACGTACATTCAGAAGGGGCAGTCGACGTTGGATGCTCGGACTGCTGGGCTTCGTCTTGCTGCACGGATCTGCCTCTGCTTGCTGTCAAGACGGTGTTCTGTATCCCCTGCACTGCTCTGTACCTTCGGCTGCCGCACCACAGTCGCGATCTGCAGCAATCACGCGGGCAGGAGCACACTGTCCTCGAGTGTGTGTATGTGTGTGCGGTGTTCCCAGACGAGCTGCGCGACTCTCCTGTTGCTCTCTGCGTTCTGGCGCAGGAATGAGAGGCGGACAAGGGTCCAGCCTCTTTGCAAGCTTCAGCTTCCGGTTCCGACGATTCCTGATCAAAGCAGCTCGGAAAGCCTCGCAGGAACAGACGATGGTGGGACGTCCAGTGGGGCTCCAGACGTTCTGCTGGAGCAGCCCAGCTGGCCTCCCTCGCAGCTCGAGTCTGTCGCTCTGCTCCGTCCGTCTGGCAGCCGCAGGAATGCGCAGACGGCTTAATCAACAACGACGCGCCGATTCAGCTAGACCGCTGCAGCTGTACACGGCCCAGCGAGTGCTTGTGCAGAGAGCAAGACCGTCTCGGGCCCGCTCTGCTATCGGGCTATCAGCCTGATTTGCTTCCTCCAATCCATGCGTCCGCTACCCTGCCGGCAATCATGCTGGCAACGCGATTCACCCTATGTGCACAACAATCCGGCTGACAATCTAACACTTCGCATCAGATACTCTGCAGCCGTGTGGCCTCCGGGTGACGATATGCAAACAGCGTCCTCCTCCCCCTCACCGCCCTGGTCAGCTCATGCTGATCCCGTGGTGTGCGGTGCACCGACTCGCTCGCAGGACGTGAATCACTCACTCTGCTACTCTACACTCTCCCTAAAGAGCCACATCCAGCGCAGCCACTTCAGTCACCTGATCGACTACACGCGTTGGACTTGCTGAACAGTCACACTCTGCACAGCTGGCTACCGACCAGTCATACTGATTGCCACGGGGCTTGTCAAGCAGATAGTCACCCGGCGAGTATACTACCGCATACAAACCCCAAACAAAGGAGTCACCTTGATCCCTAGAAGTCTCCGTCGACTGCTTAGCCTGCCTCCTCTGCAGTCCACATAACCGCGTAAGGCAGTCGGCTCTGGTCCACACACTGGAGTACTGGCCTGATCCGTTATTACGGACGTAGACGCCAACGCAGCTCTAGAGCGCAATCAACTTGATAGAGGCTTCTGCATCCACAACCTCTATTGGACCTACATACATCCCCCTGACATCTAATCCATCCAGCCTTGCCTAGATGAGCAGGCTACGAGGTAACGGACCAGCCAGGGGCCGAGGCCGAAGCCGTGGAGGGCTCCGTCCTACTCCAACGGGTCCAGATCTCTCAGAACGCGTTCCACCACCACCTTCATCCTCCCTGAGCACCTATCCTGAACTTGCGCGCCGCTATTCCCCACCAACTCGCGCAAATTCAGCTGGCGATAGCGCTACACAGCCACTTACTGCTTTTGGGTTTCATGAATCACAACAGCAACAGCAGCAGCAGCACCTCCAGCAGGCGCAGCGGCAGAATTCGAGCATTGATCAAGAAACCCTCGCTAATGATGTTGGCCGGCCTGAGTTCCGAACGCCATCGCGGCAGCCACTCCGCAATGGTTCATCCCCTCCCGATTCTGTATACTCTGACTTATCGCAGCTCAAGCGCACTGCACCTTATGCTATGATGAGTGATTCAGCACTACTGAGTGAACCCGGACCTTTCGATTCCGTCTCCCAGAGAGGCGGCGCAATTAGCGACTATCAACGCTCGGCGCCTGCTAGAAGGGATGCACGTACGGAGGAGAAAGATCCCGGTGCTGGGGTATATGTACCTTCTGTACCTGCGCGGGGCAACACCTCCTTTCGACAAGCTGCATTTGAATCAAACATGCGACAGAGATTACCGAGCGTTATGGGGAACGCTTCAGAGTTCTTGGGCACTTTTGATCAAGATATGAGATTCAACTCCTCCATGTCCATGGTATCCGACAGGGAGGCGACGTCAGAAGCTTGGGTTAAACGGCAGCGTATCAAACCTGGAAGAGCTAAAACCAAGAAAGTTAAGCTTACCAAAGGTCGCTTCATTGCTGAATATGGTGAGCTATTGACCTGCGTCTTCATCTACCGAGTGGTCTGAAGGGATGCTTACGAGCGCATTTGCGTTCCAGATGTGCCGTCTGCAGTACGAAATGCCAATTCAGGAGGAGGATACGGTCACATGGCTGAAGAAACCGAGTTCACCCACATGCGATACACTGCAGCGTAAGATACTAGCCTCGTACCTTGCTTGACACGGCGGCAAACGTATGGCTTTGCTCCTACAGCACGTGTGACCCTGACGACTTCCTGGCGAGCCAGGGATACTCACTTCGTCAGAACAAGTATGGCAGGAAAACCGAACTTTTGATTGCAATGAGTATGTCCACTTGATTTCAATGTTCCGAGACCTAGGCTTATTGCACCAAACATTAAATGGCTACCAGCGTACTATAACGAGCCCCGAGAGCTGGTTGCTGTCAGTCTTTCATGTAAACTCCCACATGTGATGGGTCACTGACGCGGACATTACTGCAGCGAACTCTTTTCGGCATACAAACGAATATCCGTGACATGGTCATCTCGAAATGGTCCGAATTCCAGCTTCCTAGCAAGCGAGACCTAGAGTCAGGGGATGGAGGCGCCAGCGGCGATGCTTCTTGGAAGAAGGTCGTAGTTGCCATCATTTTAGATGGCATTGAACCGGCAGATAAAGCTGCACTTGAGTCAGTAGAAACTTGCCGAATTTACACTCAATACAGGCTTACGCATATCTGCTTTAGCATCTTCGCCGCTCAAGGTATCTACCAGGATTCCATCATGAAGAAAGACATCGACGGCGTACCCACGGTCTGCCATATCTTCGAGTATACAACACAGATTAGTATCTCGGCAAAACCGCAGCTAATCTTCCCAGCAAAGGACAAAGCAGAAGGCCTTGTGCCAGTTCAGTTCATTCTCTGTATCAAAGCGAAGAACGCAAAGAAGATCAACAGTCATCGTTGGCTGTTCAATGCCCTCGGTAGACATCTAAACCCAGAAGTTTGCGTTCTGATCGATGCTGGAACCAAGCCACAACCAAAGAGTATATACCTACTCTGGGAAGCGTTCGCTCACAACAAGTCATTAGGGGGTGCGGCAGGAGAGATCCACGCTATGTTGGGTAAGTGGGGCAGACTGCTGTTCAATCCGCTTGTCGCAGCTCAGAATTTCGAGTAAGTCGTTTGGTATTATCCATATATCTCGGTGACCCTGAATTCCGTCATACAGGTACAAGATGTCAAACGTGAGACATACGAGATTGGGGCTGCAAGTGAAGCTTGCTGATGTTCATTGCAGATTTTGGACAAGCCGACCGAAAGCGCTTTTGGCTATGTCAGTGTACTGCCAGGGGCTTTCTCAGCTTATCGATATCGAGCTATCCAAGGGCGGCCGCTAGAGCAATACTTCCATGGAGACGGTACGTAAAAGCAATAGAGAGGCGTACATTGCGCGTACATCCTGCTGATAGCGTGTTGTAGCCACCATGGCGGCAAGAATGGGCGACAAGTACAAACAGATGAGCATTTTTGCCAAGGTATGCCCATATCTCGACATTCTGATCGATTCCCATACTGATATTGCGTTATTCTAGAACATGTTCCGTAAGCCATTACCTCAATAAATAAAAGCAGACTTGCTGATCTTATCAACGTCGCCTAGTTGCCGAGGATCGGTAAGTACAGCCTTGTGCACTCCATTGATGTAGCTGAAGGGATTGCTATTACCCCAGCATTCTCTGCTTCGAACTCGTGGCCAAAGCAGGTGAAAAGTGGACACTGGGATACGTGAAGCCTTCGAAGGCGGAGACGGACGTACCAGAAGCCGCAGCAGAGCTTATCGGACAACGACGGAGATGGCTAAATGGGTCTTTTGCTGCCGGTGTTTACAGTCTTTGGCATTTTGGCAGAGGTAAGTATTCAGTCTCATATGAGAGGGTTGTGGGGTATTCTATACGCGACTGATACGACACAAAAACATCTCAGTCTACCTTTCCGACCATGGAATGATCAGACTTGCCATGCTGCATGTCCAAGCTCTCTTGAACTTCATTACTCTATTCATGGGCTTTTTCGCTTTGGCAAATTTGTAAGCAGAACGGGCTGGGTGGAGGGGATGTGATGTGATGTGATACCAAAATTAATATCCGCTGACGCTGAAGCTTCGCTTTGCTAGCTACAACACGTTCGGTAGGTTTACAGCAAGCTCTTCACGAGTTCGAGCTGACTAGGCACGTCTCTTTCCAGCTATCATCATCGATATTGTGGCACAGAGGTAAATCCATTATCAGGTTTTCCAAAAGTCTTCCTTGACATTGCTGACTTATGCCGACAGTCTTCGCTTTCCGGTACTCGCAGGCGGAGGCGATCCGGCCTCGCTTCGTTGTTGGGAGGGTACGCCTTTGGAGGACACAGGCAGTGGTTTTATCCATGATCACGACGTACTTGGGTAAGATATCATCCCCTATTTGGGTATCGCAATGTTATACCAAAGCTAAGTCCGCACCCTCCAGTCTGACCAACACAGGTCTGAAGATGCTGTACCTCGGGCTTATCGCATTGCAGATCATCCTCGGGCTTGGCAATAGACCCAAGGCAGAGCGCTTCGCATATGCGATGTCTATCTGGCTATTCGGTCTTCTTGCTCTATACTTGATAGTCAATACCCTATATCTAACCGCAATGGCACTTTGCCCAATGCAATCGAAGATCAATGAAGCTCTAGAAAACGGAGAAACGGTGATACAGATCTTTACCAATGGCACGTTTGGTCCAATCGTAAGCACCCTAGTCTCTGACCGTTGGACTCGAAGAGAAAGCTTAATATGCTATGACACGACAGGCTGCTGGCCTATTAGGGACCTTTGGAATCTGGATTTTGGCATCGATATTATATCTCGACCCTTGGCAGTCAGCATCATTCCTTTCTCCTTGCCTTGACCCCCTTTCCTCCGAATGCTTTAAACTGATGGAAGCACGACATTCGCACCTTCATTCGCAGTCTACTGAACAGCTTCATACAATACCTCTTCATTACCATCTCGTTTACGAATGTCCTGGCTGTATACAGCTTTTGCAGTAAGCCTTAAATCTGGCCGAGACGTCTTGAAAGAGACCATAAGCAATTTAGGGGCTAATGAACCACATTCAATCTTGGGCAATTTTATAGATCTTCATGATGTTTCATGGGGTACCAAAGGCAGTGATAAAGCCGAAACGTTGGCCTCTGTACAAACGAAGAAAGTTAAAGACTCGGATGATACCATAGTCGAAGTAGAGGAACAGACACAAGCCTCCATCGATGATCGTTTCAAGCAAAGTCAGTCTAAACCCTTCAGCCGACCTTATACAGGCATTCAGAAAGACAAGGAGGCGGCGTTATTTGCTGACATGTTTACCCTAACAACCGAATTTTATTGGTCCCCCCACAGCCGTTATGAGAGCTGTCTCGCCTTTCGAAAAAGTGACGGAACATGAAAAACCAACTATAGACGATGCAAATCGAACTTTTCGAACTCGACTTGTTGTCATCTGGCTTTCTGTCAATGCAGGATTGAGTATTGCAGTATCAAGATTGAAAGATCAGCATCGAACTCTATACTTTCAAGCTCTTCTTTGGGTGTAAGTGTTTTCCCTCTTCCGTACCCCATTTTCCACCCTTCATCGTTCATCTCTTTCTTTATCTCTCGTACGAAGCCCAAAAAGGGAGCGCTGATAAGTTTCACATCTTTTACACTTTCTTCATTTTTATGGACCCTTTATCTAATAGTACATTTGGCCTTTCGATAACTCGGTTCCTTGGATTTCTCTATTATATGATTGGAGAGAGCCTTTTCAGAACCAGCAGACTGACAGCTCGGATGCTTCGATGATGGTGATGAAGACTCTACTCAGAGGGAGATGAGGAGGGGCAAGCTCGAGTCCTAACACGATGACCCTTGGCTGGGAAGATAGCATAACTTGCAGCTCTTCAAGTTTGCTACTACACAGCAGAACTACGCAAGTGCAAGTTTCTCTTGTGTTTTACCACCCACGTCACACCGCGCTATACGAAACGTACATCGATGTTTTCCGGATTGGATGAGTACCTTACCAAAGCATGCACCGGGTCTACGTTATATTATACCTTCTTTTGTATCGTATTATATAATTCGATGTTAGATGATCAGAGTAGGTCTCCCCCCGGCCAGATCTAAACTTTCGGATCCATGTACATGTAGCTTGAAGCTGCTAGTATTATGTCATGATTCATATATGAATGCATTTACGGAACAAAGCACGACAAGTCCAGATGCCGTTGGGTTCGTATCTTTCAATTTCCTCCAGCCTACGGGACAACGCATTGCTTAGCAGGATGTGGCAGAATGGCTAGAAGAATAGGGCGCCTCGTGCGATTAGCTAGGCTTCGGAACAACTACTCCGAGCCAGAAAGAAACCTACCCATGCGTAACGAGCGATGATATCCGGATGGCAGTTGACGAGCCAGTGCACGACGAACACCCGTGCCGCGCCATACCCAACGAGTTGTTGTCGTTGTCGTTGCCGTGTTTTTGCGGACGGCAATGAGTTCTGGCGGGGACGTTGCAGATCGATGCTGGCATGCTGCTCTATTTCCGGTGTAAGGCAGATGCGCCGATTCAGGGGCGAGTGCTGGAAGGGGCCGCCAGTTCCTCGGCGTTTATGGCCATATCTGCACCACAAGCTACCTTTGCGACCGTTGTGGTAGATGCGGCTGCTTGTTCTCGAGGTCCGAGTCTGCTTCGCAGGACAATGCTGGACGGCTGGACCGTTGAGCGCGACTGCGATAGCGAGCCGCCTGAGCATCAAGCAGGACTTCACGTATCATTGCCGCTGTATAATTCGTATATTCAGGCTTGACTCAAAATATTCGTCATCATAGGCCAAATATAAGTTCGGCTATTGCACTGGCTGACTGCAGTTTTTCAAGCGAATTGTCCACTGAACTCTAACACTCTTTACAAAACGACCTACCTCTTTGTTTTGTCATCGAACGAAACATATTCTCTCGAGGTCCCAATCCTGCAGGACTTGAATTGGCGGAGTGGGGGACTCCTTAGGACGTAGACCTGAACAGCTGAAGGCGTCGGATAGCAGTACAGTCTGTACTGTCAGGAAACTAAGCGATAGTATGTATGACGGCCGGGATACTTCTCTTATGATACCGCCAGTCTTTTCTTCCCGAGTGCTTGCCATCAATTTACCTGGCGCAGGTCGAGGTTGAGATCATTGTAAGCAAAGCAGGTATAGTTTGGCATTATAATAGATGCTTGGACGCGATTTAATGTACTTTCTCTGTGGAAGATTGCTATTTGAGGCAATCCCGCCCATCTCGTCGGCGTGGTCCAGCTAAAGTAACAAAGGAAAAAAAACCGGATGTACTCTGAATTCGAGGAAAGTCGCATTTACTTGTCAGTATATCTGAAAAGAAAGGTCTGTCTTGCATGCTATGTATTCGGTGCATCGATATGACAAGTCGGTGACTTGTAGAGCCAGCCGATGGGTGGAAAGGCCAGCCCTGCTGTTGTAGCTGGGAGAGCGGCGCTCTTCTTGATCTTCCCACCACATAAGCGACAAGTCGGAGTGACAGACGGCACGAGTAATCACGCTAAGCAATACGCAAAGGGCCAAGTAACGTCGGCTCTGGTGCGGCAGTCCCGCTTGAGAGGCTACTTGGTTGGCATTCAGCGGGCTACGCAGGGCTGATGTGCAGATGCGCTGATACCATTAGCGATGAGCATGCGACAAGGAACAACAGCTACCAACACAGAGGCAACAGCAGACGTAATGAACAATTCCAGATTAAACGTGCTGAAGCAGTCGGTGCTAACGCTCGCGTTGAAGCTGTGGTCACTCACGGTCCGTATACCCGACCGACAGTAAAAGCCCGAGGAGATCGTTCACCAACCGCCCTGTCTATTGCATTGGCTTTATCGGATGCTAGCTAAATTGTTCCCAACTGAGCCTAATTGAGGAGGCAAGGTTACCTTGCTCTCGTTCTTCAGCAAGCAAGGAAGGACAAATGCTTGAGGCAGAACAGCGTTATTTTCGACATGCAATGATTGGCGGCTCAGACCTAGGCACTGCGGATATCTGTCGATAGTCTGCCACATCGTCAAGACGGCATGAATTCTGCGAGGTTCTTGTCACCTCCCACAGCCTTGGCCTATTTAGCATCACAATTTTCTAGCACTGGCACCCTTCATCCAGCTCGCAATGGCTCCGCAACCCGCACTGGAAGGGACAAGTTCAAGGCTATTGCTTTGGTATGACTAGACATGACAGTTTAGCCCGCCTCAACCGACGCTCTTTTCTTTTCGCAAGCCTGAAGGTATTGCCGATTTACAGATGCTGCTGGCTGGTATGTCCACGATTTTCCACGTAATATTAAGAGAGAATCACATTACCCTTTTCTAGAACATAATACAACGGAAAAAGGCGGGAGGAAAACTGGAGAATTGACCCCAGGACAACTCCCAAATTTTGACTTTTTCTCCTACACGACCTTGGTACTACAATAACTTGGAAGAAAGAGGTATCCCCTGCATTACCTGTCTCACCATCGACTAGGCCATGATCTTGGTCTTGATCTTAGACCTGGATATGGGACGCGGATATACCCATCCCATTTTTCGTACCCTGCCTAATCAGATGGTCGAAATGACTTAACCCGCCAGCCAACGTTGCTGATGATTCCCTGCTGTCTAACGTCTTCTAGGTTGCCAACCTTCTTGTAAACCTCTGGCAATACTAAAGCCAGTTCTACGTTGTTGCTTGGGAGCAGATCTACCACCCGACGTTCTCATTTCTTGACAAACAAACGTTTCTGCTGCAGGACCAAATTCATGTAAAGCATATTTATCATTTTTAGATGTTTTACTTCTTCCTCCTGATCCTCCTCTTGCATTGTTAAGAGCATTATTTGATGATAAACGATAATCATTTTCTCCATTCTCATCATCTTCATCGTCTTCATCCAGCATACCAACCTTGTTGTTGTTATTCCCTCCTACTTTGTTCTTCAGAGAGGATGGAATTCCTCCACCCAAGGAGAGTAGGGAATCATCATCCTCATCTGTATTACCGAATAAATCGAGGGCGAGTTGAGTATGTGAAACTCCTGCGTATGTAGTAACGCATCTAGGGTTAATGATGATTCTAGCTGGTTCGAATGCATTGTTTCGGAGCGCACGTCCACCTCTTCCAGAAGAGGACGATAAAGGAATAGTCTTCTCATTTTGCTTGGAAGATGTTGACGACGAGGAAGATGACTGTTTAATAGGAGGAGGAGCTTTATTATCCAATTCATCAGATTCCTCAGGATTATTCACTGAAGGAGGTTGAGGTTTCTTTCTAGCTTGTTCATCTTTATTGTTTTGAACTGCAGGATTAGCAGCAGCAGGAGCGTCTGCTCTTTCATCGAAAAGATGATCGACATCCGCTTCTTTTCTCTTGTTCCTAACTTGCTGAGCATCTTCTCCTCTTTTGACCTTGTTCTTCTTCTGGCCTCTTTTACCTTGTTTTTGATCGGCAGCTTGAGCTAATTTCTCTGCTTCAAGAGCAAGCATAGCTTCGGGATCTACGAATTGTTCTTCCTTTTCAGAATCAATTGCTGCATTGTCGTCACTACTGGCACCGGCTCCTCCTCCCTGTTTCTGCTCCTTGGCGGGAACATCATCATCTCCATCATGATGTTCATTCTCCTTGATAGCCGCACCAGCATCAACACCTTCAGGAGGATGTTGTTCTTCAACAGGTAAAGCAGCAGCAGCAGCGTCGGCTGCCATAGCTTGCTCCTTCTTTTCTTCTTTTTCAGCTTCGGTTTCTTCTTTCTTAGGAGGTTCAACGATTTCTGCACCTTCTTGTTTACCAGCATCTCCTCCACCAACGGTAGAAGCGGTAGTGCCATCACCCTCTATCGCGCCTTCACCACCATCATCTTCATCTTCATCATCCTCATCATCCCAGTCATCAGATTCACCAGCGCCCTTTTTATTGTTATTCGTCGAGTCCTGAGTAATGGGTTTCTTCCTACCAAAATAACCCAAATAACCCCCTGAACTTTTTTCGTTTGGAGCAAATTGTGGTGCAACATTCCTGACAATCTTTTCCATTTCATCCGATAACCCTCTATTCAAACCTTTTCTTTCTCTTTCGCTTGCTTTTTTACCATCTTTGATAACTCCCTCTCTTGCAGAAAGCATCCATAAATCTCTGCAGAAATGCATTTGTGCTGAATCCATACAGGGTCCCTCTGACCATTTTGGTGCTTTACCATCTTCTGCTGCTGATATATTGAAAATACCATGTTCTATACTTGATCTGTAGGTTATCCCTTGATAGAACGATTGGGAGGGATCGATAATGTGTACCCCTGATTCACAGCAAAAGACTTGGAATGGAAGATGTTGTGAATATCGCTTGATGCTTGCTGCATCGCGAGGGGGTGCTTCGTCAATGGGCGATGTAGATTTGGAGCCTCTGAACAGATTGCCGTCCATATCTCGCGTGCGCCATCTGTTGAGGCGAGTGGGGTGGGGTTTTGATGACAAGCAGTTCATTCAGTCAGGACGCAAGTATGGATGAATCGAGATACGAAGAGTGTAGAAGGGTCCAATTCGGTGCATGAAAGATAACAAAGAGAAGGAGAAACGAAGGAACGAAGGATGAAAGGAAAGGAAAGTATACGTTAGCATGTCTGTCGAAGCCAGCTTCGATAAAACGTATGGATCATGAAAACCTACCTATCATTAAAGATAAAGAAACCATTATGCTCCTTCCAATCCATCGAACAAGTCATCGCTGCTCTGTTCAATCTGCTAACTCTAAGAGTTTCAAGTATATCATTGGGACATGTGAAACCTTTTAGCCAAATAACCTTGGCGAATTTAACATGTCTCTTGTTGTATAACTCCAGCAAAGGTTCCAGAGCTAGATTTCTCGTATAAGACTCCTCCAGAGGATAATAAGCAGCAGCAGGATCTCTCGTCATGGGAGGTATTCTCTTTATTCTGAAACTAATACCTAGCAAAGTGAACACCATATCTGCTAGATCGCACAGGAAGGGCGTTGAATCTGTTGACGCGTAGTCGACTAGAGATACGAAGATGTTGGAGGGACCCAATCTCTTGCTTAGCTGGATGATGGTGGCCATCTGATCGATGAGGAAATGATCTGCGGAATGGACGACGAGTGCAAAGTAATACATTTGACCTGATTCAGTGAGGTCTGTATAGGCATCGTCCCTTCTATCTGCTGCAAACGGGCGGGTGAGGGAGGAACAGGCAGCGGCAGCCCAGCCGTTGAAGGCCATGAGCTCGTCGACGACGCCCTTGACGACCTGTTCATCGAGATGCATGGTCTCTGCATTGGTAGCAAATGGGAGCTGGAATCTGTGCCAAAAGTCGCGGATGCCCTGGGAGATGTGGGTGTCGAAGAGATCCGCTCGTTCGCGTTCGGTGTAGACTGGATTTCCCTGATCGTCGAGGGAGGGCGGGGAGCTGGCGGCGGACTGGGCTTGCATGAGGGCAAGCTGGGAAGCGTGATCCTCCTCTGCGAGCGGGATGGTGTCGCGTCGTCCTAGCCGGGACTGGAGGAACGGATGCCTCCGCGGGTCGAGGGATTGGCCCGACAGGGAGACGCCGTACGAGATGCGTTCGAGGAGGCCGGAGTGTGCAATTTCGCCGGGAGGGAGCGCGGTCTGTGAATGGACGTTAGCATTGGGCATTAGCAGGTGCGTTAGATGCTGCAAAGCTCCTTACCGAGCCATCGAGGAAGATCCACTTGAAGAGAAAGAGGGCGCCGATGCCGACGAGACACCGGGCGAGGATCTTGTTCATGGGGGGCATGGTGGGTGCAGTGTGCAGTGTGTGCGGTGTTGCTGTGTCTCAGGCGTGCATGCTGCTGGTGTAATGACTGTTGATGGATTATACTACTCGTCCTTCACGCGTCGCTGGAAAAGAGAGAGAGAATAAGGATAAGGAAGAGAAAGCGAAGAGAGCGCGCAGAGGCAGTCGAGTGGACAGGATAGACAGGAGAGACACGATAAGCAGAGAGTGAAGCGTATTAGTATCTGCACTGTACTAACACTATCATACTAGTATCTCGCTATACCATCATTCGCATCCACACCACACTCCTCTCCTCAGTCACCACGCGTCGCACTCAATCGAATTCGCCTTCTCTCTTCTTCTCCAGCGCACACTCGACACATCCACCACCAACACAGCGATACGAGAGCCACTCCAGGCCATCCACACGCACACCTTGAGCACTCTGCTCCCATCTGGCCTGGCTCCCGCTCTCTTCAGCGTCGCGCGTCCTGCAGCAGAAGCTGAGCCAGCGAGACACCAGACGGTCCTGCCTCACGCAGCATGTCCCTCCAGCGGCGAATCGTCACATCCCACGAGTCGCCCTCGCGCTCCTCGTCCCCTCCGCCGCTGTCCCAGTCGTCCAGAAGAGCCCTCGGCCCGCTGTCCGCGTCAAAAGCCAGCTCGGATTATGCGCCGCTCAACTCGGCGGCGGCTGCAGAATACAGCAAGTCTGCATCCAGGAAACGCGTCCTCTACATCCTCGGGCCCATCCTGCTCGTCCTGTTCATCATACACCTCCTCAGCCCTTCGAGCGGGAGCGATGCAGCCGGCGCCAACGGGAGAAGCCACCTTCCTGGATTCGGCCCTAGATCTTCTGCCAGCAGGAGGACGGACAGGATAAACGCGGCGAGGCAGAGACAGAAGAGTGCCGCCAGCGGTGAGTTGATAGCAGCTCGGTCTTTGCTGATCGCTCCGACAAAGCCCGCCCAGGTTCTGATCGTTTCTCTTTGCCTTGGCCTGGCCATCTTGCACCATTACTTCCAGCCCTGCACGGAGGTGGTGGCCTAGGACCTGCTAACTTCTCGGAACCAGCCCCTTTCACCTTCTGTCCTACGTTTGGAGAAGGCGATGAACTAGGAAACGTTTATGGTCCTGAAGCCATCCTGAAAACTAGATCCCATGTCGGATCATCGGAACGTATCAGAAAGGTCCTGCGAAGAGCTATGGCTGGTCTACCTATTAGTGAGTTCTGACGTTCTTGTTACTTTGGATCATTTGGGAAGAGTTGATGGGAGGAGAGGAATCGTCTCCCAAGAAGCCTGTCCAAAAGTCACTCCATAACATTGAACAGGCATACTGAACCTTATTCTCTCTCTCACCACCCTCTGTCCCTTCATTTCATTTCAACTGCGTCTAGCCATCGGAGTACTCGGTGGATCAGTATCATCATGCCACGGTCTAGATGCTACCACTGCTCATCCCCTGGGCAACCCAATTGGGCCTAATTGCTACCCTCATAGAGTCTTCGCTTGGTTGAACGATGTCTTTCCTCATCCTGCCAATGAACTGACCAATGGTGCTTGTGAGTGTGCTTTTATTGCATTCTCAGCTTTCTTGGCGGTGGGGAAAGGTAGTTTAATGTCGATTGACTGACCCCAAATTGCGGCCCTTCCTGCCATTCGAATAGTACGCCGAACCGGTACCTCTTACTTTGGTTTCTGCTCGGAAATGCACCTTCCAGATAGAGTAGACCTTATTATCGTAGAGTTCGATACCGAAGACCCTCAGTGAGTTACTGCATGCCATGCATACTTCTCTCCGTCATGTCGTTCCGATTGACTGACTAATGACTGTCCTACCCGTCTCTTCTTTGTGCTTTCTTAGCGACCATAATACCCTCGCGACAACAGACCTTCTCATCCGCTCTCTCCTACTACGACCCGATCAGCCAGCGATTGTCATGCTCGGTCACTTTGCACCACAGATGCAAGGGGAGCATGGCTTCGCAGGGGCTGAAGTATGGCATTCTTCAGTAGCACAGTTCTATGATGTCGTCCATCTAAGCGTAAAAGGATTCCTATACGAAGAGTATATGTTGAATCCACAAAAAGTTCGACAAACTTATTTCTTGGATCCTATTTTAGCAAACGGCAAAGGCCATGAATTATTAGCTGATACCGTGATAGCTTATCTAGAGAGTGAAATTTGTCAAGTTTGGGATGCAGCTGCTCTAGAAGCTGATTTAGCTGGTATTCCCATGCCTAATGTTGGCGGTGGTCTACCTGGTGGTATTCTAGGAGACGAAAGCATACCAGGTGCTGGTGCTGGTGGAGGAAGTGGAAAAGGGGGCTTACTCGGCGGTATCGGATTGAGACATGGTTCTGAACCTGGTCTAGACAATATCCATGGCAGTACCAACAACAAAGATTCAAGTGGTGGATCAGGTGGTGCAGGGAGTGGAGATTCTGTCAATAATGCAGTTGGAATTCGATCTGGAAGAGCTTCGTATTCCCATATACCACCCTTCAGAATCAACGACCGACCTTCAAACTTGGCCCATTTCAGAGAAATCAAACCAAACTGTGCTTCGGCAAACGATTTAATCAATCCTTTACCGCAATCTGTTTTCGCGGGTTCAGGTTGGCAACCTGTTTCACCTAGACCGGATGATGAAGACGAAAGACATTATTGGTACACTGAAACACCTGGCTCATTACTTAAGATCCCGGTAAAAGTAGGTGCAGGTGATATTGCGGTTTATTACTTGAAAGGTAGACAAAGCGAAGGTTGGGGTACTGTTTTATGTTGGGTGGATGATAATACTGGTGGCGCTGTTGAATTGAGAGGCTGGTGGGAAAGAGATTATGGTCAACCCACTGTTACTCATATCGATAGAGGTGTTTCAAAAGGTCCGCATTATGTCGTTTGTGAACTTCAAGGTCAACCGGGTATAGACAAAGGAAGATTTAAGATCTATGGCGTCTTTAGCACTTAAGGGACTATTAAAAACAGCAGAAGGAGTTGGAGATGAAGTAAACGGCATCTTCGAGCTAGCTGGTCTTTTTTCACCTCTGCTATTGGTCTTCGTGCTATAGCAGGGGAAAATCACAAGCCATGAACGTGATACATCAGTAATAGGGCGAGAATCACTATAATCTCAAAAGGTGGGCAAGAATTAGAAGGGTGAAAAGGGAACACGACCATTTTTACTCCCCTTGCTTTCTCGTCTTCTTTCCTCTCACGCTCTCCACAAACTGGGATACCCCGCCGTTATTTCCTTATTGAGGCTATCTTCTCGGGGGAAAGGAAATTTGGCTCTTTGTTTTTTAGAGGTTCTTAGGGAAATAATGCCAGGCAGTTCTCTTGTATATATTATTTTTCTTATCACCCTCAGTAGCCTTGTCAGAAACACCCAACCCTCCTGTCTCTGCTAGTTCTGTTCTCAACCTACCATTCATTCCCCCTTCATTTTTCCGACATCTGCCTACGACACATCATGCAATCTAGACAAATATCAGTTTTCCCATCATTCTTTTACTCTGGACGACATTAAACGTGCATCGTTTCTGTAAAATTCTTCATCTTCTCTCTAGCGAGGCCAAACGCAAAGAGGGCGCCTCAATCATTCCACTTTTGCTATTCGAAAAAACCCGCAGTATATGTATAGGAGACGTACATCATCATCATGCAGGAATACATTTTGCTCAACTACCTCTAATATCGCGAGAGAAGCTTTGCAACACGTGTATTGTTTTCTCGTCCTAGCTTGCTTGATATAGTATCACCCAAAGTAGATAGCTCACGCAACTTCGACCACAGTGCTTCTTCGTGTTTGACAACCATAGAGGGAGGGTCCACCAAACCGGTATTAAAGAAGTTTTCCTCCAGTATCTGTACTACATCTTCAGTAGCTACATTACCCTTTGCACCTGGCGCAAAAGGACATCCTCCAAGTCCACCTATGGAAGAATCTACAGTTCCTACTCCAAGCTTGACGAGATGTAGCACATTTTCACACGCACGGCCATTGGTATCGTGACAGTGTCTACGCAAAGGCAAAGTAGGTGGGGAAGTTTTCAAGGAAAACAAATTTGAAAGCGTAAGTTGAGTTGCCCCTTCGCAAGTCATTGTATTGGGTGAAATGGCAGTCTGAACTTACATTGCAAGCTTCGATAGCGGTAACCTATTTACGACAGAGCTGAGCATTTCCTCTAAGGAAGCTGGATCACCTGCTCCGATGGTATCGCCCAATGATATTTCATAGCAACCCATTTGTAAAAGTGCTTCGCTCGCCTAATATATCAAAGCCTTGTGTAAGCCGGGAGTAAGGTATCAACGTTTGTACAGCAGTGCATCATCCACCCACCGCAGCTACATCTCGGGGCTCTACTAGTCCTTCATATGGACACTAGTATATCAGGACAGCAAGAGTAAGCCTTTTGACTGTCCAAGGTGAGAAATATCAGTCTCTCTCTCTCTCCCTCACCTTCACAATGCAAGATATATACCCTCGCACTTCGATGCCTTGCTTCGTAGCTGTCTCTACAACTTGAGCAAGTCGGTTCATGGCTTCAGCTCTACTCGCATTGAGATTGGCTTTGGAGAAAGCTTCAGTAGCAGATGCAAAGATTGCGACTTCCATTCTCGAAGTGTTGACTCCTTCATGACGAAGTTGTTCTATAGTATCCTGGAATGCCTGGTATCCTCTCATATTTGGCAGTAGGGTAGATAGAGTTATTCGTTCATCATTGATCACAGGCCGAAGCTTTTCATTCAGCAAGACTTGACGAGTATCTGCCATTTGCTTGACTTTGGGAGATACGAAGCTGCCTGCTTCAATAAAGGACAATCCAGCTTTTGCCAGACCTGCTATCAGATCCACCTTTGTGGCGGTATCGAGGATGGTCGATTCATTCTGCAGACCATCTCGAGGCGAGACTTCTACAATCTTGACTCGTGGCCGCACGTCAAAGCTTTGTGTTTTCGACGTGCTCTGCAATCTACGTCTGAAAGCCCTAGCAGCTCTGTTCATGGCATTGTGAATCCAGTGGTTGATCGGACGTTAAGCGGTCGAAAGGCTCTCCTTAACACCATTACTCGACAATAGCTTTGAAAACCATCAGATCCGAAGAGCAGCAGTCAAGATATTTGAAAGACGCAGCTGGAGCAGCCAGGCTGAAGAGCAAACGCTGTTGATTGTCTGCAAAGCTCAAGGAGAGAGGGGAAAGCAACGCCGTTCGGCTGCACCATGTCATTCAAGTTCAGCAGCGTCAAGCCAGCTGCCCCAAAACCTTCTCCAAATGCGTGCGAAGTGACAAATGATGTCCAAGTACCGGACGGACCGCCAGACACCGTCTCTGCATTGTCGTGGTCACCTACAGCGGATTTCCTAGCCGTTTCATCGTGGGACAATTCAGTCAGGGTCTACGAAGTTGGTCAAGCTATTCAAGGGAGAGCGTCCTACAGTCACGAAGGTCCAGCGTTGGATGTGTGCTGGAGCAACGATGGAACAAAGATCTTAAGCGGAGGTGCCGATAATGCAGGTCGAATGTTCGACGTCCAAACGGGCCAGAGCAGTCAAGTAGCCCAGCATCAAGCGCCCATCAAGAGCATCAGATGGACAGACATGCACGGCGGCCTGGTTGTTACAGGCAGTTGGGACAAGACGATCAAGGTGAGAATAACCGTACCTCCAGCAGATACAGCCGCATCTTGCAGGCTAAACATATCGCTTGATTCCGCAACACTCGTTGACTACGGGGATGGCCGACACTACAGTTCTGGGACACGCGGACGCCAACACCCATCGGCTCCGTAGACTTACCGGACAAGGTATTCGCCATGGACCTTGCTCAGAACCTCCTCGTCATAGCTTCTGGAGGCTACAAGCTCTGCTTGATCGACCTGAACAAGCCAACAATGCTGTCAGGCCCCCCCATTGAATCCCCCCTCAAATTCCAGACGCGTTGTGTAGCAGTAACGCCGAACGCATCAGGTTATACAGTAGGAGGAGTGGAGGGACGTGTGGCTGTACAGTGAGTCGGCTTTACCCTGTCTAGACGGGTGCCCCCTATGCTAAACCAGCGTACCTTCGGCCAGGTGGACACAGCCAAACCCACAACCGTGAGTTGCATGCTTCTCCATTGGGTGCAGTTGATTGAATTACCCTCTAATAAACCATCTGTTTTGCCATATGCAGAGGCAACTATAGTTTCAGATGCCACAGAGCACAGGAACCGCTTATCAACGATAAGAACACAAAAGAATCTCAAATATTCACAGTGAATACAATGGCGATGCATCCAGTCCACGGAAGCTGTCTGACAGGAGGTTAGCTTACCATCAGCCACGCTCTGACTAGGGCACCCTCTAGGTAAAGCGAGGCTGATTGTTTTTCGCACCTTACAGGAGCCGACGGTACTTTCAGCATATGGGATATCGTCAACAAGCGGTTGCTAAAGAGTAAGATCTTCTGCCAAAAAAGGTCGCCTGAAATTCGTTCTTTTTGCTTATACAAAAGGATTCAATAGGTCACGAGCTCAAACCACCGGGATCAAATACGCCTATACCTCTTGTCGCTTCTGCCTTTAACAAAGTCAACGGTGGAAGCATCTTAGCGTACGCTGTCGGATATGACTGGTCTCACGGTTATAAGGGCAATACGCCAAATCAACCAAATAGGATCATGTTGCATGCTTTGAAGGTAAGGGCTCAGAATCGAGGGGTCTTTGTAAAAAAAGCATTAACTGACAATGACCAATTTCATAGGAGGACGAAGTCAAGCCTAGACCAAAGGCGTAAGGAACTGTCTACTAGAAGTCAATGAATGTACAACAAGTCCTTATCGACCGACCGTTTTGAAAAGGACACATGTTATATGTTGTATGTACTAGACGCAGTCTAAACTATGAAGCAATCTCAAAGCGTCCGAGACCTTGCAATTTGGGATGTTTATAGATTACACGACAATTAACATAACTGGGGAAGCGGACAACCCTAGCATACAGCACTGCTTGCCCTTGTGTTGAGAATGAGCGCTACAATGAGGCCATATAACCCAATGACTTCACCAAAGATAAGCATGAGGACCATAGCTACAAAGACGCGTGATTGTTGAAGATACGCTCTCGCGCAGGCATCGCCTATGATTCCGATAGCATGGCCTGCAGCTAGCCCGGTCAGCCCACAGGAAAGTCCTGCAGCTAAATGAATGAAGCCGCTGTATACACAAACAAGTTAGAGTCAACGAGGCTCATCTCCTAACTACAAACGGTCAGTAGACTCACCTATGTAACGCGTATGGTTCCGCTGGGTTGACTATCCGGTTTCCAAGGGAGGAGAGAAGTGAGCGTCAGTGGGGGTTCTACCGGAGTCGGGTTAATCATTATGATGAACAACTCACGTTTTCCCACTATGAGTACGCTAACGACCAGACCATAGACTGCAATAATACCAGCCATGCTGTTCATTGTTATATATTTGGGGAGTATCAGCATACAAGCAAGCATTTCGTGAGCTGATTCGGCTTACACCACAGGAATCAACGACTGTATGGTTACGCAATTGAACAGTACTGCATCAGTACACGGACTGTTTCCATCATATCATATCACACAAAGAACACTTGCTGTTCCAGAACACATACCTTCATGATCAGCTCGGGACGCTGGGTTCCCATGCCCGTGATACCGATTCCGGCTTTTGCAGTACCATACGCAGCACCCATAGCTAAACGAGGGAGGACAAATAGGATAATCTGGGGTCTCAGCAAATGCAGCAGAACAGCTGAAAAGCCTTGATCGGTCCGCTTTGACCTGGATGGATGGATTCGGAATACGCACTACTAAAGATCATCTATCCAATCCAAGGGGAAATCAGCACGTTATAGCAAAAGCATATATGACTGCCTTTGTTTGTGTCCACAAAAAACTCACTGCTGATGCTACACCTGCAAAGCCGAAGAATGGCGCGTATGCTGATATGTTAAATGACGAGTGAGAGCTCGCTCTTCAGTACGATGAACAGCGTGCCCCGTAGACGGAGATGGCAGTCTGACTAGGACATAACTCACGCGGACATAAGGCTGTTGACATGGTTGATGCAACTTGCTTTCGTCGGAGGGGTGGTGGGCTGTTTTGTCCGGTCTGAGGCAGGATTACAAGGATCATAAGAGCTGCCCGCCCGGTAAAGGGCGTCAGACTCGCCACTCGACGGGGGTTGCTTTCTGCACTTCTCATGTAATGCGCAAGATTCACGTACACATTCTCCAACCTGCAAAGCTGTATTCAAAGACATGGTGTCTCTTCCAGGAGGCCGTATTGGACTGCATCCTCCCCATGCAACTACGTTATCAAAAGATTCAGCTAAAGGTCATCTCCTTGAAGAAGACTAGCAAAAGGACACATCAGCAGGTTAAATGTCACGATACAACAAGAGGGGCCTTGATTCTCAACAAGGGGAATCTGTTGACTTTCTTTCTGCCTTTACAATAGCAATCCCACGTTGGACGCCGATAACATATACAAAATGTCAATACATCGAGAAAGAGACGACCAAAAGGGGAAAAAGAGGACAGGAAAAACAGCGAGGGATCGACTAAGAAACCATTTATTTTGTTTACTATGATTTCCAAAGCGATGGATCGCATGGGCTGAATTTGTTCTGTCGAGAGAGGTAGACAAGGCTAGATGATAAGTTGATAGTTACCCCACTTGACTATTAGCGTAACTGGCGGTATCTGCAAGAGCATGGAGACTGCATCTGGAATGTGCAGATCTTGGACTTATCGTGCACTTATATCCGAGTCTGCAGCATGTCGTTTGTGGATCATGCATCGGCGCGAACAATAGTCTCAGGAGTGCTAGCCTTGATGATGAGTTTGTTGGTGGAGATGAACAAGATTAATTGGAAACTGATAGATAGGCATGATGATCTCGATGCCATACCGAAAGCCGTATGTTCGGTGTGCTTGGGAGATAGATTGTTGGCTGGGAAAATAGATGCTATGCTTGATATGCATGGAAAAAAAAAGAGATGACAATGTAGCTTGCTGAGGGTAAGAGGGCGAAGTGGACAGCTTGCATGCTCAATCTGCTTGCCTCTTCTTCGAGAATTTGGCGACCCAGCCACGGTATACGGTTCGTCCTTGTTCAAAGAGAAACAACTACAATAACCTGCCAAAACTTGAAGCTCCAAACTCAGGATCAATCCAGAGAGATGCGCATTTGTTCGGCGGGTATAGGTTCGAAGTTGTGCACATCGATACCGCGAGCTTTGAGGGGTTCTTCCGCATGGGGAGGTACCAATTTAGAGTTGAGATCTGGCCGGATCGATAATTCTTCATGCATAAAGTCGAACAGCGCTGGTAAATCTTTGCCTGATTGCATCTTTGCATCTGGTAGCTTGAGTTCATCAAACAGCTAATAGCAGGAAATCCAAAAGGGGAAAGGTGGGAACAAATTGGACAGCGGTAAGATAGTTATTCCATACGTCACCAGAGAGGTAGACATAAGGGAACGTACCGGATGACACATAGCCTCAATAGCAGTCAATCTAGCACTAGGGGTATACTCCAACAATTTCGAGATCAAAGAGATAGCGTCTGGAGCAGTTCTAGCTTTGAAGACTTTATTGAAAGGATGAGGTTTGATCTGAGGGAATTTATGTTCCATATAGTTCGGGTTCATAGTCTTGATTTGTTCCCTGGTTGGTGTGCCTAGTACTTTGATAATCTCGACTAATTGATCAATTCCACTTTCCCCCGGGAATAATGGCTGTCCCAGCATTAATTCTGCCATTACGCATCCAGTGGACCAGATGTCTGTTGCATTGAATGACAGCACAGGAAAGAGAAAGCAGTCATAACCGTCAGCCAGTGGAACATTGTTTTCCCCCACGACAAAGATACACAACAAGGGAAAGAGACAGAGACGATTCCAGATCGAGACTCACCAATGTTGGTCGTGTAGTTAGTAGCTCCAAAAATCAATTCAGGAGCTCTATAATATCTCGAGCAGATATACGAGACATTCGGTTCGCCCGCAATCAAGATTTTAGCCGAGCCGAAATCACAAAGCTTGAGAACGCCAGTATGAGGGTTCAGAAGCAAATTCTGAGGTTTGATGTCCCGGTGACAGATTCCTAGACAGTGAATGTATGCTAGAGAACGGAGGAGTTGGTACCTATAAGCAGTGTCGGGAAGAAAAGCAATGAGAAGGAGCGCAACGTTGGAGCAAGCGGGTTAGGAGTCAGGATCAGTAAATGCAGAACGTAGAATGTTGTGGCAGAGAAAACCTTGAGTCTTCTCTGCACGATGATACTTGACTCACATGTAAAGCTTGATGTAGCTCATTGGCATAGTCTGCTTCATCTTTGCATAATGTCTAGAAGCTCTATAGACAGTTTCTGGTACGTACTCAAGAACGAGATTGAGGTATACCTCGTCCTTCTTTGCCTGAAGTCAGCATGGGGTCATTCACAGAAAGACGTACCATTGATTATAGGAGGGGGTGTATTACACGACCAAGAGACGAAGGAAGAGGAATTTCAAGATGAATGAAAGGAGGAAATACATCTCAATTGGTGATTGTCCGCAATGAGATGTTGAGTGGTACCCATGCGATCGACAGATGCAGCCAAACGGCCGCGTTCTACCATGACACGCATGGGCGGATAGACCGGAAGGCGCGCAGAGGGCGGAAGAGAGATTGGGCACATGCGGATAATGGATCATGAGACACACCTTTTCTCCGTTTGAATAAAAGAACGCGTTAAGGTTGACGACGTTAGGGTGAGTGACCATTCTCATGATCTGCAGTTCTCGATTCTGCGGGACGGGAAGCGATGAGGGTGGAGAGAGGATGGTTGAGAGTAAGATACGCGTAGACGATGCAAACCTGAATGCCGCTGCTCTACAGAGCAAGGAGGAAAGCGACGCACCTTGAATCTCTTATCCTGCAATACCTTTTTTATGGCAATCTGGTCGTCTGTCGCTCCAGGCAATCCGCCCTGGACGAGTTTAGCTTGGAAGACAACACCGAATGAACCATTTCCGATGACTTTGCATGCCGTGTAGGCTATTTCTCTTGGTTCGCCGGTTTTCCCGTCGCTTGCTGGCACTCGGACTATCTTTGTTGGGTCGTCTAGACCGCCTGTTGTTCGCGTGAGGTGAGGAGGGCGGCAGCGATGCGGGGTGGGTATGGGGCCGGCATATGGTCCAGCGTGTGTGATGGTGTGGATGAGTGCCGGGGTGGTTGTTTGCGAGCCCAGCAACGGGAGTAAGTTGGCGACCAGTGATGCGGTGACCAGAAGCGGGGACAGGAGAGCAGCCATGACGGAGAAGCGACAGGACCGGGTCGAGGGGTGACGAAGGAGAAGGCAGCAGCATCCGTCAGCAAGGGTCTGGTCAGCACGCTGTCCTGCCTCTGCATCCTCTGCCCGCCCAATGCCTTGCACCTGCCCGCTGGACCATCGCGGGCCAGCCATTGGATTGGATCGGACGGGCCATGTGGACGGCAGAGACGCTCGACAGCCAGAGACAGCAGCCACTCACTCATCTTGATCTGCGACATGAGGTCCTCGATCGCACTGTTGTCGTCGTCGCTGCTGGATGCGGCTCCCGAGGATGACCTGTCGTCGTCGTCGCCGTCGTCTTCGTCCTCGCGTCGTCGGCCGTCGACGGTGGGATGCTCAGGCGCGCGCGGCTGTCCGGTGCTTGCTGCTAGTCCACGAACACCAGCAGTCGTGCGTGCCTGCGCTGCGGTGGCCGCTCCAGTGTCTGCCGTTGCGTCTCTGGCCTGTCGTGCTCCTCCTCCTGCAGGATCGCGGTGCTGGGGGTCGCTGCGGTGAGGGCGGCGCCGACGCTGCACTGAGGATCTGCTGCTGGTGCCGCTGTGCGTGTCGATGGTGCTGGTGCTCCGTGGGGCTCCTCCGCGGCTGGCGTGAGGCTGACCTGCGTCCTTCTGCTCGTCGTCGCCTGCAGCTGCCTGCGGCCCGCTTGAAGAGGCCAGCTTGGGGATGATCGGGTTCGAAGGAGGGTTCTTGCTGAGCGTCGAGGGAACGACAACCTTTTCTTGGATGCCTCTGTCGGCCACGACTGTTGCTCGCCGGCTGGTAAAGTGTCGCTTCGCCTGCAGCTTCCGGGCAAGTGCTGAGTCCCAGGATGTCCCTAGGACGTGCTGCCGCCCTGACGGATCCCCCGAGGCGCCGAGGGGCTGTAGTGAAGCAGGATTGATGTTGCTGTTACTATTACTCTTGCTGCCGTCTTCGATATGCTCCTGGTCCCGCTCCTCGCTCAGGCTCCGCTCCCGCAGCGAATGCAGGAAGAGCTTCTGCGCGGGCGACGTGGGCGACCCCACGGAGAGTCTGTGGACGAACTCCTTGTGCCGGGTGTCGCTGGAGCCCTGCTTGTAGTTCACGTTGCTCTTCGGCTTTGCATCCACGGTCGACAATGTCAAACCGAATCCTCCTTGCCCTTGTCCACCTTGCTGATGTTGATGATCACTCTGATGCCTGGAGCTCGACGAGACAAGCTCTCGCTTGTCCCCTCTGGACAGTGAGCAGCCCGTGGTGATGGATTTCTGCTGGCTTGTTCTGAAAGACAGCCCTCCCTCTTATGCTATTGCTGTGCAGTAAGATGAGCCTTTTCCTGTATCTAAAATCTAATGACGGCTAGTCCGAGTCCGACTGCCTGTCACTGTGCCGCCCCTTTGAATCTCAATCATGGGGCTCCGCCTGTTTTGCCCTCCCGCAATAAACGCGATCTTGGGGAACCCCGACTTGAGAGCTTTTGCTAGTGGATGAGCAAATGATACGGATGATGTGTTTATCCACCATAGTTTATACACGAGGATATAATAGGCAGACGTAGTTATCTCTCCGAGAAGCACAAATGCCCAACGTCCATCATCACCGTCGCCAGGGTGATCTGCTTTCACCCCAGCCATCATTTCACGCCCATGCAGGCAGCAAGGGGGCAATCGAGAAATCGCCGACTTTCCGCAAGGGAACTGAAGCTGAGGGAGGAGCTAGCGATGTCGCTGGTATGTACTGTATAGGGTTAATGTTCAGGACATGGTGGAATGAGTAACCGTTCACCATCCCTTGCTCCTGGATGCAGTCATCAGAAAGAACGCAAACGGGATATCATAACCCTGGATATCCAGAGAAGCGTACGTAGAAGGGTCCAACCGATGTTATACGTAATGTTGTCTAAAAATCCACAACAAATTATGATTGTGCACTATGAAAATCCCGGGTAAGAACCCATTTCATTCATCCTTACACCCTCATCGTCCATTACTGTCTCTAACCCACAAACCAGTCATTGAGTATTCTCAATAATTCTCAATATTATACCAAAAGCGCGATGTAACAGCATCAACGAAATGTAGCCCCTTGTTTCCTTTTATTGATTCTTGCTCCTCAGCCCTTCACCTAATCCCGCAGCAGCTAATCTTTCCCTCATTTCCTTTAGTATACCTTCTTCGAACGCATCTCTGCTTTTGCTTTTCTTCCTCACATGTTTACTATCGATCTTGTCATCAGGTCGTTGTTGTTGCTGTTGTTGCTGGTGCTGATGCTGTTGCTGTTCCAAATTCGTCGTCGAGGTAGCCGCATTCTGTCGTACTGGCGGTAGAGACAATGGTTGAATTGATGGAGATGCTGAAGACGAAGAAGAAGGGCCAGTAGCAGTAGACGAGGGCGGTAATGCTATACTTTCAGGGTCAAGAGTCGATCCTCTCCTTGACCTTGCTGCAGGAGTAGTAGGCAACGTCACATGCGATGTAGAAGCTTTTATGCGACCCTGCGATGGAGTGCTACTTGTACCAACCACTCTCTGACGCGATGGAGAGCTTCCTATTTCCTTTCTCAGTTGAGTAGCAGAATGTATGTATGGCATAGCAGTCGACGATGGTATGCCTTCTCTCTGCCGGCCTAGCGCATAAAGTGCGTTTGTTTCAATCTTTCTCATCCGCAAGTGCGCAGGTGTAGCTATCCGACTGCTTGACTTTACGACATCTATACGAGATTCCGAAGCTGGATAAGGTACTTTGGCATGCGAGGTTGGTATCGGAAGGCGATACGTGGAGGAAGAAGGAGGAAGTGGAGATCTAGCTGCGAACGCTCTAAACCGGTTTGCTGCTCTTCTGGCTATCTGCGCTCTTGTACCTTCTTGCCACACTGTAAGCGTTGCACCTGAGATTTAGAGACAAGCATTGAGACACGGGGAAACCGGGAGACAGTCAATTCAGGCTTGTATCACGCATGAAATGTGATTCGGGATGCACATGACTTACGTAATAGACGTAGTCTGTCATGATCAATGGCATGATTCTCGTTCATTCGCTCCGGGAGTCGGTCTCTCCAGATACTGAAAAACCGTCTACGTTGTCTCTGCGCGTCGAATCGTATAGCGGGCAGTGTCTGTTTTGAAGGGGGGGGGGGGGATCATGTTTTGGGATAACCGTCAATATACTAAACGGTAATCGGATGAAGACATGCAATCGCTTCTCACCATCGTCTGTGACTTCCATTTCTGTAATGCTAAACCTAGACTCTGGTAGGTTCTGTATCGAACGATGTCCATTTCCTGTCGAGTAAATCAACGGGCAGTGAGGCAAACGGATTTCAGAATCTATTTCCCTGATAGACTTCGCGATACCGAAGCCACTTGCTTACCCGATCAATCAATTGTCGTTCTTTGTAAACATCAATCCAACGATCAAGAACACCAGCAAGCAAATTCCTCTCATCGTCCCTGAACTTGTCTTGCAACAGTTTTCTAAGTTTGATTTTCCTCTTCGTACTCAATAACCATTTCGTGAATTTATTGCGTATAAATTCCTCCTCCTGAACTTCTATGAAGCTTTCTACGAGTGATAGATTTTCAATGTTTTGACGTGATTTAACTGACCAATGAGAGAAAGATTTCCGTAGGATGTGTTCTTCACGGGTGTGCGTAACGCTTATTGCGCGTGCTCGAAGCTCGATGACTTTATTCGTCCAGGTCGTAAGGGCATCTGACAGTACGCGCTATATTGCAAATTAACGCAGCATTTCAGCTCTTAAGGGCCCACGGCTGGCAGTATGAATACCTCTAGATACCTGGTCAATAGCCGCCCCAATGCCCTCTTCGAGGATAGCGAATCTTTGGACCTTCTTCGTCTTGTCTTGCCAAGCTACAATTGCATGAACGAGAACGACCTTAGTCTTTATGATCTTTCAGCCAACCAAGGCGTGCACTGAATGGTAACTTACAATGGAAGTAGATCTTGACAATATCTGCTTCCTTAGCTGCTATGGTTTTGTTCGCCTTAACCCATCTCATCTTTCTATACCAAACCCGCAGGGCGTGTCGCTGGGAGAAGAATGTATCCGCAACCTGGGATTTCCGATAATCCATCTGACGATTCGCAAGCTGATCTTTCCATTCTGAAAACGTCCTTTGCAGTAGTAAGCGAGCGCTGAGTGAAGCAGCTAATCGAAATGTTTTGCGCTGCTGCTTCGTCTTTTTAACCCAATTACTGAGGGTAGATTTCAACAAGGCTGCTTCATTGTGCCTTTGATGGACTTGCGCTCGAGACTCGAGCTTAGTAGTAATCGCCTGATATTGATCTCTCCATAATTGGAAACATGCTCGAACCAGACGCATACTCTTCGCTCTTTCCAATAAGCGAGAATGCTCTCTAATCTTCCAAGTATGAAAAGCCCTTTCAAGCGTATCTTCATCCTTTGCTTGCGACAACGACACGGCTTGCATATTCAGTGCATCATTACGTGCTTTTCTCCGCAGCCAGATCGTAAACGCCCTCTTCTGAACTATACTAGCTTGGAATGAATCTGCTATACGCCCATGATGCAATCGTGTCCGCCAGCTTTGAAAGGCCTGGCCAAGTAGTCGGATGTCTACTCCCTCAACAACTTCGTGTTCGCGAACCAAAAGGATCGTGTTGCTCTTCCATCGCGAGAAAGCATTGACAAGTAGGATGTCATTGTGGTTGGCTTGTAAAGCTGTCGCTTCAGAATGTAATTCCGCAAGTCTTGCAGCATTGGCTAGCCACTTTTGCAAAGAATGACGTAAAAGACATGTTCTACGGAATCTTGAAGATCTTGACTCTAATGAAGCCTCTCTCCAAGCAGCAAAAGCGGCTTCCGAAATCTGTCTTTCCCTTTTTCTTGTGATAGTTCGGTAGGCAAAGGACATTTGCCTCTCCCATTCTATTTTCTGTTTCTTGGTGGCCTTCTGCTGCCATAAGCGGAGACAGCTGCGTGTCAGAGTCGCCTTGTAGGCCAAGTCGACGCGCTCTTTGAGCTCTCCATGCTTCAAAAGTCGTTCATGCCAAAATGTCAAGCTTCTTCTTTTCAGCAGCGCGTCTCTTGCTAGCGCCGTATGCATATCTAGCCTCTTCAGCACAAAGAAGCGTGATATCCAGTCGTCATACATCCGACCTAGTAGATTGATTCTATCTATCTGGACGGCTTGCCGTAACATCTCCTCTCGTTCTTCGGCAGTGCGGCTGGGAGTAGAAAGATCCGGGGTGCGAAAGACATCGGAATGGGCGTGAGAGTATTGAGGAAGACCATCGTGAGCAAAGTGTACACGAGGCGTTGTGCCTGCCCTGGGTCTCTCGCGGGTCTGTTCAGCGTATGGTGTCTGCAGAGCTTTATACGGTGAAGCAGCGTGCTGCAACTCATCGAGAGCTTCGCGGGTAAGACGGGGTTGACCATAGTTTTCGAATCCGGGAGTCACGGTGTCTCTGCCATTTCTTGCGTTCTCAACCTTTGCCTTGTTTATCGGTGTTTTGAGATTGGTTTCGTTTCTCCCTACACCTTGATCGACGCGTTGAGCACCGTGAGGTTGCAGCGCCAACTCGTGTTGCGTCCGCTTCACATTCTCCCATTTCGCCCTCCAGTTCTTGCCAGCTTGCAAGCCCAGCTTGAGTATCAGGTCGTATATGACAGTATCACTCTGCTTGTCCAGACCCTTTTCGTTGAACACCTCATCGTAGGCTTGCAGGAATGGTTTCCATTCAGATTCCAATGGAGAAATACGCGACAAGATGGCTTCGATGAGCGATGCCGAGTTCTCATCTACCGCTGGAAATAAAGAAGAAGCATAGGACGCCGATGAGAGCGTGATGCTCGAACGTGAGACGTCTCCCATATCATTGTGGTTCACGTGCTGGTTGCTGCAGAGTCAAAAGCCACGTTCGGCGGGCATGCATACGGTAATTCACTTAGGAAACGCAGAGGATGAAAGACGGTCAGCTCTGATAGAGTCAGACATCTACATGCGCGAGCGTGGAGTAGACCTATCCAGCTTGCGCTAATAGACCTCTGGCAGCGCCTGCTTTATCTGTGCGAGAATTCGATCTGGGGCTGGCTGGCTGGCTGCGAGGATACGACGCGCGAAGTCACTCACTGATTCAGATGCCTTGACTTACGGGTTGGTTTCGTCCAACCGCCGTGTTCCGAGCGGGCTACTCAGTGGACTAGAGCTACTGTATTCATATCTTGGCTAGCTTTCTCGAGCAACGGCGCCTATGGCTACCTGTACACCTGAACCCAGCGATATCCGGCACGGTGATCCTTCTTTAACACGGCTTACCTCATCAACTACGCACTAGTGATATGGTTTGCCTTCACCGTCGATCCGCCATGCTCCAGCTGTTGTGGACAGATCTACCCTAAGTAGCAGCGTATGCAAAGCTGTAACTGGGCACAGCGGCATGTCTCCATCTGTTTACGACGCGCGACCTGCATAATGTCATTCAGGAGACAAGTCCAGAATTTCGGGGCTCTCGCGATTAGTTCCGTTGTTCCACATTTGGCTATCGGCTCTCTACAGGGAATCGCCTCCCTCGACGTCAGCACGATCCGCTTAGAAAGACAGCTAAGCAGGGTGAAATAAGCAGGCCCGTGGTTGCAAGCATCACTTCACATTCTCGAGTAAAAATACCAAGTGCCCGGTGGAACACCGAATACTTAATATCAGAATAGAAGATAGGTACAGTTTTTGGAGTACACACAGAGATTCCCGTGGTATTTACTAACATGCTTGGCAATACTTCCAGTGGAGCCAGGGCGATTGAGTCGGAATTGCTTGGAGCCTTAACTGATCTCATAGCAAACTGCTATCCGACATGGGGTAGGAGACCTGCTTGCCAAGCGCTAGGAACCGTATCGCTATGACTCCTGCATGTCTTTGTCGCATCGGAAAGTATGGCTTGGGATCTGACCAAAAGGAAGCCATAACACCGCCTGTAATGTACGCGATTTTGGGCGTAATGACAGTAAAAGCACTGCGGGGCCACCAATATAATCTCTGACCCATTTCAGCGCTTGCCTGGTAAAGTCCAGCACTGGGAAACGTGCTGATATACTTTCCCTTTTTCAATTCGATAACGCCGAACAGGTACTGCCTCTGGAGGCAAGATAATAACCGGTAGCTGCTAAGCTGTACAAGCAGCGGGAATCGAGAATAGGCTTGTGGACTCGTCCCCCACCCAGCCCGCAGATATACGCAAAACCTCGAGGCGCTTCTGCTCCCGCCGAGGGCAAGGCAATGTACCTGGCTCTTCAGGCTCGCAGAGTATTCTACAGTTGTCTGAAGCCTAAAGAGGAGGCAAGAATGACGAGAATGATAAACGCTCACTTCTCACCCCATCCCATAAGAAAGTTACCACTGCTCTCCCGCTTATGGTCATACAACAACACCGTTTCAGGCTACCTGCAACTGCGTTTTTCACGCCCGACCATTTTCTGTCCGCTTCACCACTTTTGGACAGGATTGAGTTTGAAAGCTTCATACATCTCCCGATTGAAAAAGGATAGCTCTGTTTCATTTTCTGTAGGAAACGAGAATGAGACTTTTACAAGAGCAAACTTCGCTCTGGATGGGAGAGTCCCTCACCCATTCCGACGGATGCTAGCGTGACTGTGTCGTCGTCCAATATCCAGTCATCGTGATCCAAATTGATAATGAGATTGGTAGTCTTGGCTCCGTGAGCTTTGGTGTAGAGCTTGAGGCAGTCTGATGATCATTCACGTTAGCTCAAGCGGGCTTCCAGCGAGACGAAATAGTATGACCAACCGAACTGGACATTGCGGTACACCTTATAGGCGGGTTTGCTCTGGACCTCTTTCATATCGCAATAGAATCAGCCCCGTCACCCACCTAGGTGGCGGACACAGCATGTCATGTTGTTACCTGAGAGGACCTGCTCTTTCAGCTGACCGACCGTGGTACTGTCGAGTCAGGCGAAGGCGTCAACCATTTCCTGCATTTGTCGTGAGCTCCTGGGTGACTTACGTTAACAGATTCACATGCTGCAGGACCATGTTTTTCTGGGTTCTATACTCGAAAGACCTGCATGATCGGGAGTTTCACATATAGATACAATCAGCTGGACCTGCAGGGATGGGACCCCGGCTTTCGTTGCAAAGCATATCTAGAATAGACTGACTTGATGAGTCGTATTGTTAGAACAGAGTCATCGGCAGGCCTCACCGTGTTGGTGGTGGGATCGTTATCTCCCATGACTGATATGTGCGATGGAACCTGGATAAGATACTGGGTACACGAGCGGCTAATAGCGGTATATAGATAATCGCGTGATGGGAAGGAGCGTGGTCTCAGACTTGCGCGATTCGTGTGCTTCGCGGTCAGACGGAGAGCATGCTCTGCATGAATCCTGGATGTCCATACCATAATATCCAAGTTCGATCATCCGCTTTATCGCAACACACAGGTTCACAGGTGGTCCTCGTCTTCCTCCCCAAATCAGCAAGCATGGCATGATGCGATAGCTAGGTTCTACAGCTTCACAGATAGTGCAGCGGATCTGACGCACAAACCGAGCGTAACGCTGGAGACCCGGTAGTTAGCCACCGAAAGGCTGAAGACTGCACACAACCACAATTCACCTTCCATTCTAGGCCGGAATATGCAAGCGATCTATATGGAGTAGCAGTTAGCAGGATCGTATACTTTGATCTGAGCTAGGGCGTTTTCACAAGACGCGAGACCCCTCAGCGCGGCTTCCAGGAACGTCGATTCCAGTCCGGGAAGTCGCATGCGACCGCCTTAAAGCTCGCCACTCTGCAAGGATAGATACGAGGACGGGCGGATTGCGCAGCTAGCGCCCCGTACTGATCCTCATAAGATAGCTGGTACCGGCCTCGAAGACCTTCTCTTGGACTCTGCTGCCAGTTCAACACCTCATACTCGTCTTTCAAGGCACCAAGTGCGGCTGGCCGGTCATGGCACCGGAAATGGCGGCGGCGCAGGCTATCGGCGGAGACAACGAATTTACGTCTCAAACTTCAAGTCCTGAATTTCTTCTCCCAGCTTTTGAGAGCAGTCTGCGGTTGTCCTCCTCGTCTACTCTGAGCCAGGCGCAAGAGGCATGTGTCAGTTCTGCCGAAGAGCTACCTGTATCCGGACAGTCTGCAGGCAGCAGGCTTAGGAGATTCTCTCGCAGTCAAGGGATAAATAAGCTCACTCGCTCGCCAAGTCGTGAAGTATCACAAGCCAGTACACATTCGCTGCTTGATGCCTCAGACATCCGCAAATACAAGAAGGCTGGTAAGGTGACATTGCTACGTACCCGCTTAACTGACTTCGGACCTGATGCATACATTTTGCGCAGAGCAACGCCTTACTCAGTCTGTGCACTACCTCTCGAAAAGATATAACGCGAAAACAGCCTCACCATCGGACAGAGCCACCATAATCTCGGAGAATGTGGTTGGGGAGCGCACACCACCATACGCTAGTACGGTGACTTCGCCTTTCTCACTTCCGGACGATGCTGCCTATCCCAACAATCCTACTACTACTCCTTCAAGGCGTTCTCGTCTCGCACGCGCGTTCGGAGCGTCTCCGGCGGCAAGTCCGACTCTCAGCCCATCTTCGCCAGGATCCCCGCAAACTACCCCTCGCTCTAGAAGCGGCAGACGGTGGTCACAGGCTTTACACGCCATTATGACGCCATCTCCGTCGCTCCCTAGAACTTCTTCACTTTCGCTTGCATCGGTTAGCGACATCGCTTGGGCGGAAGCTACCAATTCAAGCCCGAATGTCAGCAGTACCGAAGTGAGCCGCTGGGAAATGAATATAGCTATCGAGAGCACGAGGAGTGCTCAAAGTCAGCTTTTGAAAGCTGTTAGAGAGCTACTTGCAAAGCTTGAACACACATCGCTGGATCGTACTCCAGAAATGAAAGAGTATGTCTTGAAGTCAGGGGATTCCCTCATATGCTGACTGTATGCTACCGTCAGATGCGTTCTCTTCCTTGCGCAATTCATATACTGTGGCGGACAGGTACCCGAAATTACACTGGAAGAATCTTTCGGTAGATTGCGTCGCAGGGCCGTCAAGCTGTGTAAGAGTCTGTCGCGGTTGCGAGACAAAGACTTCTCGCGTGATCTGTTCAACGGTCGATTCAAGCAACCTGAAATCCTATGTCACTGCTTAATGACGCGCCAAGAAGCAGAGACGGACGTCTTTGGTTTGAAAGCTCCATTGACTAAAAACGACACCAACCTCCCTACGAATGTCCGGCACTTTGTCTCCGAATATCGGAAATTTTCGGCCTGTCTGTAAGCAAACATGTTCCATATCCATTGCGCGTATGTATGCTGACTACACTATGCTGTCCAGTCGCGAGTTTCACGCTTTGTACCGCATAGAAAGGAGAATGAAGCGGAGGGAGAGACGCTTAACCCGTATAGAAAAGGCTACCGTGCTATTCAATGAGTGTACTGCCACTAGCTCTTCGCTTTCCGCGGAGGCTGCCGAAATCGCTACTTTGTCGACCCAGGAGCTCTTGCAGCATGCTCTGAAGAAAGCAATGGGGGACAATCTCTACACAAGGGAAGATCTGGAAGCCTTCGATCCTCGACTTATGCTTACCCTTCCTCGTCTGGCGCTCTTTTATGGTGTTCGACAATCTGCTTTCCCGACACATCCAAACGAAGGAGAAACGCACTCAATTCCAATGGAAGTCTTCCTTCCTCGTATCTGCAGGACTCTTCCATATGAAGCAGTGGTAGATATCAGGAGTCTGAATGATATGGATGCTTCCGCCCTAGTATGCCGGCTCGCAGGAGTCGACGCTTCGTCATCCGCACCTGACGCCAGCGTCCAACCCAACACAACTTCCGCAGACAGTGACAAGCTGTATCGCATCATATCCATGGAAGCAAACGTAGGCTCATTCAACTCCCGAGATCCGCGGTCAAACAAGCTTCTTTCCAGAGCGCTAGCGCTCCACATATCCGACAGTACGGAAGACTTCAGCATGGACGACGATTCTACCATTAGCAAAGCCTACATTATGCTCATGGGACTATCCGCCACCTGAATGGACAATCAACCTGTATTATCTGCTTCGTGTGTGAAGAATATCGGTATCTGTAACCTCACCATCCGTAATAATCTCTGGCTCACTGCTGCATCATCTATCAATATGTAAATCGTAGTAGAATATAGATCTAGGGGAGCGCATTCTGGTGAAATAGCGGAGGGTTGTCACATTACTATGTATATTGCGTTAAGGAATGGCGGTTCTTACAACTGCACTCAGCCAAGCTCTGGCGTGTACAACAGGTTGTCAAAGGAGAAAGATCCGCATCTACTGCATACGCTGTCCTGCTTCGTAATTTACAAACAACAGCACGTACCCCAATAACTCACGCGGGGCGGTTGTCACAAGGCTCCCGCAGTATGGGTAATGGAAACAGAAGCCTTCGGGAGAGGATGATCCGCCCAATCCCACCTGTATGGACGACCTGCATCGGCCCAGGCCTTCAATCTGATAGAACAAAGCAGCCGTTCAGTTATAAAGTGATCATCACCATTGTCAAACTGGCTCGCTCACGCTTTCCGCTTGACCATAGGAACCCAATGATCCAGTTTCAACCAATGGAAACCGACTGTATCTACATCGACTTTAAGCTGATCCCAATCACCCATTCTCCATCCGTAGTCTACCCATTTAACGGGTTCTTTTGCAGGATCGAGCAAGCGAACGATTCTCCCTATCTTCGCATCTTCTGTGCCAGATGCGTAAGCAGCAGTCATGTTTGCGGTGCCTATCCAAGAAGCCAAAGGCCACGATAATGCATAGCACAGCCCGCGCATGTAGGGTCCGAAGAAATCGATATTCGCTCCCTGAGATGTACCCCAGTATATGGATTCGGAGCAGTTCAGGCCTTCCAGGTCTTTGATGACATTCGGCATCACTAGGAATGTATCGTCGTCCATTTTCATGACTGGCAAGAGCTGGCACATCAGACGATGGTCACACATGCGGAGTTTATGAATGCCCCGTGCAACATACCGAACTTGGGTTTGGGTCCGGGGAATTTCGTTGCTACCCATTCGAAATATTCTATACTCTTGCCCTCGTCGATATTATCTTTGACGACATCGTCCAGTATGACGATATCATCGTACATTTTGCTGTAGATGGTCAAAGGCGTCAATCAAAATGCAGTCGGCCTGGAGCAACAGGTCTGGCTGGCGTACTTTTCTTGCTCTAGAGCGTATCTCCAGTCATCATCAGGGGGTGAGCCGAGAATGAACTTGAATGCAATGTTCTGGTTGTTGGCTATCAGGTCTGGCTTGAACAGGGTGCGTATCATCTGTCTTCTTCCTATACCTCCCGGATGTGTAAACAGGCCGATGCTTCATAAGGCAGAACCAGTAATATGACATATTAGCCCAGCCTGAAGCTATTACGCTCAAGTACCGATATCGAGCACCTACAATAGCAGAGGTCCATTGGGGTCGCATTTTCGAGCTGACGGAGGCGCATTCGCCGCTAACTCCTTCGATGGAGCATTCCATTGCTCCTGAAACTCCCAGTAGCCCGGTGGTTTGGCATAGTCTATACCTTTGCGTTTCCAGGGATCACCGTTAGTCTGGACTTGGAAGGTGTATGGATGGATGTTGTCGCCAATGCGCGGATCGTGGTCGAACGCCCCAAAGAACAGCAGGAGGAGGAAGATAGCCACGCAGACTGTTGTACCACCGCCGAGAGAGCGGATGAAATTCCGCCGCCGTCCTGGGAAGAAGGGTTGGGAACCACCGCTGCCATTGCCAGGACTGGCTGGAGAGAGGCCGTATCGCTGTGAAAACGGCAGCGAGTCTCTCGAAGGTGTCGCAGACGACGGAGACCGTATGTACGCTGAGCTGCCGCTTTGCTTTCGTATATGCCGGGTAAGGGGTGCCATTGCTGCGCGTTCCGTGTCTTCGTCCTGCCCTCCAGCTTCCAGCCGCACTCGGAAGAGCTGTATGCCCCCCTCACGGATGCGTCTAACCTTGTAGATACAAGCGATGCATAGCTACGCAAGCATGTTCATGCATGCAATAGCCCCATCACTGAGTTGGACGTGAAAAGTCCGAGGGGAAAGCAGAAGATGCTCTTTCCTGGACACGCAGCAACAGCTGAACGAATTCAAGAGACCGACCACTCGGTGAAAAGAAGGTTGCACTTCCGCAAGAATTGTGACGAGCGATGGGCTTTAAGCATTTCAGAGCGCTCATGTACGACATTGGAACACCTCGCCAGGCTGTTGCTCCGTAGACTTGCCAAAGCGCTGGCTTTCGTTGAAGGCCGAGACATCTATAACAGCGGTCACGTGGAACGCACACAGGAATTCCTCGGTGGTGCTTGTTATCGATTTTCGACCCTGCCTCGTCTCCTTTAGCCTGCGGGTTACATAGTAGTTTATGTGCACATAGGTTATAAACTGTTCTTGGCTACATTTAAGTAAATGGTAACGAACGACTCGCGACTTGCAAGCTACAGTGCCGAAATACTTGAGAATACTACATATACTCCTGAAACACGCCCGATGTTGCTACAACTCTCTTGTAACCCACTACCGAAACTTCAAAAGTTGATTCTCGAAGCTTGCCTGTATGCTTCGTACTTCTGCATGCCAAAGAGATGTTTCAAATCCGCTAGCCCTTCGAAGCAGATTCACCAATGGTGCCACATAACGGAATTCGTACCGCCTTGTGTCTCGCAATTCGGTCTCAGTACGCGGAACAAGTCTGTCGTTCCAGCTTTTCGCCTCGAAACCATCTCTCTTCGACTGTATTTCCGATATGTTATTTTGAATGGCAACAATTGATGCGCGCCCTCCATCTTCACTGGAACTGTTAAGCCTGAATGCGCGCGCCACTATGGGTTGGTCATAGCCTTCAAGATCGTTGAGATGCCCAACATGTCTCCTTAAGCGCCCAGCTTCTTCGTCAGACATGGCGAAATCCTGGCCTCGGCGAGTGAAACCTTCATCCCTATCTCGTGCACGCAGCAAGCCGAGAGTGACTAGAGCATGGAGCCGAGATGTAGGCTCGATCCGAAGTATCTTGTAGAGCGATAAAGCCGCTGCACAACCGGCGAAGTCTCTTGTTCTTACAAAGGCCCCCACGGCTTCCTCGAGCAGCGAAGCATTGATGAGATCGGGTTGTCCGGAGGTGTATGCTGTGCTAGCATGCATAGCGCACAGGTCTGTGAAAAGAGCACGTGGATTGTACAACAAGTCTTCCGGCGGCGGTGGCAACTCAGCCATCCTGGCGAGCTTCGTGGGTTGGGGGCTTGGATTTGCAACAGATGATATTCTGCGAGGTTCTCTGTATGTCTTGAAGACTGTCTTGAAAGTTTGATAATCAGGTTGGTAGGCTGGATCTGGATTTGAGCGCATTTTCTCGTATAAAGACAGTATGGAAACCAATTGTCCTTTCTCTTTCCGCTTGTATTCACTATCAATGAGTCCGTTCATCGTGGCCGTCACAAGAGGTACGCCATCAGTAGCCATGAGCTCGAGCAATCGTAGCGATGGCATGCTGCCTGGACCAGCAAAGTGTCGAAGGAGAGCAACGTATGGCGCCGGATCAGGTAGGACTGGCTCTGATTCGTTGTCCGCGGGCGAAGCGGCCGCAGTAAGCGGCCATGCGAGGCTTGTGCTTGCGCTAGTCTCCATTCGAGCGAAAACATTGCGCAAGGCGACGTGGGCAGGTGCGATTGCAGCTAAGCGACCGGTGTAATTTCGGGTTCCATCGATGAGCGATTCAGCGTCTTCTGACTTGAATCCCGGATGGGCGGACCCGGTTCTCCATCTCATAAACCAAGCGAACGCTCCATCCATGTCTGAGACCCTCCCTCTCCCGTCAATAAGGGCTGCCCAGAAAGCAGGTGGCGGATGTGCCGGGCAATCTACCGAGTCTTGCTTCATTCGCTCGCTATATAGCCTGAAGAGTTCTTCGCCGACTTCGATAAGTCCATATCTTGCAGTATATCGTATCAGACTCAGAAGGCTAGCTTCATCGTTGATGGCAGCTTGCATCCCCTGCTGAAAGTAAGGACTGATATCGGTCGGAGCAGCAGCTGCCAGACCTGCTACATGCAGAACATGGGTCCACAATTCGGAGGAAGGGCTGTAGCCATGATCAAGGAAAGCACTGAGAGCTTTTTTCATGTAGTCGTACTGCCTACAACGACCGAAGCGGTGTATGCATTGCTCGAGAAGTTCGGGAGATTCAGATTCTCGCAGCGACTTTCGAAATTCGTCCAGAGCTGCAGCAGGCTGCTTGCGAGCCAGATGACTGCTAACGGGTGTTCGCCTGGGTGCAATCGGAGCAATAGCTTGCTGTCCATAGCTGTGTGCTATCGTTTCAGCTCCCCGTGCTTGCGAATGCTGCGCCCTGGATGCTCGCAGTATCGGCGGCCTCAGCCTCGGTCCAAGCGCCTTCATGGTATTCGTGACCGTGACAAACTGTCACCGGCCGTTTTGAACTGTCATGAGGGCCGTCATACTGAAGAGACGAGTAGAAGGGTGGTCGATGTTCTAGCAAGGTCGCTTGATTCGTTGTAGCGGAGGAGAAGCTGAAACAGCAAAGTTGACCGAAAAGCACGTGAGACTAGGTACTGGTAGAAGAAGGCGAGTCGAGCGGCCTCAGCTTTTGCAACAGAAAGAACTAACGAGCATTGCGACCAGGAAGCAAACGGCCAGACCACACATTGATTCTAGATTGGGTATCAGCTGTATCGTACGGGCCAAGCTCTACAAGGCGAGGTTATCTGCCCATTGCATTTCTTCCGTTGGCGGTGAATCCATATTATACCTTGATTTGACACTTGGAATAGCTACAACATTCAATGATCACGACATTGTCCATGTTGAAAAGCCTTTGACATTGTAGGCGCCATCTAAACTACATATTCGTTTCTCGGCCTGTTGCGTATGTGAAAATGGGAAGAGTACTACGGATTGACAGCATTGCTTGCGAATACAGAAAAATTCGAAAATTAGGACACCAGGCTTGCAACGCATCAGGAGAGGCTCAGCGAAAAGTGTCCTTTGAGTATGGAGGTAATGAGGGTATGGAGGTAATGAGCGTAACGGGACCTTCAGATCGTAGTACGGCGGATGTCTGAAAGGGCAGATAAAGCAAACCAGAAGCTGTTCATTGTAACCACCCGCGGCGGAGAAGATTTCTGAGGTACTTGTAGAAAACGTAATTGCAGGTGAGATCTGCTTCGAAGACGAGATGAACGGTAAGCCAGCAGAGAACGTCATTGAAGAGACTTGATGGCGCGAGTACACGTAAGTCTGGTCACCAGCCACTGCAGGCGCAACCACGCATGTGTCAGCGACCATTCGCAGGCACGAAGAGGGGTAAGACAGCATAACAAACTGCATTACTCACGTATGATGGAAACCAGGCGAGTAGTACTCAGTTTGTTGGGGAGGGTCACTATTCGCACGCGAGTTTGGAGGCGGCCGAGAGTGCGACTTCCTACCAGATGCAGCAGCAGCGTCGGGTCTGAGGCGATCATCAGGAGATGCATCCTGCTGTAAAGGCGTAAACCCTGTTGATCCTCTCTGGACGCAAGGGGGTTGTAAAGGAGCTGAAGAAGCAGAAGGATGATGAGAAGCTTGCTTTTTAGAGGGCGTGAACTCCGGCCGTTCCGCTTGCACTTGAGGCTGCTGTACAGTCTGCACCTGTTGCTGCTGCTGTTGTTGTTGCCTATTGCCGCCAGTAAATCTATTGCCAAATGCACTAACTATTCTTTCGATGCTAGGTCTATTCCTATTTCTCTCAGCAAGTAAGCTTGCTCTGAGTGATTCTGTCAACTCGGTAGAGAGCATATTGCGTCTAGTAGTTCTGGGAGTGAACACATTCGGACTCTCAGGCTGCATTGCAATTTGCGCAGCCGAATTGACTCGCGACACCTGAGTAAGAGGGATTTCTTGCTGACGAGGTGGACTTGCATTGTGCGCTTTACCTTGACTCGAAGTAGTTCGTTGCAGCAGCGCATTCAATTTCTGCTGTTGTGTAGGTGAAATCTCAGGCATTGCTTGATCATCGTCATCATCGTCGCTCTCCAGCTCGACTCCAGAAGGTGCGCCTCCAAGCCTCGTCAGGCGATTACCTGACTTTGTAGGAACCAGTCTAGACGATGGTTGAGCAGCTTTCAAGTCTGGTAGTGCTGCAGTTGACTTGGAAGCCAGTAGCCCAGTGACAGTAAAGAGGGCATTGGAGGCCTTCGCTCTCTCAATACCCGCTGTCGACCCAACATTGGGCAACTGGTTTAAATGCATAGCTGATGCATTATTCCTTAGATGGGCAGGCATGTTCGCCGACCCATGATTGTATTCTTCGGGCCGCAGTAGCTTGCTTAGCAGTCCCCCTTGCGTCGCTACCATTGACGGCGTTCTCTTAGCGAACATCAACCGCTGCCTCTCTTCCTCTCTCCTGATCGCAGCTTGGTGCTCATCTTCTTCCGATTCGGTAGCCTCACTCGACCAATCATCCGAATCATCCTCATCTTCATACCCGTCATCGTCTTCATCCTCGCTGCGTTGTTGCTCAGCTCCTTCACTATTCTTCTTCCTCTCTGCCACACCCTCTGTAGGTGATGTGACCTGGACAACCTTGATAGCTGGCTTACCCGGCCGTCTGTCCTTCTCCTCGACAGCAGCGGAGTCAGACTTGACCGCCTCTTCCTCAACAAGCCTAGCATTTGTCCCTGTCCGACCAGCCTCGATAGACGCAATCGGCAAGGGAGCAGCTGGCCTGAACTTCAAAGAACCAGGCTGGCCTTCATCATCCGAATCAGTAGTAGGACTATTAAGGAAAAACATCTGTTTCTTCTTAGCATTTGTTAGTTGTTGAGGTTCGGGTATCATGTCCCTCGGAGCGGTCCTATGTTCATCTGAAGCGGGCATCGTTTCAGCTAATTTTACTGTTGTTTTGCTAGCGCCGTTGCTGCCATTAGCTTCTCTTGTTCTTCTCATTGATGCTAGGTCATGATCGGATTCACTAGGTGATAACGGACTATCTAATCGGACATTGTCAGGATCATCCTGTTCTTCTTCAAGTGGTGGGGACGGAGGTCTTCGAATCGTGGAATGGATTCTAAATCTAGGGTCCGCCGGACTAGAGCGCGGTTGAGGTGGGAGAACAACCGAAGAAGGTACCGGAACGACAGGGGAGGCGGGCGAAGGAGGAGGTGGATGAAGAGGGGGTATCGGGTCTGGAACAGACTGTACAGCATCCGCCGCTACTGCGGTAGAAGAAGGCGAAGAGACCCCGTTCTGCTGTTGGTGTCGTTGCTCATGGGTATCGGTCTCTACACCATTTGCCATGGATGACGGAGTTACTGCAAACCCTCTGGAAACGCTTCTAGGCTCAGTTTGGATCAGGTTTGCTAGCGAACTACTGTTCCGTCTTATATTGATGGCTTTGGTGACATGTGGAGCAGCCTGCATCAAGTCTTTCCTTTCTTGTGCGCAGTCGGGAGCAGGAGCCAGAGGGGTAGTAGCGTTCGATGTAGTGGCAGGTTCGGAAGAAGGTGCTGCATTTTCAGATATAGGAGGAGGACTCTTCAGTCTTCCTTCCCGATGTAGATTTGTCGAGCTTGCATTCCTAGTATGGCCTTTCATTCTCGTACTTGACGTAGTTCGCTTCAGAGGTATATGACTATGCTTGTTTGAACTCTTCGAATGCGCTTGGCTAGCCTTCGAGTGAGTATGATGCGCAGTATCATGGGATTTTCTATGGTACGAGGGCCCCGAGGTGGTACTTGGTACTGCATCACCGCTCCTCCCTTCTAGAGCAGCACCATCCGCCTCGGTCGGACTTTCGATTATCCGCACGCTCTTAGCAGATTGGGTCCGCTGTAAAGCGGATTTGTTGATTCCCGAACTTGAGGATGATGTTTTTGGCCTCTTCAGGAGGGCAGGCTTCACAGCGATCTTCTGGTGAGACGGATTACGTTGTATGGATCCAGCCATGATAGGCGAGTCGCTCTGGACTCCTTCTTCCCCATTCGATGATAGCAGAGGAGACGGGGTCTCGGTGATCCGGATCTCCTCGCTTTTTGTCAAACGCGGAGAGGGAATAGAGCCATTAGCATCGATTACAGGTTCAAGAGGTGCCGAAGTGGGAACTTCAATGCCGTCTTGTGGCTCATGCGACGAAAGAGGAAATCGTACGCGGTTACGTTCAGGTGAAAAGACAGGGTCGATGGCAGCATCTGAGAATGCAGTAGTAGAAGTGAAATATGATTGTTCTGATTTGATGGAGGGTTCTCTCGTATGATTCATCTTTGCTCGTCTCGTAGGCGAAGTGCTTTTCTCATTGTCTGACTGACAAGCGGTGGAGCTGGGCGGAGTTGATGCGGGCTTGCTTAGATTGGCAGGTACGGTATGTGTGGTTATTGAGGCTGATGGTGTTGGCGCAGAGAGCTGAATCCGAGGACATGACATGAAATTCATGGGCAGAACGGTGCCGATAATATCCTGTATCGTTTCCGGGGTAAGCGGAGGCACAGCTCTAGCCAATTTCTGCGTATGCTGATGGTGATGCGAAGGCCTAGGAGTATTGGCAAAGCTCATAGCGCGTTTCTCCTTCTTGCAATCGTATGCTGCAGTTTCTGGCGTTTGACCTTGCTCGATTCGGTTGCTGGACATTCGGGATATCCGGAGCATCTCAGGGTTTTTCGAGGCAGGACAGGACGATCGTCGAAGCTGCTTAGAGAGCGATAGCTGCTGTTGAAGCGAAGGAGGCGCTGCAAGGACTGGTTGCGTTGTCCGCAAGCCTGACGGTAAGACACAGGCTGCTTCAGCAGGGCTATCCGAGATCCGACTTGGCGCAGGTACTGATGCAGCGAATGGGATTGAAGCCAACGTGTCGCCGTTCAAAGCGGGGCCCTCGCGTTTGTCACCTCCAAGCCTTCCTTCTCCTCCTTCCAACTCCACCGGTTTGGTTGCTTGTTTTGTGGAACCTTGCGACAAATTCGGTTGATGTGTCTAGTCAAACCAAACAGACCGGCAATCACGGGTGGAAGCGGGGGAGATCGCAACACCACGCAGGAAGATAAGGAATACGGATCCCGGAAGATCAAGTAGAAAGGGTGAGGGCATCAGCATGTTTCCACCGATAGAAGCGCTATCCGTCCATCTGCGGATGGAAAGTCAACTCACCTCGCCACTACCGTCGATCAGTGGCAAATCCGAGGAGCGTTGTGCAGCCGACTTCGTGTCCGACAAGGCGCAGGTGGTCTTCTCCTTGCCTGTGTACCCATCCGCCGACTCGACCTCGCCTGCACTGTCGAAGAGCTTATCGTCCTCGTCGGACGAGTCTGTCGTTTCAGACTCTGGATCCGACAGCGGGGGGCATGTCACGCTGTGTGCATTTGCGTGGGAGGTCGATAGCCGTTTCCCCCGTGGACAAATACATCGGATAGCCGGGTGAGGGGAGACGAGGTCGGGGCCAGTGGAGGCATGGAGGGGGGAGGAATGACACACGAGTGACGGAATCAGCAACAGATCACAGGTGGAGCTCCAGATTCTTCTATCGACTCACCATCCCGTCGTCTTGAGATCCTCATACCATAGACGCCAGCTCAGATTCTCCAGCCGCCGTCCATCCCTGATAGACTCCTTGCAGCGGGAGAAGACTGCGATAGTGCTGTCATTAGCTGCATGACCTGCAGATAGGTTGGCATGGCACGCTTCTGCCGGAACTCACCTGTCCACATATACGACAGGCCCTCCCTCCCTCCCTTGCTCATCTTGCTGATATTGGCCAGCTCCAGGCTCAGCACAGGAGTGGTCGGGAACGCGGGTTCTCCATCCAGGGACGTCGAGTGCGGGAGTTGCCGGGGCCCACTGTCCATTATCGAGTATGTCATCTTGGATGTTCAGATATGGAGAGAAGGGAGAGAGAGTCCGCCGAGCGAGGCGAAAGAGGGAGGATAGAGAGGGGAGGGAATCGGGCCCCACACCTCTCCTAGTCTCCTTTCTTGACTGCGCAAGGGATAGTTGAGAGATTGAGTTCTCCGAATCGAGATTTAGTCTGTTCAGGAGCTTTGATCAGGGCCGCAGTGGAGGTGATCAGGAGGGTGAGCCGGGTGACGATGCAGGACGCGGGGTAGCTTGTATGCGAGTATCCCTCCCGAACACAATCATGCAACTGGTGCTTTGTGGATGGATGAAGAGAGCGTGTTCTGTGCAAGGCCTTCTGCCGTTGCGCTGGTGTAGTTGATGTCGGGTCGCGTGTGTACTTGCGTTTGACGGCGTTTATCGATAACGCGCTGGACTTGCAGGAGAGCCCAAGGAAAGAGGCAGCGACGCTCAGCTGCAGGTTGGCCCTGTCTCGTGTTCTGCTTCCAGATCCCTGCTGTACTGTTCCAAGTCGTCCTGATCCGCGCTGAGGATATGCGATAAGGGAGCTGCCAGCTGGTGATCATGCAGCCATCCGAGATGCCGAGCGTGCGACGGTCCAGACACAGCAACGCTTGCATACGCCGAGTGCGGCCCGGACCAACCCTGTGTGCTCCCTGTCAGAGCCGACGCTCGTGCTTTCGCTTGCCGGACGGGCTTCTTCAATCCAAACTGAGTGCTCGCTTTTAAAGCCGAGGCTGCAGGCAGCGGACCGTTATTGATCCATGGGCGTGCTCATCCACTTGCATGCTGATTCCCGGGGTACGCAGACTGGATGTCGGAGATTCTTGTTGTTGTCCTCAAAGTCTCAGTTCGCAAGCAAGCACACAAAAGGTAGAAGACTCCGAGGCAATCAAGACACAGCTGCACACTAGATTGCTATAGATTGCAGCTATCTGGCCGGAGCACGCCGAAGAGCAGTAATGACTGGTAGTGTATGGATTACAGTTTGAATAGGTCCTTTCCGAATCCTAATGCAATCAGTTGCCTTATGCATGCGCTGCCCGGTCATTTATCATTAACCCGATCGCCGTGGCTTCCTCCACCTCGGGGTTTGGAAAGCTTGCATGTCCCACCCTGGCCACCACCTCGTCAAGCGGCCAGTATACAAGCTAAGCACGCCGCAGTCTGTAGAGTAGAGTTTCGCCAGAGAGTGCATCATGTATCATGCAGCGCGCCAGGTCGCCACACCGCCGCGATCGACCTTATCCGCAGCAGCAATGCAGGCGACAAGCACCGACAGGGATCCATGCAACTGTGCGACTGAGGCATCCACCTGTGCTCGTCCGGCGAACCGAACTCTTGGGAACACCTTGCAGCCGAGGCCGCACGTGCTGATCCCTGTGGACCGGCTTGCGGCAGGGACTCGGAACGGACATGCCAACAAACACAAACCGACACATCTGAGACTCATAGTATGCAAGCGAGTTAATTAATCTTCAGGCAGTGACAGCAGCTATCCACAGTCCTGAAAGCGATCATTGAACGCAAAGCAGGGCGCATAACCCACCAAGCAGTCGCATTAGGCCCGCACCTAGGTAACTACAAACACGGCCACTTGCTATCTATCCTATCTGCGAATCACCCAGCCAGCATGCCGCGGGCATCTCGGAATTCGCAAGCTGCAATGGCGTCTGCCATTGTTCCTGATGAATCGCTGCGTACCTTCTACACACACACTCCGAATGCATCGACTTCTTCATCGTCCTCGTTGGCTTCGGATATACCACCGATGCAGACCAACAACAACGATCCCATCTGGACTCGTCGGACCGGTGGCAGCGCTACTGCACAAAGACTAAGCGGAAGAGCAAGCACAAGCAATATGACGGACGTGTCAGTCTCGTCCGCTAGCTTGAACTCGCCTGTGCAAAGCTCACAGGCTGCTAGCGAAGCGAGCTCGTACGCTACCAGGGGCGTTCCTGGGGTTATAGACGAGCTGGATGAACACAGTGGAGAACAGGATGTAGAAGATGATAACGACGGTGAAGAAGAAGAAGATATGTTAGTCGTAGCAAGATCATCTACATCAAATGCAAACAGACGCCACCGTCGGCCTGTCATTCCACCAGGGTCGGAGGGCGCAACAGAAGAAGACGAAGACGAGCAACGTGAAGAACAGGAGGATGCGAATATATATAATCACAATGAAGGAACATCGGCTTCTCATTTCTCTTCCAGACTGTTGGATGAATCAGAAGAAGATGAGCTAATGAATGGGACTACCGGAGGAGGCTATAATGCTCACCTGAATGGAGATGCCGATAGTCTTGCTGATGCTTCTCCGGAGGAAGTTGAAGCTCGAGCTAGTGAAGTTATCGGGTGGGATACGGTGGGGAACGATGTCGAGCTGTATGTTGTTGATCTTGACAGGTGGAAGCATATCAGTGACAAGCATTCGATGCCTGGCACGCCTGAACATCGTAAGTTTGCCGGAAGAGCGTGCTCATCCTTGCTGGCACGAAATGCGCTCTGTCCGCACTGCATGCTACATAACGTCTTGGTCCACCTTTAGAAGGCCGACCGGATCGATACTGACTTTGATCCCTGCTCTCTCCCCGATCTCCCTTTTTCCATGAACAGAAGCAGTCAAAGCAATACAAGCAGAACTGCTCACGGCAGTACAAGAATTGGAAGCTACAGAGTGGATGTATCCTGAACCATTACCATTTTCAACCTACTTGCCAGAACCATCATCGACAATTGGACAAAAACCTCAAAGTACATTGCCTTTTCACACCGATGATTTTCATGGTGTTAGCAATGTCGCTACCGGAGGAAGAAAGAGCTGGTGTGATTTAGCTTTCAATCCTCTATCTACTTTTACTCCTTTGGCACCTGTTGGACAAGCCACCTATCCTGATACTTATAGAGTGCAACGAGCACTAGGCGTTCTACCCTCTTCCCTCCCATCTACAGCTACATCTTTCCATCGTAGCCCTCTGCATCTGGATCTAGACAATAATGCAAGTACATCAAGCGGACGGGATGCAACAGTTCCTGAAAACAAGGGCACTCGAAAAGTAGGATATCACGGGAACGCACTCCCGAGAAGCAGAACAGATTTTACATGGTTAGATTCGGAAGCGGCAGAACAACTATTACAAGATCAAGAACGATCTTTCGCTTCCAAAGCCAAATTTCCTTGGGCTACTGCTTTGTCCAACTCTAATTCCAAGACTGGCTTTAAGTATCATAACGCCGACAATACTGCTGTTGGAGGGGATGCTTCCATGGTCAGAGGAAGTAGTATGAGCTTGACACGGGAAGTGGGCATTATTAGGTTGCAATAAGTAAGAAGCTTCAGCCAGCCGAATCAGAAATTGAATGAACAAGGAAGAAAAGGCTGCCTCCCTCTCTAGATTTAGTCTAGGAAATATCTGTTGTTTCTATGAGATAGATTATAGGTTTTGAAGCATACGGGGTATTCTTTATGTACAGGTACAGGCCCTCATTGTAGCGCTATATGCAAAGAGACTTCCCTCAGGAAAAGGTCTACCGCAATTTCATACCTTGCAGTCTAACAGTAACCGCATTGCCATGTGCTCTTAACCCTTCTAGCTCCGCAAGTTGTTCGACCACCGGTCCTAAATCTCTCAAGCCTTCCTCTGTCAACTCCTGACTTGTGATATGTTTGCAGAACGATAGAGTACTGACGCCACTGTACTGCCTTGCATATCCAGCCGTTGGCAATGTGTGATTTGTTCCAGAAGCATAGTCTCCGCATGATTCAGGAGAATAAGCACCGACGAAAACACTTCCTGCATTTCTGACGTCTTTCAACGCTTCTCTTGCATTGGTCAAGTGAAGAATCAGATGTTCAGGAGCGTAATCATTCGATAATGACATCGCCTCTTCGTATGTTGAACATTGAACGATAAGTGATTTGCTGATCGATATGCGAGCAATCTCAACGCGAGGTAGAGCGAGCGCTTGCACGTTGATTTGGTCCTCAATCTCAGCTAGCTGCTCTTCAGTAAGGTCAATTGCCAAGAGGACAACTTGAGAATCGGGTCCATGCTCTGCTTGTGAGAGGAGATCCGCAGCTACATAGGCTGGAACGCAAGAGGAGTCGGCCATGACCTGTAAGAGCAACAGGACCGCGACTCAGCAACAAGATGAAAAAGTGATTTGGACATCCGACTTACGAGCACTTCACTGGGGCCGGCAGGCATATCTATGGCGACTTTTGCAGCCGAATCCATCGAGACGGCCATTTTTCCGGCAGTGACCCATTGATTTCCCGGTCCGAAAATCTTGTCAACTTTAGAAACAGTCTCCGTACCATAGGCGAACGCAGCTACAGCTTGAGCGCCGCCAGCTTTTACGATTTCGGTGACACCGCATTTGTTGGCGATGTATACGATTTCCGGTCTGACGTTTCCATCTGGTCCAGGAGGAGTAGCTATGCTGATCATTTGGCAGCCCGCTATTTGTGCTGGGACAGCAAGCATGAGTGCCGTTGATGGCAGAACAGCCGTACCTCCTGGAACATAGAGACCGACTCTATCGATAGGCTGAATGAAGCGCGTGCACACAACGCCCGGCATTGTTTCGACTACCATAGGTTCCTTTTCCCTGTCCATCTGAGCCTGATGGAATGCTCTGATATTCTCGAAAGCTCTGTCGATATTCTTGGCTGTTATCTCATCGATGGCCATAAGCGACTTGTCAAACGGTGCTTTGATGACATGGGGCCATGAAGCGTCATCGATCTGGTTGCATCTGTCGAAGTTCTTGACAAACTTTCGAAGACCTGCATCACCTTCTTCCCGTACAGATGTAATGATGGGCTGTACTCTGCTTAACATGTCCGTCGAAGAAGCCAATGGTCTTTGTGTTAAAGCGTCCCGTTCTTTCGTTGACATGCCTTTAAGGTTGTACTTCAAAGGTACGATCTTGTCTGAATTCGTACCATTGACCTGTTTGTTCTCAGGCTGCGCCATCTGTGCAATGGGTGCATCAGATGTGGTGGCTTGTAACCCCTCCACCATCGCCTCTTGTCTCTCTGCTGTCGAAGCTGTCCCGTTTGTTCCGGAAGATGCTGCTGCTTCAGCCTGTACAAATTGTGGCTTGGCATGACCAGGTCTTCGGGTAACCTTTCCTGCGCGCTTATCAAGAACAGCGCCAACATCTGACAATCCTACGCCTGCTTGAAGACAACGGACCATTGCAAAGTAAAGTAGGTCCGCAGCTTCCGATGCGATTTCCTCCTTCGTCTCGGCTCGGCAAAGCTCGTCTGCTTCTTCCCGGATCTTTGCATTCAGCATCTTGGGATCTGACAAGAGACGTGCTGTATAGGATCCTTGCGGGGCTGTCTCGATACGTGACCTTATCGTTTCTTCAAGTGCAGGCAAGCCGGATGCATGGCCGAAACACGAGGAGGAGCGAAGGGTGCTGTAGTGGGGGACAAGGAGTCAATAAGCAAATGAGCAGTAGTAAAATGGCTACGGCGACACAACTCACTGGCAAAAGCCTGTTCCTTGCTTCTGATCTACCTCGAACTCGAGAGCATCCCCGTCACAATCGATGCGTATCCTGCCAACTTTCTGCGTGGCTCCGCTCGTTTCCCCCTTCTTCCATAGGCTGTTTCGGCTTCTGGAGTAGTATGTAGCAGCTCCAGATTCTATCGACATGGCGATTGAAGCGGTGGAGGAGTAGACGAGACCAAGAGATTCACCGGAGCGTGATGTGACAGAGGTGGCAAAGAGACTATCAGAGCGGTCCGTCTTCAAGACGGAGGTGAAGAGAGTAGAAATGTCGGATGCACGGAGCTTGGAGAGGGCTACGCTGGGCGTCCCTTTTGGTTCCATCTTGCCAAGCATTGCAGCATCCTGCACACTTCCCGCGGTTGGTCGGAATATGAGAACCTTGCTGTCAATGCTGCGCTTGCCTCCTAAGACTTCACGGAAGCTAGCTAGCAGCTCGGGTGCTTGAGCTTCTGGTAGCTCGACGTAGAGTCCGGCGATATCCTTGATCAAGCTCTTGTTGCTCAACGGCGTCGAAGTGGTCGAATCGACCCACACCAGGATCCGCTCGGCCGGAATGGCAGATGCCAGGGAAGCATCTTTGGTAATGATTCTGGTGGCACCATTGTCCAAGATCTTGATAGCTTGGTCCACCGTCTGGCCCTCTGCCAGCTTGACCCAGTACTCGCATGACGCTGGCAGGAAATTTGGCGATGAATGGCCTGACTCGAGCTGGGCTGCTTCCACAACGAGCGGAGCTACACGAGCGGCACTCTCGAGCAGGGCAGCATCACGGGCATCGCACTCCGCTACGAATGGCGGGTGTGCGAATATCGCAGGCATTTTGGGAAATAGTGTTTCGTCCGTGATAAAGTATAGTGACAGAGTCAAGGCATCGCATCGGGTGCGATCGCGGCGTTTCCGGCTTCACCCCCAAGGTGGCAAGGCATAACTGTCCTTGACATGGTGACAATGTCCGATACAGTCGGCATTGACATGGTGGAGAGTATTTGCAAAGGGTCCGCACACCAGCAACACTTTGATTGAAAGAGGCAATGGCTGCTGAGAGCTAGGACGGACTATACAGATATGGCTTACCGGCTAAACACTGATGACAATGTTCGGTCAGAATGCGCGCGGCGGCATCGTCTGCACTGTATGACCTCTCAACAAACATCACAAGACGTCTTCAACCTTCGGCCCGGCTGGTACGATGATCTCCTGGTCGTTGGCCCGCCTGGTGGCGCTAGCATACCCAGCTTTGATGTGATAGAAGTTTGTCCACTTCTGGAACTCTGGTCTGTTATAGAGACTGACAAAATAGCGATGTAGGTTCGGAAGGCTGAGACAGGACAATTAGATCAGAAAAATGTCAAAATAACTCAGCTATTAACCTCACTCTTTGATTCGCTTGATGTTGCATCGGAAAATGCCATAGTATGCCCTGGGAAGCATACATTTAGCCTGACTCTGCTTCCTCTCTCACTCAGGATCGTGCTACTGGGTATAGACTTACATGTCGAAGCGGGCAAGAGTCATGTACAGCCTTGAAATAATCAATGGTGTCAGACAATGAGCATTTTGCCTAGGGAAGCAAATCTCTCACCTCAAGTCCGCTTCCGTGAACTGTCCTTTTCCTTCTCCGACCAAATAGTCCCTCTGAGCTCCACCATTTCTACTGCCGGCGAGAGTGCTTTCTAGCTCTTCCAGCATCTTGAACAATTCATTCACGTTTTCATCATACGCAGCTTGTCGAGAGGCAAAACCTGTCTTGTAAACTCGATTATTGACACTTGTTACAGGCGTACACATCAGCCCTATCAAATTTCGCGGCCAGCCTGCCTTGCCGGGAGTTATCTCACTTGTGGTAGATAGGCTCATTTATTCTGTCAATATCTTCCCGTAGTTGCTCAGGATACAAATCCGGTATATCAGGGGTCTTTGCGTCCTTCTCCCTGGGAAAGGTGTTGAGAATTCGAATAATCTCGCTTGACTCGTTGTTGACGATGGTTTTCAGCTTCTTATCATACAGCACCGGAATAGTGAAACGAGCATTGTAATTTGGATCGACCGAGTAGTAGACTTCCTTAATGAACTTGAATCCATTTACCGGGTCGACTGCATCGGTTCCATCGCGCCCTGACCAGAACCACCTATTTTTTAACGCGCGTCAAGGTTGAATCAAGCGTGTGGACGATCCAGTATCGGAAGCTTACCCATTCTCTCCCAGCTCGTAGTCCAAAATGCTAACGTCAACATAGTCTTCAAGTTTCTTGAGGCTGCGAGTTATCAAGGTCCTGCCTGCCCAGGGGCATAAGTAGCTGCACGCAGGTAGAGACATCAGTAATCCGGTTAGTTGGCCGAATCGGTAAGGATTTCCGATATACTTGGCGTAGATTATGTATCTACCTTTCTCGGCGTCCTCAGGTGCAATGCTCTTCTGGCGAAACGCAGCCTCTTGTCGTCTGAATTGACCATCATCATCCGCCTGAATGGTTATTTCGGCCGGCTAGGTCAGTATCCATTTCAACGAATGCCTGCATGTCGCATTACCTGCTTGTCGATGCCTCGACTGGGAGCTGGCGCTGCCATGGTTGTGACGAAAGCGGGGTTGATGCGGAGATGCCTCCGGAGATGTTTATATAACGTATTTGAGTACAGTTTCCCAAGTGATGAACAAAAGATGTTGGGTCTTCGCCAACACTGCTTTCGTTGGTGATATCGGTTGTCGAGTTAATAGAAAGCAAGACTGACCTGCTCTGAGCACGTGCCATTAGTAAGGATTCATGTGACATGAAATCGGAAGATTCAGCATCGGCTTCTCTTACAAAAGGAGGCTTGGGCAGTCCGGTGTTGGACATATATGTCAGGTATCGAAGCTCGGCGGGCACGCGGCTGGTATATCTGAAGAGTGCTAAGAGAGCTGCATTAAGCATGCCTCGATCACGTAGGCTGCACACAGCTCGATGAATCATTCTATTTCGCATTGAAGCCATCAGACGGACTGAGCAATGCCTTTGCCCGAAAACAGATATACGGGAGATGTACAACGCGAGGCGACCTTTGCAAATCGCTTTGCTAGCTTTAGCGTTGCTCTGTGTCATACTGTACTTTTCGGCAGCATTTCAGCCTCAATACTCTGAAGCAATTCCACCGCAATCAACAAAAGTCAGCTTCAGCAAGTCTACCACTGGCGATGACGGTGGAGTACTTGAGCGCCTAGAGAAGACACTTCAGAAACTTGAAAATACGCCAATATCATCCTATGATCAAGCCTTGCGAAAGAATGAACAGACTTGCAAGAACCGTCAAGTACAGAGCAACCCAGATCAAATCGCTGGACAGGAAACCTTTTGGCGGGAAGTTAGATCTGAAGAATTAGCAGAGAAAAGGCAAAACATTATCAATGGAATTCGCGATCAATTTGGTTTGCCAGGTCTACAGTATGCTCAGCCGAACCTGCGGACATCTAGTATGTATGGTTCGGGAAGAGGCCTGGTCTTCACCGGCGGTAACAAGGTCTGCCGAAATTCAAGCAAGGGTCACCTAACAGTACCTGACACCATTGGTTTATCGGCTAGGATACATTACAAAGGGTGGCCAATTCTCTCCGGATATTACGCCACCGGCACAAATGCAATCTTCCAGTAGAGGTATTCGCATTTCCTGAAGAGTTGGCAGCAGCCACTGCTGCTACAGTGATGAGAGAACTAGAAAGCTTAGGAGGAGTGGCCTTCAAGCTAGTAGGTCCTGCTCAAGCCACTGTCGGGTTGTATTCTCAGACTGAGGCATCCGACTGACCGAATGATTGCTGTATAGCTGAAGTCAAGTGCAAAACATAAGGATCTATGGAAGAATTTCCAGATTGTGAGCTTATTCATTGACCGGTATCGTCCACATGTTCACCTGACCTGTACTGCAGAAAGCGGAAGCCATCGTTCAATCGTCGTCAGTCACGTGTTACAGTTGCTGACTCCGTTTGATAGCACTAAACATGGTTACTCGCTTTACAGCTTTGCGGAGGTGTTATATCTGGATTCCGACAATATCCTTCTAGCGGATCCAACTTTCTTGTTTGACCACGAGGTTTATAAGCAGAATGGGGTTGTTTTATGGCCGGATATCACTAAGGATGTAGGAGATTTAAGCACCATTCAGCGTAGAGACACTGACATGCTCTTTCAAATCGCAAGGGACCGGCTAATCCTATTTGGCGGATGCTAAATCTACAGTGCAAGAAGCAAGACTGGCAAATAGATTCCGGTCAAATCCTCATCGATAAAAGGGGTCAACAAGGTATCAATGTAGCTGCATTAGTAGCGGCATCAGAGATGCAGAAAGACTTTGACTTTTGGTTCAGGTTATCCGGAGGTGTAAATGGTCAAATAAGGCAGCTATGTAGATAAAGGCATACTAATGGCGTTCTTCTCATTCTCAGGACAAGGATACTTTCGTACGTTTGACGCCAGCTTTTCCGTTTCGTCGCGTTATAACCACTGATCACTCACGCCTTGTAGAGATATGCCTTCTATTTCCTTGGTCTGCCTTACTCGATGCCGGAACATTGGCTTTCTTCACTAGGGTAAGGCGATTCCCACACGGAAGATGTCCGACACCGGAGTACTGATGGGCATGAATACCTTAGGACCGTCCACAATTACGCCACGCATGGGCACACTTTCTGCGGCCTAGCTATGCTACAATATAGTCTTTCTCCATCCGACTGGTCATACTTTCCTCGCGCCATACCGTCAGCTAGCGAGGAGTCATCCCATGCACCTCCGTTGTTTGCCCACGCTAATCTGCTGAAGCACTCGGCTGGCTACCGGAAAGGTCAAGTTTGGACTATGCTTAAACGAATGAGGAACGATAACATGAGCTCGGATGCCGACTCCTTCCGCTCAACTGTCTATACTTCGCGGCAGGGTATGTGCGTAGATATATGGGAGTCTTTCGACAAGACCGACCCTAGATCAGGTGGTACGTTTGACAATGGGCAAATCTTGCTGGAGAATGCCAGAAGCGCGCTTGGAGGTGTTCTGGATGGCTTCGAGGAGATGTAAGTCGTACTTACCGCTGGTTGTGCTTCGCTGTGCATAACTGAATATGTCTCTGCTAGGTTCTGGGCTGAGGGCGGAAAAGGTGGAGGGTTTTGATGAATCAACGGCATGGACATCAGACATTGTGCGCCTCTCGCAAGGCAAAGGGTTGGCTGAGTTCAAACCGGAAAGTAAATATGGCAGAGCCGACGTATAATCAGTAGTATTAGTTCAATATACATAATACAGCATGGTGCATTGTCTTGAGGCTAGCACATTCGCAATAGATTCGGTTCCTTATCCGTTGTTACTGTAGGTATATAGCATCTGAAGAGAGTGAATGATTGCCCTATAGAACATGAAGTCTATCACAGGTACAAACATTCATGAAGGAAAATCATCTTGATCCCTTACCCCGGATTTCCACTTTCAAAGTCTTACAAACGTCATCGGTCTGCGTCAGACATTGTGCGATCGAATTGGTCCGCGAACAGGCACACGGAGTTGAAGCGATTTGACTGGCCTATATCTCTCTTCCACTCATAAACTATCTTCAGACTACACTTGAATATGTTCCGCAACCAAGCCATCCGAACTGCTCGCCAGTCAAGTCACAGACCCGCGGGCGCTCGCCCAGTCGTCCTGCGCAATTCCGGCCAATTGAGCCGCAACTATGCTACAGCTGTGAGTAGCTTTCATCGTCTCCAATCTGCAGCAAGTGAGACGCTGACAACATGTCCAGGGCCAGCAACAAGAAGCCAAGAATGCCAGCTCGCACATTGCCGCGGGAGTTGGCGGTGGCGCTGTCGTCCTGTTAGGTCGTGAGTGAAACTACTTCCTTGAAGGTTCGGGAGGAGCAGGTGCTGAAACTCTACGAATTTTCTTCTCTCAGTCTATGGATACTACCACGTTTCTGGCACTAAGAAGCGTATGGATCAGCTTCACCAAGTCTCGGAAACCTTCACCCAAGTCAAGGAGAAGGCTGTCCAAGCCACACCATCACCCAAAGCTGCTATCAACTTCTTGAAGAGTGTTGCTAATTCCTACGCCGGTGAGTGCAGAGCGACGAATGGAATATTTCTTTAAAGCTACTAAGCTGCTTTGTATGCTTTAGCTGTCATTCCTGGAGGTTCCTACGTGGTCGATCAGACAGTGCGTCATACTGGTCAGCCGTAGCCAGGGTGTAGTCTTCTGACATGACCCTCTTGCAGTTCCAACAATTGGATCAGATTGCGGAAAAGCATGGACCCGAATTGTCGAAGATTACCAAGTGAGAAAAACGTTCATCGCGACAGTTGTCGTTGAAACGGGGACGAGCTAACTCCATCCTGCCCCCTAACCTAGCCAAGCGTACTCTGAGATTCAGAAGGCCATGGCTGAGGGAGGCGACAATGCCACGGACAAGGTCATTGCTGCCGTCCAAGGTGCCATGTCTCAGATCTCCAAGCTCTCTGATCAGTTCACGAGCAACATCTTAAAGCCATATCTTGACAAGAGCCCCCAACTCAAGGAAGCACTCGGCGAATCTCTCGACCAATTAAACGAGTTCGGCGACAAGTACGGTCCTCAAGCTAAAGAACTTGCCAAACAGACCATCAACGATCTTCAAAAGCTTGCGAACGAAGGCTTGAATGGCGAGACCATTGTTAAAGCAGCTTCTCTAGCTAGGGAGAGAGTCGAAGAGATCAGGAAGCTCGGTGCAAAGGCTGGAAGTGATGCCTACTCGAAGGCTGCTAGCGCCGCTAAGCCATATCTAGACAAGGCACCGGACGTCAAGAAATATCTCGAAGACAACCTTGATAAAGTCAAGGACTACGTTGGTGAAGATGGCGTCAAACTCATCAACGACACATATGCTGAGCTCGAAGAGGCTGGCAAAAAGGGAGACAGTGAGTGTTAGCTGAGACTCGCTCATGATCTGAGACTGACTTGAGCGTGTTCCAGCGAAAGCCTTGTCGAGCATTGTTAGGGAGCGAGTTGGCAAGCTACAACAGCTAGCCAAAGACAAAGGAGCTGATAAGCTCGGAGGGATCGCCGGTCTCGGTGGTGCAGGAAAGGTAAATTATTAGACAGCTTCACCTTGCTTCTACACATGCTAACCTCCACGTGGTTTTGTTTCTTTTGGCAGATGTTCGACCAACTGCCAGACATGGGTAACCTGCAAGAACTTCAGAAGTTAGCTAAGGAGAAGGGAGGAGACTTTGAGAAGCTTTTAGGCGAGACTGTCGAAGAGGTCAAGAAAATCTTGGAGGAAAAGGGTAAGAAGGCAAAAGATCTTGCTGGCGAAACCACTCAGGAAGCGAAGAAGCAGACCACCAAGTAGAGCTGCCGTGCAACTATCCATATTGTCAGAGAATAGGACAGTTTATACTAAAAGAAAGCATGTAGCATTAGAACCTAGGATTGTGCATTCATTACAAGTGTGCTTCCGATGCAATGAATGCAGGGGTTAGCGGATTCACAAACCGGAACAATTATCCATCTTCGCAACAAAATAGTGTGATTGTATCAGTCACGTTGCAATGAGCGATCTGTCAACATTAGAAGTCCGAAATCCGAAAGTGCCGAAAAGATCGTTACATTGCCATCACGGCTAGCAATAGCCCTTGCGACAGAAAGAAACCAGGGCCGAAGCCCCTCGTGTAGCTAATATAGTGGACACGGGAACAACGCTTATGGATAGAACAAGACCCTAAACGATGATCATAAGAACATGCAGGTTCCAGAAAACGAATCGCGTAGAGGGCTTGTCCGATGGGTCGCCAACGATAGGACTCGATGGCAGGCGAAGATGAGGTGATGATGCGAAGTAGAGAAAGGAAGTTGAGATTGCTGACCGCTGCGTTGCGCCGGTTTCAGATCACATGCAACGGCTTGTAGCGAGCTCTTCTGTTGATATTTGCCTTGACATAATGCCAAATATTTATTCCTTGGCCTCGGTGACCTCGACCTCGTGGACGGCAGCTCTCTTCTCGGCGACACGGTCTGCGCGACGAGCACGAGCGGCTTGGTTCTTAGCACGACGGGCATCCATCTGTTCAGCGAGTGTCTTGGCACGAGCCTTCTCTGCCTTGGCCTTGTGGATGTAATCCATAAGGACGCGCTTGTTCTTGAAGACGTTACCCTTGGATTTCATGTACAGGTCGTGGTAGCTGCAGGTTCGGAATGTGACAGAGAATCTGTTAGCAGTGTTCCGGCAGTCCCCCGCATTGTGGAATATTGCCAGCGACGACGTACAGATGGTTGTCGATCTTTCCTTGCTCGCGGTACTTTCTTAGGAGTCTTCGGAGAACTCGCTGTCTTCGCATCCACAGGACCTTGGTGGGGAGACGGGCATCGGCAGTACCCTTTCTCTTACCGACACCGGTGTGACGACCCTTGGCCTTTGCGAGTTGCATCTCACGAGTGCGGGCTCGCGAGTGTCCAACTGTAGAGAAGGAGATCCCGATGTTAGACCGTCCTACGAATGATTTCTAGCCTTGCGCACCTTCGGGCTTGACGACAATAATGTTGTCGGCGATGAGCTTCCTGACAGATCGTCGGGAGTTGGCATTGGCAACAACGCTGGCATGCAGAGGATCAACGAAGATCCTGCGTCTGCCGACGCCGGCCACGGTGGCAGCGAGTTTCTGTAAGGAAAATGAGACACGCATCGCTCAGGTCAGCCATGCCCTGTATTGGAATGGAGAACCAGCGCAGTGGCATCGCCAATCGCGTTGTGCCCGGCGGCAGGGAAGGTGCATCGTAGGTCGAGACGAGGGAGCTATCTTCTAGTAACTCCTGCAGGTGCTATTTGCTGCTGTAAACCTCCTCTTGCCGACCTTGCTAACGCATGCTTTGGTGACCCTCATCCTGTATCGATAACTCGCCATTTGCTGTAGCCCTCGACCTCGCTCGACCTCATTTTGACCGCCGGACACCACACCAGCATTCAGGTGTACGTACCGCTTGTGTTGAAAGCTTCATACTGGTCTGTGGTAACACTTGGTGTGGCTAAGGGAGATACCGCTTGCTGGCGCTATGCAGGCGTATGCAGCGAGTGGTGGGAGCAAGCTGGAGCTGCATCAGCCCGAAGGAAGGCTCGCAAAAAATAAGGAAGCAATCGGTGGCGAAAAGTTGCGACAGACTCGTTCATTGCTGAGACCGAGAGAAAAGCCTGACTCGATATAAAGCGGGAAAGGAGTGAGGAAAAAGGCTAGAAAATCTGCATGACTTGCCCTTCGAGGGAATATGATTCGGGACACGACAGAGACCCTGAGTCGTTTTCCGGCAAAATCCGCAAAACATTGCTCGGAATCGCCCGAGGCTGCTGAAGATTTTTCCTCCCGCTTTCCACGAGTCAGCATCCCTCCGAAACTAACCTGACACAGCCTGACACAGCCTTGCTTTTACCTTCACGTAGCATGGTGGGTATTCTACACAAAAACGCTGCTCTGCTTTCTCGGCCAGGCGGGTGATGCTATGACTTAGCTCCGTCAAACCTCTTTTCATTATTGTTTGGCTTCGCAGTCAATGACGCATGCCATTATGCGGATGATATTGGTAGGAACACTATGTGTATAGTCTGCTGCGCTAGCTTCGCCCACTCCCACCTTGCCCGAGCAAGGTTTCTCTTCCCAAGGAGAGAAGCTGTTTTCGAGAAAAGCTTACGTGCATAATGGGACATTGGCGCCGCTTCCCATCAAGAGGGTGCTCTACCGCTGCCGGACGCTCTACAAGTTCCCATTAGCGGCCTGGGTCTCCTATGTTGTGGCCTTGTGGATGTTCCGAACAGGCAATAGCAGTCAATCATAAAAGTGCAAGCTATACAGGCATTATGCAATCGCTTATGAACAGCCTAAGGTTACTCCAGGATAGGTGTACATTTGACTGACACTGTCTGCTGGATGGGGGCAACATATACTGACGAGCAAAACTGCTGGGACTTAAGCTGAGACAACATTTGTTCTTCAAGATAACAAGATGACCGTTCGATACTATGAGGTGCGGAAACCAAGCCATAACGGTTTAGCTGTAATATTGTATATTTCCACAGTAAGACCAGATTTCATATGTTCGGAGATTTAGGCTCGAATACCGTTCGGACTGTTGGCTACATGAAAAACATGCAGGATTGGATTGCCACATGAATCTGTTTTTCACGCCGACACACATCCTGCTGCAGCACGTTGTCTAGCCGGAGTATCATATAATATCTGGGTCTCATTCATTGAAAGGCTGCCGGCCTTACCCAGTGGGTATATCTTGTCTGACCGCGGTGCTATGAGGCTGGCAGCTCGTCAGTTTGGGGGAATCAGGCTTTGGCAGACTGTTGTGCACTCATTGTACGCGGATTAGCAGGTTGCTCTTATGGCCTCGAAGACTCCTGAACTACGTAGGAAAGCACATTTGACCACCATGATGTGCACACGATATGCTCGATCGGCTATGCGTGGGGAACGTCGACGCAAGTTCCGACTATACCGACGAAAGTCACCTCGAACCAGGATAGACAGCTTGAAAGGCCTATCTATCCGCGGATTACCTTTGCGAGCTTCCGCATAGACCGTAGTGTAGCTCATAGACGATTCGCAACCTGCATGTACCGTGTAGATAGTCCCGTCATTTACGCGAAATGCAAGCCCGGGGGATATGATAACGGACAAGTAGCTGCAAATAAGACAGTCGTGCGGTACTCTATGAATGTAGGGATGCAGGAATAGCTATTGCGCAGCTGCAGAGTCGACACGGCATCAATATCTTGATCCCTCTCCGCCGGGTTCAGATCACCCGCTGTATGCTGGGGATCAAAGCTCCCTTTTCCTCTTTGCCTCGTTTCGCAAAGCAGCAGAAGCATTGGGAGGGGATGGCCATGCAGGCTTCACCGAAGCGATGGGATGCGGTCGTTCCCATACGGCCCCGTCCGCCCGTGTCCCGGCCTGCTTGCATGCCGGCCGCTTCAAGCTCGACTGTAGCTGTTCAGCCGCCATTGCGAGAGATCCTCCCGGCACCATCCACGGCCGCGACAGCCACTAATCAGCAGACATTAGACTCGAAATCAAGCAAGCACACTAAGATCGTCATCGTAGCCAACCTCGCCGAAAGCAAACGCTCACCATCCATTAAACCTCCCTCAGCTATCTCACCTATCGCAGCTTTGCCCGCTGAGGAGTCAATGATAGTTCGCCGGGCCGCAGCCAGCTCTGCCCGTCTGGCAGTTCAGAAAGCTGCGCAATTCGACAATAGCGATGATGGAAGCGATATCGATGATTCAGACAGCGACGGTGACTTGACGCCTATCACCGGTACTCGCGAGTCTACTATGGAACCCAAGCCGGTGGCACCCTCTAAAGCGCTTCAACCAGGAAAAGGGAAAACAGTCTCCAAGAGCATGCCGCTCGATATGAGTACAGTCCGGACCTCTGCTCCTGCTATTATGCCTCCTAGGAAGACAGAGAGGCTGTTTGGACTAGAGCATTGCCCCATTTACTATCCGAGCGACGCGGAGTTCGCCCAGCCATTGGAGTACATCGAGCGTATAGCCAAGCAGACGAGAGATCACCAATATGGCATATGTAAAGTGGTGCCTCCAAAAGGCTGGCAGCCGCCTTTTAGTCTGAATACAGAAGTGAGTGTCGATTTATCCCATCGTATTGGTTTGGACCATTATAGGGGCCCCACAGCCATACAATGCGCCGAAGTCGGGTACTAAAACTGCCATCTGTGCAGACGTTTCGATTTGCAACACGCATGCAACAGCTTAATTCCATGGAAGCTACAGCAAGGGCCAATCTCAATTTTGTTGAGCAGCTCACTATATTCCACAGGCAGCAAAAGCATAGCGAAGTCACAATTCCGATCGTAATGAAGCAGCCGCTCGATCTTTGGCGTTTGCGGAAGGAGGTCAATGCTCTTGGGGGTTTCGATTCTGTAAGTTTTGCAGGGTCGGTTTCGGTTACTTGTTCTTTTCGGCCTCGAAATGACTCGGTCACACAGGTCTGTCATCAAAGGCGATGGTCGCAAATTGGACGTACTATGGGCTTCGATCCAGACAGAGATCACGCTCTAACTAAAGTGCTTCGTACGGCTTATTCGAGCATCATACAGCCGTTTGAGCAGTACAAAGCTCGCGTCAAGACGACACTTACTCCAGAGGGGCAGAAGCCGACTTCGTTAAGCAATGGTATGCGCACAAAGAGCTCAAACGCTCCTGCACAGACCAACATGGTCTCGGGCAAGGTGTCATTGGGTGCAAGTGTGCCTGTTACGGCAGAGCAAGTACAAGCGGCATCGGCCAAGCTTAACGAGGCTCTCAGTGCGTCGCCCGGATGGTCATCGACACCTGGCGTAGTATCCAAGGAAATGGGGAGTGCCTTCGTTCCACGTGAAGCAATGGAAGCTGGAGACTTCTGCGAAGTTTGCAAATTGGATGACGATGCTCCTACTATGCTCCTATGCGACGATTGCGATAAAGGGTACCATCTTGCTTGTTTATCGCCACCACTAAAGGAGGTGCCTAAAGGAGATTGGATTTGCGACGCATGCATTGTAAATCGAGGCGATGATTATGGATTCGAGGAAGGCGATGAGCATACACTGTCCACCTTCCAGTACCGCGCGCAAAAATTCAGGAAGGAATGGCTCGCTAGTCATCCAGTCCCGGGGCTTGCTGAGCAGGTCCAGAATAAGGATCTCTCCGGGGCAAAAGAGCATGAGAATTGGGAAAGAGAATTACTATTTGAGGATCATGTCGAGAGAGAATTTTGGAGGCTTGTGGCTTCGCCTGATGAAGCTGTGGAAGTTGAATATGGCGCTGATATACATACGACAAAATGGGGAAGGTGGGCCGCATCCAGTATAGAAAGCAACCTGACGAATTATCGCTGACTACGTACATGCTCCGCACCCGCAGCGCTGTGCCGACTTTAGAATCCGATAAATCCCATCCTTACGCTAGAGATGGCTGGAATTTGACTAATTTGTAAGGCGTGCCTCTTCTGCCTACATTGCGCGACCAGTCTAATAATAAGGTACACAGGCCGATATTGCCCGGCTCGGTCTTGAGATATGTAAAATCAGATATTTGTGGAATGACTGTACCTTGGGTAAGGTTCGAGAAGATGGGTGTTCAAGGTATATTCAACTGACTCTCTTTATACTCTAGGCATACGTAGGAATGATGTTTTCGACTTTCGCCTGGCACAAGGAAGATCATAATACTTATAGGTACTGCAGTAAACGACCAGGACCTCCTATACCAGATAACTAAAAGGCACTTCTACTTGCACAGTGTCAATTATCACCATCTTGGCGGCACAAAGACATGGTATGGCGTGCCGGGGGAAGACGACGAGAAGTTGGAGGCTGCAATGCAAGCTGCTGCGCCAGAATTATTCGAGGCTCAACCCGACCTGATGTATCAACTGGTGACACTGATGAGCCCAGGAAGACTTAAGGAAGCTGGCGTACGAGTAAGCGCCTGTGACCAGCGGCCCAACGAATTTGTCATCACGTTCCCCAAAGCGTATCATGCGGGCTTTAAGTGAGTTAGACAGCCCTCGAGCTTATACCAGGGCTCACACCCTCGTTCTGCCACAATAGCCATGACTTCAATTATAATGAAGCCGTCAACTTCTGCTTGCCGGATTGGCTAACTTTCGGTTTGGAGGGTGTCAGGAAGTACAAGACTATTAGCAAGCCTCCGGTTTTCTCCCACGATGAACTCCTCATAACGATATACAGCTACGAAAAAACACCCAAGGCTTCACAATGGCTCCTTCCTCTCTTCAGAGAAATGGTAACGCGAGAACTTGCGGATCGCGCTCGCGCCAAGGCAAATATCCCAGATCTCGAACTCATAGTGGAGGACGAGCAGCAAGAAGACGATCAGTACCAATGCGTTGTCGACAAGTCTTTCTGCTATCTATCGCAGATCGTTACAAAGGGGCATAGTGAAGTAGCTTGTACGGATCACTCGAGCACTCTGCCCGCTGGTGGGAAGATCATGAAGATTCGCTTTACAGATGAAGACCTTTTGGCCATGCTCAAGCGAGTTCATCAGCGTGCATCTGCTACTGGCGCAAACAATGACGCGGAAGCGGTCAAGGTGAGTAAACCTTCTTCCTGGTTTATGCGCACGGATTCATAGTTCGTAGCTGACATCTCGCCCATCGTACTACCTTCAGCGTAAGGCAGTTGCGGATGCTGTAGAGAGTAGTCTAGCAGCGAAGAAGGCACGACCAGCATTTTCCGGACCTATCAACCGGCTTATGCAAGTAGCTGAACAAACTACAACTCCAGCCAACCTCGGCCATACTCTTCGTGCTATGTAGACCACGTACGCCGGGCCGCGCAAGCCTCACCAGTGCGTAGGCTTCGCAGATCACCCACGGAATACACGCCTGCACTCTATGCAGAACTTCTCTTCGCAGATGTAGCCGCGTCAAAATTGGCACTTAGTATCGTGCCAAACATGTTTTGAATAGAGACCCCTGTCTACAGCCTGTGCCCAATTTCGTCGTTGTAATAACCAGCTTCCAGTACATTCCGTTGCCGGAGCGTCCAACTACTTTGTACAGATACATTTATGCTGACCAACTGCTCAATACGAACAATCATAGTGCGCTGGGTGATCTAATCGCGCGGAGGAACGACTAGTCATACCGTCTTCTCTTCTCTCTGTCCGAGTCCTCTGGCAAATCGGACGCTCGCTTCGTACTTTCCTTCTTGGCTGAGTCGCCATTTACACCATTCTCAGCTCTGACTTCGCCGTCTTGCATGTCCCCTTGCTTGGATTGTGCGGCCTTCGGTTGATTGTTGAATATGGAAATGTTGTGAAGACCTCGGTCTCTCCAATCGTCGATTGTAAGTCTCAATGTATGGTAGCCAAGATGCATCTATGAATGACAGACCGACCGATCAGCATTCCGCTCATCTATGCATACTTAATGGAGCTTTCAGCGAGTTACCTTTCCTCCGAAATGGTCCGCTAAACGCTTGTCCGAATCCAGAATAGATAGATAGGCTCCACAGATTTCACAAACTCTCAGTTTTTGATGACCAGAAGCACCAGAGTTCTCGGTAAGGAGTTGTAATTCCCGTTCCTTGTCTTGCTTTTCGGCTTTCAAGGCTTCGGCCTTCGCCAGTTCAGCCATCGACTCATCAATTTGACCGGATTCACCTGATCAATGCAATGGTACCGTAGTTAGCTTCGATTAGTCCTAGTCGCATTTGGACAAATCTGGACGCCTACCCAGTTGCTCTACAGCCGCCATCGCACCTGAATACGCGGACTCAATTTCACCAATTTCGCGCATCAGATTTGTCGTCTTGTTGTTCTCCTCAGGTGTCTTTTCCAATCGCCTCTGAGCGGCTCTAATGCGTCTATCACATTCCTCCACGAACATGATGGTGTTCCGTTCATACTCTCTTTGCATACTCTCGAGCTCCTTGACGGAAACCTTGAGATCTCTGCTATTGCCGCTGGTCACTGCTTTGCGAGCATCTTCAAGGGCGTGGTCGTAGTCATCCTTAAGGCGCTTAGAATGTATTCTAGGACAGGGTCCCAGGTCCATTTTCTGATCGACCGGTCAGACCTCAACTCAGCTTCAAACCTTCAAATGCCAGGCGATAGCAGGGCAGCTTCAATGGATCTTACGGTATTGGTGAACAGATCATGAGGGCATGTGCCACACAGGAAGTTCCTGCATACTTTAGGGTCGGTAAACTTCGTGTCTTCTGGAACGGCACCTAGAGATTCCGCGCCCATACTGCAATAGCAATAGTGAGCCATAGCTCGCAAGGGTTGAAGAGCAGTAGCAACATACAGCGTCTCCAGATCTGTTGTAAAGCATAAAGGCTAGTTAGCCGAGTTCATCAAGCCTCACACAATATATGGGTGGACTTACTCTTTCTCTGCATTTCGGCGATGTAACCTGTGTTCGCGATTTAGCTTCATTAGCAGGTACTAAATCCGTCTGAGAAACAGCAGTAACCTACCCATCTTGTATGACTGCTTGCTGTCAACAGGTTCTTTTCCCTCTATCCGGGTGCGAATCAAGCCTGTGTTCGTCCTGAATCAAGAAGTCGACCTTCTACTTTCGCTCAACTCGTCCAGCTTGTCTTTAGCTATTGAAAGGCCCGGATGGCCGACATCCGTAGGTATTCGTTGGCTTGATGCAAGAGATTAGCTAGTTACATACCGTTCCACATTACAGCCGGCGCAGGTTACTTCTTGGCTCCTCCCGAAGGTTAGCTCTGTAGATTGCTTGTTTGCTGAAGTAGCCACAAGCTTATTTCCGGTTATAATCAGGCTACGTAATACCAGGCTGGCCAGGACTCTATCTACCATGGAAAGATCCGAAATACCTTTTCTTTCCTAGCTGTATGCTATTCTTCTTTCACTTTGCACAGTGCAATTGTCTCTTTCAGAGTACGAGCTGACCTCTTAGTCTTTCCCGATCATCGTTCTATCGCGATTATACCACCATTATCTCCATGAAACTGCATAAAAAGCTATTTGGAGATTCACCATATATTGGTCCCTTCTCCTGACTGGATTGGCTTTCTTCCTCTGTGGCACATGGGCATGCTTTATCTTTTCGCGGCAAAGTAAACGGCATTTCAAGTATGCAATATGGTTGCCTGTTGGCTATTGTGCTTTAGGCGGCGTTATTAGCCTTGTCACCGGAACAGTTATAGGTAGGCACCTGTATGTCATATGAATAGCGGTGAACCTGCTGACTTTAATCGGTCTCGAAACAGGTTTTGCATTAGGTCATCGGATCTGTCTTCCTGTATAGTCTGATGACTAGGCTGATATGAGAAACACCTATAGCCGGCGCATACAATGCAGCATATCTCCGCATGTCAACGTGGGTGCCTTTCTTGTGGTCGGCCGCTCAGACGTTAGGTGCGTTGCTCCAGTTTTGGGCGTTTGGGCGTCCGAAGAGAGACAGTTCTGTATGCTAATGTCGTGAACATACATCAGTTGTCGTAATTGGTAGCTACTCTACTATCACATTCCTCCTGTAGCATATTATATCGCCTCCTGATGGAGAGCAGCGATTCTCAAAAATACTCCGGGTAGCCTTCGATATCAGCCGAAGCAGACACTTGGTGCTTAATTCGTTGCAATGTCAGCGCCTAACCGGCGAAACACTGGTTAAAGACAATTAAGGCAACGTCACAACCTCGCAACCGGTCCTAGTTGGATTCAGAAGGGTATTATACAACCATGATGATGATGATAATGAGACCCTAGTATGTTTCATGCACGTGAGTCAATCCTGTTGCATATGTGGCAGGTCGCGATTTCACCTGTTGAAAACAACAGGCTCCATTATCTCTGGAAGTACGGTACATGCGATCATTAAGTTTAACTTCGATGCCTACAACGAAGACCAAGGCATTGGCATCTTTCCCCCGAACAACACTACTATGCTATCGTACATGCAGAAATTAGGCTTCCGGTCATATCATTGCATTCAACTCATTCAGTGCAGCCCTTGTTTGTCAGCCACCTTGAACACATTGAAATCATCCATCTTATGACTCAAAAGCATGTACAGTTGAACGCAATAGTCTGTGGGAACGAAATAGAGCCGTCCCAACGTACAAAATTTTAGCGCTCGACGCACGATTGAACTTGCTTCCACATACAAGCCACGGACGGCTATCACTGATTCACATAGACAGCGTGTGTTTGTTACACCAGAGGATTTATAATCGGCTACCGAGAGATAATTCAGAACGCACAGCAATGATGACACAGAGTGATATCTTGGCAAGAGGATAGGCCATCAACAGCCTTTACAACAGAGCTGCGCTGTCGAAGTAATGCTCACCCACCGGAACGGACATGCATGGGGACATGCATGTGAGTGACCAGCTAGGGTGCAGAGACCCCTCGCTAATACGAATCATAGCGAACTGCTGGTATTCGTGAACTGCCCATTTAGCGTGTAGCATTACTCTGAACGAGCAATGAACGGCCGTATGCCTTGGTGCAGGGTTCACATGGGGTTCCTGCCTCGCGTTTGCTCCATCTTTACAACCCAAACAAGACGAACGGACATTTGTGAGTAGGATACACCGTAGGCACGGTAGAGTGTCAGAGGTAACGCAAAGTAAGGCGGCAATATTACCGGACGCGGAAACGACTGCCTCGGATCATGCGGCAAGGATTGACTGACTGGTCGTAATGGTATTCCATTCCATGTTACCCATAACACGCCCCTATTCTTTATGAATGTATAATGTTCTTCGGATGTCTGGCCGATTGGTGCAGATCTCGCGCAGGCAGATTCTTGGCTGTAAATGAAGTCAACCGCCTGCTGACGACATAAGAGCTGACTGCTCATACTGTTTGCTAATCATTCAAAGACTTGCAGACTGTAGGGGTTCTTGCGTAACTAAGGAATCAGAATAACGAGCTTGTTTGGGATGCATTTACCAAATTGTTCGGTATCGGCCGAGTGAGCCTGCGACCTGGAACAGTCCTCGGAAGACTAGTAGATGCACATCCAAGATTAGAGGCCACCAACGTCCTAAGGAATTGCTCTATGAAGTTGGCTGGAATGCTCAAGGCCTGCCAACGTACGCATACATGCGAGCTTGAAAATTCTGCATGCCCGCAATCTGATTAGAGGGAAATGCGGAATGAAGGGTCGCGTCTTCCTGCGTGTAACCCACGTCCGTTGACATTAATTTGGGCGATACGGCCGGCATGAGGCTCTGGTCCAATGTGAAGAGCTTGATCATTCGATATGATCGGTTAGGCTGCATCGGCTGCAGAAAGTTCCATCTTCTCCGGTATCACCTGGCATGGCCGACACTACAAGGGATAAGAATCCTCGGCTATGGTAGTTCGGCGGAGGTCTCCATTCTCTGGCAAGATAGCTCGTCACTTCCACTCCATACCTTCTGTCCGATAAAGTCTGAACGATCGCCTGCCAACATACCTTGTCCGGACATAACCATATTGTCTCTGTGATCCATCACACCGGGTCATAGACGAAGCTCTAATGCGCACCGCCGAAGGACAAGCACTAGACACAGTACCGGAGGATCAGTATCGCTGTATCTGCGTTGCAATGAGCGAAGCAACTGTGACATGACAAGGCATTCACACTGCAGGCTTCTTGGGACATGGTAGCGGCCTTCGCCTGCCCTGCTCCTTCACCTTCGTCACTTCCTACGACCAGCAAGGAGCATGAGCTCAACAGTCTTTGAAGGGGCCGAATCCCCGACGATGATGTCTACCTATCAGGAATTCGAGGTTCGCAGGCTAGTCGACTGTTCTGCTAGCCAATAGGCGAGTTGGCTTGGCCCACTCCCGGCGAGCTGTACCCCTAGCGACACTTCACTGCAGCGTGCTCCAGAAGCCCTCTACAGTTGTCTGTTGTTTCAGCACCATCACTTACGTAGCTGTACGAACTTTCGGACATAGGAAGTAAGTAGTTGCACTGAGAGCCGCAGCGATGAGCGCCACACCCACCAGTGCGAACGCCGAAACAACAGACTGGGCCGGGCCGGGTCACGACCACTGCGCTGCACACGGTTTCCAGCTCTAGAGTGCACAGACCTCGAAGGCGGGGCACCGGGCGGGACGCAGCCGGCCAACTTCGAATATCAAAGTGGCAAGGGGCAAGAAGGCGCTAGGCGGAGGTCGAAATAGGAACAACGCGTGAAATAAAGAAGAAAAAAGTGGGCTACGGGCGAATTGAACCCGCTTCACAAGTTCCACAAAAGGTAATGAAAAAAAAGGATAACGAATTGAATCGTTGAAGCGGAGCGCCTGAATCAGTTCTGTAGACCAGCTACAGAAGGATTAGACTAGCCGAGTATTCATTATTAATAATCGTACTAGTCCAGCTAGCAGGACCTAACAAGCGACTTTGTAAGGAAGACGTATATGGTTACAAATTCGCAAGGGCGCCCGTCCCTATTTCACAGTCACAGAGGGACGCCTTTCTTTCAGTTGACCGTTCGGACAAGACGCTGCCAATGTGGTGGGTGACGGCTAACAGGCGCACCTCAGAATGCTCGGATGGAATTGCGATATTGGCAATGCATATATACACACGAACTTCTGGTGAGCAGAAACAAATCCAAAATAAAATAAAACTAAAACAGATCCATGCATCAATGGTCATTGTGGTAGAACAGCGTCAGACGGCGTGGGCCGGTACACCATCAGTGTAAAGCACTGCTCAGCAAGTCTGCAATGGAGCGTATGAATCAAATACAACAATGAAAAAATAAAGCAGATTCATGCATCAGTCGCACATGCATCAATGGACATCGTGGTAGAGCAGCGTCAAACGGCGTGGGCCAGTACACCATCAGTATGAAGCACTGCGAAGCAAGTCTGCAATGGAGCGTATCTTTATACACTGCCTACACCTGTCTTGCATAGACTCCTTGAGTCGAAGCAATGCTGCATTTGGAAACCACAGCGCGAGGTCAACAGCGCCTTCAAGTTGCGCGCAGCAGAACTGCAGTGGAAGCTGCGAGTCGCGGTCCATCCAAGGCAACAGGGAGCGCAAAGACACAGCAAGCCCAGCCTTTTGCACCCTCATCCATCCTGAGAGCCTGGATCGTCAAGACCACGTTCCAGACCGTGCTGGCCTCCGTGACCGGGATTACTGCCTGCTGCTTCGAGTCAGCCGCAATGCAAGCCGGTTATCGTCACACCGGAGGACAGGAGCAGCTGTTGCATTCAATCTGCATTGCTAAGACCACTGCAGATAGGCAATGATGCACAAGGAGGGGGCCGCGTCAGTGTCCTGTAGATGCAGGTATGTCCGTTGGTTACCGATCCGTCTTTGACTCTCACGGCGGGCAATGTGACCCTACACTCGCAATCTCACACGGACGTACTGGAGGTTATGTCCACTCAGCCCGCCAGCTAGCGCCCCTGTCATCTGTCGAGTTTCCCATCCAATAGTGACGGTAGGTCAGATGAAATAACTTTGGTCAGGAAGGATAGGCTAGATAGCCTGAACCCTACTATTAACGAGCCAATGCCTAAACCCTAACTGCCATACCCTACCTATGCCTGAACCCTGGTAGAGCATTGCATGAACTTTCGATCATCGGATCGAAGCCGATTCTGTCTGTTAGCTATCTCAGCCCTACAGGCTCCTGGATATCGACTTGACTTCCGTCTTAATTCATTCTCCCCTACTACTCTCAGACCGCTTAGGTACCCCCTCTCCTCTCCCAACCAAAAAAAAGCGCATTCTTTGTTTTCCAGCTTTATTACACCAAAACAGTAACCGGCTTCATTAAGTAAAGACTTAAACTACTAAAAAGAATAGGCGCAAAGTTATAAGGCGCTAAGTCATTCTTTCCAGTTTACCCACAATAATGCAACAACAAGCTTCAACAAGTATCGACTATAACTTCAAAAGAGTACAGGCGCAAGGGCACACTGAAAGCTGTGGTATAGTCAATCACAATTGGAGATACAGGTTTCCCAACCTAGAAGAACTCAAAGACAAAGTATCGTCAAAGAGTCTGTCATGCTCCCTAGAGGGTGGAGTGTATTACTGCTTGTGTTCATGCACAGCGGAGTCGAAGCAACCCCCAAAAGCTTCGTAGCATGGTAGATAACTACTGGCGGATATTGGAGAATAACAACTGGTTTAGCTTAGGCCACCAAACAATGCATCAAATTAAATGATGCGATATCTTACTCCAGTGCCGGTGAATACCTAGGTGAAGCGCTTGACGGAGTGGTTTATCCTCTAGCGACAGAAATAGTGCACTATTCGGTGGCACAAGCAGGCCATGGATACTGGTATGCTGCGGGCAATGTGTTCGACAATGATCCATACGCAGGAGCTTTTTCAATTCTACAGTATAGCGGTGCAACGTCTTTTGGACTAGTAGAAGCGGCCGCAAAACACGTAGCCGAGGCGTTCGGCACGGGAGCCAATGTATATGACTACAACCCCACAACTAATCGCGATGCCACCTTTAATAGACTACATGCCATATCGGACCTTCAAACACAACCAACGAAACAACATCACCTCAATTTTAAATGGCAGACTTGGCATCAACATAGAAGTCATACAAGCTAAGCTGGAGAACGATGGTGCTTTCACGAACGCAACTACGCTGCGTAAAAGAGCAGGTCAGTGTTATAGCAGCAATGTAGTGTATAAATGCATAAATTGGGAACACTGCCCTAATTGCGGATATAAGAGCCAGGGAAGCTTTTCGTTTGGACAATACGCTGTGAAATATCCTGAAAAAGAGGCCAAGGAAGTCTGCATCATTTGAGAGAGAGGTCTACGCGTGGCACTGAGGCTGATGTTCGAAAGTGAAGAAATATTGTATCGAGAGGCATGCATACATGTCCTTGACTGACAAAAGCGCTGATCCCACCTACTTTCCATGGTTGACCCCACCGCATCTGCGAGACTAGGAATAGGCACGTGAGGGCTTCCTTCGGGCATCTGAAGATGGCACTGGCTGTGGGTGTGCAGCCTAATGGCCGGATTTCTGGAAAGTTCTAATCCGGTCTAGTTGACTGGAGGAGTACCTGGACAGATAACTGGGGGTTTCACTGGAGGTGTGAAGGGAGATTACCTCCCAGTTCTTTGTGGCGGATGCCGACTGGAGGCCGAATTGCCCGCCGTGTCTGCCATTGCGGAGATCCGGGTGGCTGCGGCAGGTGGGTCTGGCTCGTTACGAGCGGATGCATGGAAGACAAAAGCTAGCATCGCACAGCTTCAAAAGTCGAATTATTTGGTACCATGTCCAAAGAAATACAGCCTTTCCATTCCCAATCTGGATTCGAGCAATCTCGTCACTGTGGACGATAAGGGCATAAATGAAGCTCCCGTGAATGGAGCTCACAAGCTAGTAGCGAAATGCAAAGGAATAGACTTTCTGATGAAAGCCCTGACGACAGTTGTCAATAAGAAAAGGCTGCGGATAAGAAGCGGTGGAGGTACTGGAAATAGCGTGGATATGCATAAACGAGGGAACTCAAACAGCCTATGCTGCAAGTGGCACAGCAAGAACTAAGCTACAATTGTATCCCGTAAATATGGGCTTCACCGATTGTATGATGAGAGAAAGAATCCCCGAACAGGAAAGATGATCCTCTTAAATGTGCTGTAACTGAAAGGTTGCTCGAGGAATGCAGTCCAGCCCGCAATGAAACAAAAGACGAGAAGGAGAAAGAAAGGGAATAGATAATGTCCATGATACAGCTATTGGAGTGAATCTTGCTCAGATGGATAAACGAAGATTGCGGAAGCGGTTATCTGAATCAAAAATCCCTCCGGTAGAACAAAGATCGGGATGAGTAAACTTGCGTATTAAAACTGATGAGCCTCTTTGTGGCTGTAGAATGGTTTCGAATGAGATCTGTTACATTATCGATTGCGAGCTCGACCAAAGAGAGAGCGGATAAAGACTGTTTGTAGATGCACAGCATTTCAACATCTGACAGGCACTACGTTTCCCCGTTTTTCAACTACGGTACTGAGTCGATGTTGGACATACAGAAGTGTTTAGAAGGTTGGAGGATTCCAAGCATCTTGATGTAGGGTTGTAGAGGGCAAATGATTCGGCGTTGTCATGGAGGAATAGCCATCGTTTCCATCGAGAGCAGGAAGCGCGATCTCGATACAGCCAACATCAATCTTCCCGAGCGAATCTACATCTTCTGATAGCGATGTCGTTATATTCTTCCTTTGGGCCAAGGGTGGAGAACCGAATTGATCAGGACGAAGTAGGGAGACTCTAGTAGGTGTTCTAGCGTTCTCTACAGCAACACTCATGTCGTGAATCTTAAGGAATTCGTCAATCCCCTCATGTCCACAATCCTGTTCATCTTCATCATCGTCATCGCAAGATGTATCGCCTGAAACTCTTCTGAGAACATCATCGTAATATTCCTCACACGAAGACAAAGTGCCTGAACCACTTCCGAATTCAGAATCTGAAGTAGCAGGTGAACAGGATAAAGAATTATCTTCTGATCCTGGCATTGAGGAAATTGGCGATGAATAACTGAATGAAGTATTTCTTATTGTCGATGTTATATCCGAAGGTGAGAATTCATCTTCGTCCTGCTCTTGGCGATAGGATGCAGCACCTGCTGCACTTGAACCGGTAGTGGACGCAATGAGAGAATGCAAATCTATCTGTATACCAGGTCCAAGTGCAGATGATGGACAAGAGATCTTCGAATCGGGGACTGCACAACGTGATGAGCAAGTGTCTTCCGCTTGGTTCACTTGGCCTTCCTCCCAATTCTTTGCAGGGTTGATATTAGACGCTAACGGAGTAGCTTCACCCGCCTGTTCAAGCAAAGGCGATGATCCCTCCAAGGCCGGTGTAGTAGGGAGCGACGATCCTGCTTTTCCGCTCTCCGTTTCCTCTTCAAATGGCTGCTGACCCAAGGATCGAATGTCCTGTTCAGTTTGAGGAATTTCTTCACCCATATAAGCTGCTAACTCCAGCTTGATCTGACGTAATTCAAGTACATCACGCATAGTGAGTCTTTCAATGGGAGGAGGACCGCGTCTGTCGGAATGGAGGCATTGGTATTAGTATAGGAAAGCATGGCGAGTGTTTTTCAGGAGAAGAGGACTGCGAGTGAAAGGACAAGGGAGAGCGCGTATGTTGTACATGTGGTCACTCACCTGGCAGGGTAATCGATTGCAGCGAAAACATCCACAACCTGCACCGAATCGCAGAAGCTGACTTTGCGTCCTTTGGCAGATGGTCTTTCCTTTGTCGCGATCCTAGTATTCCTACTACTGCTCTGCAGAGCAATAGTAGTACAAGAATCAGAAAGTGCTCTCCTCAATGACCTATTCCTTCTAATCCTATGTAAAGGTTTATAATTGATGTCCAGAGGTGTTAGAGGATAGCAAGGTTCGAAAGGTTCTTGCTCATCTTCTGAATCTTGTTCATAACCTCTAGCATGACGGGTCATAAGATCTCCCGCTGAAGCTAGACGTATGCGTATAGTTGTACCTCCATTCTCATCATCATCATCATCCTCTTCCTCTTCGAATACAGATTGTTGCGGTTGTTGCCGAAGAGAGTGACGTGTGGCCGATGCCCGTGATGTCGTAGAAGCGGAGGAAGAGGACGAGGGCGTGTCATTGTACATATCCTCTTCTCCCTCCTCCTCGCTACTGCTGCTGCCACCGCGAAGGTTGGAGATTGCAGCCTGTAATCTGGCTTCAACGTCTTCCACTGCCGACGATTGGCGATTTGCATTGCAAGGGGAGGATGACCCGGACGCGCTCCCTGATGTCGATCTGGATGAATTTGAAGAACTGAAAGTAACAGCGGAAGAACAGGGAGTCGTGTCTCCTGCTTCTGGAGCTCGAGAACGAATGCCCAGCCCTTGATGTTCCCTGTCCGGCAGGCTCGAAAACCTCTCTCTCGCGCTTGCATGCTTCTTTGAGGAAAGACACGAAGTGAAGGCAGAAGATTGAGACATGGATTGTTTGGATGGCGAGGAGGACTGAGTTGACCGCATGGCCACCTTTGCAGCTAGTCGAGCCGGGGCTGCACAGGGAGGGGGCAAGCACGACTCGCTTGCTCTCCTGGAGAATATAGGAGAGGGCGGCTTAATGGGTGCCATTGACGCGTACGACGAGAAGAAAGCATCGCTTTTGGATCTGTAGTGTGCTGATGGTGTTGCTGAGCTAGACGAACAGCGAGTTGTTGCTGTGCTCAGAATCACGCTTGAGCGTGTGGTGGCTGTGGCGGGGCAGTCACCGCTTTGTTGGCTGGTGCTGGGGTCGGTGAAATGGGCAGGGGAGAGCGATTTGGGACTGCTGGATGAGCTCGACGAGGCTGTGGAGGTGCATCCAGCGGTTGGAGTGCTCTCCCATGTCCACGAGGCGTTCAAGAGGGACATTGTCGGGGATGGATTTCAGTCTGTTTCGGGGTATGCGTGGATATCACTCGAGTGGATTGGAGAGCTGAGGAGAGCAGCGGGAGACACCATGTCAGCAGGACGTTACAAGGAAGTGGTGGCGTGCTTACAGTGCCAATTCACACCTCCAAACCCCGTCTCGAGGTCGACAGCAGACTGCCTTGCCTGTGTGGCAGCAACGCGATGGCGGTGTGGACGGCGCGGGCGGATGTGCGACCGCCGAGAGAGACAGAGAGCGTGCGAGCGAGAGAGAGACCGGCGTCGCAGCCAGCCATCCAAAGGTGCGCCTGCACTCTGCTCTGCTGCTCGAGTGTCTGTGTGTTGCACCGAGGCAGAAAAGAGCGTGTCGGAATGCGACCCAAGAGAGGCGAGGGCTGCAGGATGGGATGCGGAAGTCGATGGTGAGGTGCGTGATGCAGAGCAGCGATGGCGAGACGGTGGATGCTGCCTGCTTCCTGGAGTCGACCTGTCCGCAGCAGCTGTGGAGGATGCACGATAAATGCTGATACTAATAATGGCCCTGCGTCGATCGCCTGCGGTGCGTGACCGTGAATTCAGTGTCAAAGCACACAGAGCAGACAAGGCAGAGAGAGCAAAGCAGAGCAGAGACGCAGAGACGCTGGACTGGTGGGTACCATGCGTCTGTGAACAGCGCAGAGCCTGGAGCCAGTCTGGACATGAAAGAAGCAGCCTGAATCCATCTCCGATATCGCAAATTGCCATAACGCCGGATCACCACAAACACCTTCCATGGCTTTATTACCGTGATCAAGAGTATGGTAGGTCTGCAGAATTAGGAACACGCCTCCGAGTCTGCCGCCGCTAGGCCCCAGAATAGCGTCACTGGCACCCACGGATCAAGCAGATAGAGTTGGCTGCATCCGGAATAGGAAGGTTCGAATGCGAGCACGCCGAAGTTCCGAATTACCATTAACCAGAGCAACGTTGAATTTGGATGATGGGAATTAGAGTTGAGTTTCATGGGGCTGGCACCACGCTGCTCCGATGGGCAATCCCGAAGCCCCACCGAGTCGGACAGACTGTATATGGATACCTGTGATGCTCTGTGACAGCCCTACGAGCAACGCCACTCGGCAGAGCGATAGTATACAGGACCAGGGCATTGACAGCTCACAATGTCAATGCACACTGTCAATGCCTGTCAATGCAATGCATCATCTGCACCATCTCTTCACCTCTGCGGTCCACTTCACTGCCCGGGCCGGTTGCCTTCGGTGATATCAGGGCTGCACTCCGTCTCTAGTGCGCTGCTTTCGTATTCTCCCATCCTTGCTAAGCACCCGCCGGATACGAGCTGAAGCAAGCAAGCAAGCCAGCCAAGCGCAGTGCGCGCAGCAGTAGTTTGGGTAGAGAGGAGCAACCCGAGTAGGTGTTCGTGCATGCCGAGCGCCCCGTGGTGGTGAGCGTGGAAGGATTAAGCCATACCAGGGAGTAGTGTAGATCATGCTGCAAGAATGCGATCACCAGCAAGTAAAGACCTCGTGAACCAAGATACTGCACCGAAACACGCAGCAAATGGAGAAGAAAAGCCGAGCAGGACGTCGAAAGAGGTCAAGGTAACACCCGTGCAAGGGCACGCTGGTGATGACCAGGTTTCTGATGGTGGCGACACGGATGTGACAGAAGGAGAAGAACATGAAGATGAAGAAGACGATGAACAAGGAAATGGTCATGAAGAGGCTGACCTGGAAGAAGCTTCGACAATGATGCAACACTCCCGAGCCACCATTAACGACCTCGGCTTTGAAATCCTAGATACCATCTTCTCGTACTTTTCAACTCCAGGGAGTACAGCCCAAGAAAGCGGTCAATCGCACTATGACAATCAACAGAACTTGCTGGCATTTTGTCAAGTCAATAAGGCATTTTATAGGGTTGCAAGGTGAGTGTATGGATATGTTTGTATACCTTGTCCGGCAGCGTTGTATGCCTCTGCAACAGACAGGTCGAATGATGAATAGATCTCATTGTACACGCCCTTCGCAGACTTCATCTATCCCGTTATATACCCATAGCATCCACGTTCAAAGCGCGTCAGCTCCTCTCACTCTGCGAACAATCTAAATCTTTTTCACCGATGGATTCATTCGGATCAAGAGTACATTCTCTTTTACTAGTTTGGCCAGATCAAGGTAAATATTCAACAAGAAGGACATCAGTCATAACAGAAAAAGAATTTCATTCTTTATTGATCAGCTTCAATTCCTTACGGAACCTGGAGTTGATCTGTTTACCTTATCCACGATTAGATGATCTCAACACAGCTACGATTGCTTCTCTATCTACTCTTGACAATTTACGAAGTTTATCTTTTAATGGTTCACCTTTTGTATTAAGTCAAAAAGAGGAATATAGTATACTTAATTCATTATTAGGTTTAGTACCAAACTTGGAACACCTTTCTATTATCAACATACCCCTCAATTCGTTACCTCAATGCACCTCTGAAACGGCCAAACCAATATTCAGACTAAAGACTCTAACCATCAAACTATCAAGTCCTAGAATCTTAGAACCTGATATATTAGAATGGATATTGGATTCAACAAATCAAGCAGGTACATGTCAAGAACTTGTAATTTGGTTAAGCAAGAAATGTACGGATCGATATATGGAATATAGTCCATCTATAATATCAGTCAAGGAGAATGAAGGTTTCCGTGATATTGAAATACCATTATCAAAGTTATCACCTTCGTTAAGGAAGTTATCGATAATGGGATTAAGAACAGGACAAGCTTCAACTATTTTATCGAAAACTACCAGGAATCTAAAGAACTTGCAACTTCATGATACGTTTGGATACGGTGTTGACATTCTGAACGATTTTCCTCTACCCTCTGGACTGGAAATATTGGAGATATTACCGAATCCATCTCCTGCTTTCGGAGCACCTCCTCCTGTAGAACCCATCGTCACGACTGCTTCCTTTTCAACCGGTAGAGGGCGGAATCATCCTGCTGGACAAGGAACGAGTATGAGACCTGCAGCATCAGTATCATCTGCGAATCAACCAGCGGCATTAATGCATCTAACCCAAATACCACCACGGGAAATAGCGATAATAATGACAATACGCCATTACCAACGCCCCCACATACATTTACGGAGATCCCAATCTCTTCTTCTGCATTCATAGCAGAATTAGGTAGAGGCAATAGATTAGAGAATCTAAAAGTTGTTAGAGTACCTGATAATGCTAGATTCGGTAAACGGGGGAAATGGAACAATAAAGAATTGAATAAAGCTTGTAGGAGATTAGGGATCGTTATTGAGGAGATCAAGACGGCTGGTTAAGTATATGTTAGCTGTGTTCTCAGTGTTACTTTCTTTCGTTATAGCCTTATATTCTCAGAGAGTGGTTTTCCATACCAAATATTGTTTACGGCTAAACCTGCGTGTTGTCCCCGCCGCAATGCACAGATCCGATTACCACATCATTTGATGAATGTCGCAGAAGCTGCTGGTCAAAGGTGACACATCCTATCGTTCATTATTACCCAATGCTTTTTCTGAAAGTTGCCGTAAACTATACGTTTCTGGCAGGTTTCGTCGATTGACAGGTTTGAGCAGGCTACGTATGGTGCAGGGACGAACTTTAAGACTGGTTGAGCGGTGATCTCGAGGATATTCGGTTACACTACATGGAAGGAGTGCGGATTGATTCACTCTGTTAGATACGTTACATTCGACATTAGCGTTCATTCAGTCACAGGAACGTATCATAGGTAAAGATAGCGTGTGTCGAGCGCTGGCCACTGTCTTTCGCTTGCAACCCGAGCTTGGAAGATAAATACGGCAGCGCACACGCAGCCAGCACTCGAGACACCAACAACCGCAGCAGGAGGAGATTAGATAGTCGCATGGAGAAGCAAGAGTGGCAGCTCCCCTAACAAGGCACTCTGGATCCTCACGGCGCTGTCTGACTGCCTGGACAGGTGTGCCATCCACAACAACGACGTGATATACATCCGAATGCCTCAGCCACCGTTCGAAGTCTCTGCAGCGAGTGTAGATCCCCACCGGGCAGACCAACAACAGGCTCTATCAGCGCAGAAGGACTACAGCAACGACAAAGAAGATGATTCCTTCCTTGCTGAAGTCGAGGATAGCTTGCTGCGCGATTCTACAAAGAGGTCAGGCCCAATGAACGAAAATAGCGACGACGGGTCGAGCGGATCTCCGACTTTGTTTTCGGCAAGCTTGGGCAATTCGCCCTTGCGGCCTACCCATTCGAGAACATCCAGCAATGGCAAGCAACGAGAAGCACAATATGGCTACCAACATCAATATATGAATGTACATCACGAAGACACATCTGCGCTGGCTCACCCATCCGCGTTTAGGCGAAAGCTTCGAGCTGCCCTTTTCTACTTGCTATGTAGCACAATACACGAAGGTGTCATATATAAAATAGCACAACGGACAACCTGGTCCACTGCGACTCTGTTCGTTCCATTTGAATTGCTCATATCGACCGCGCTTGCGGGTCTAGTGACGCTTTACATGCGGAAATCATCGAATCTACATCTCCAGCACACTATCGGTATACATGGGTTGCCAATGCTACCATCACTAGCTTGGAGGGAAAGCGCACCACTCGCTGCTTTGACGGTAACCGCTGCTGTACTCAGAATACTGAAGGATGCCTACTTGGAGGCGTCCATCAGTACGGCCGTTTCGGTGAGTATACGACAGGGATGTGGAAAAAGCTGCAAGAAGCTATACTAACGCTAGCGTCATTCATGTAACCCAACAGAGCTACATAGCACCGGCACTCTGCATCATTCTCCCTGTTTTATACCTAAACAATGAACTACCAAGAAATGGTTTCCTGCTCCTTGCAAGTATAACGGTACCTACTTTATACGGGCTAGCAATCACAGATCTGCACGTTCTGTCATCTGCAATCCTCTTGTCTATGACCTTTGTCTTCGTGGAAGCTGGTAAATTGGCTATAGCGAAGAAGTGGTTTCTAAGTAAAGGTGGTTCGCCCGTTGAAGCAATCTTCCAATATTTGCCGGTGAGTCTACAGTAAGCCCGAATAATAAACCGGGCTGACATAATTCATTCCCGTTTTTTTCTTTTACAGCCCGCTACACTGCTGGCCTTGATTTTCGTAGCCCCTATTGCAGCTACGATAGGCAAACATGATCGTCTTCCTTACCGCTGGCAATTCTTTTTTCTCTCACATCTTATCACATCTCTTCTCAATCAAATATCCACTCTAGCAGCAATAAATGCCTTCACATCGCCCGTGAGCGTTGCTTTGCTTACTGTCCCCAAAGGCTTGTTGGTAACTATCATCAACGGAGGAATTCTACAAGGACATCAGAGAGCTTCACATTCCATCTTCGTAACTTTTTGCATATCGACACTTATCTTGTGCCTTTCTACACCTGAGGTCCGGAATTGCTTTGTCGGTGAAAACAGGAATCATCTGCCTTCTTCCCTGAACAGCAAAAGTGAAGAAAGGTTTGAGGCAGAAGTATCTCGAGAACGGAGCGGGGTTTATCTTTCGCCAAAAGCAGTGCATTTTCTATCTCTCACTTCATTTCTTCCCATCGTCTACTGGTTCATCAGTCAGATTGTAAGCAGTCCAATCGATCTCACCTCAAGATTTCAAACCCTTCAATATTATACCCATTCTCCGACAGTAGATATAGTTATAGCATACTATGATGAAGAGATAGATAGAGTGCATGATACAATCGAAAATCTACGCTATTATCCATGGATTAAGAACCAGGATCCAAGATTCATCATCTATTCCAAAGCAGCACAGGAAAACGCCACCATGTCAGACGAGGAGTTCTTGACCAAAACTGGGGCGGATCAGGTATATCATCTCAAAAATAGGGGAAGGGAATCAGGAACATACTTGAGGCATATCTTGAGAAACTATAACGACTCTATCGATCCCAGCTTGGCGCAAGCTTACAGGCCTGCTGGCTTGGCAGATCATACAATCTTCATGCAACCGGTAAGCTACTCGTCGAGGGATTTTTCATTGATGCCTTCTACATATTGACAGCTTTATCTTCGCTTCATTGCTTGTTTCTTATCTTCATCTGTGAATGAACAGCACTTGGCGTGGGAATGGATAGCAAAAGAACGGTTGTGGTTATTCCAGCCGAATACTGGTTATCTACACTTTGCTCCTTACCTCAAGCTGGATTGTGGCAAGGATATGAATGGAAACGGCGATTTCCCAAGATTAAGGGAGATTTATAATATTTTCACCGAAGAGCTGTGCCCTCCTACTTTACAGTTGGGCGCATATTCTTCGCAGTTCGTCGTCTCGAAGAAACGTATTCGTAAGTTCTCTACCTTCCACTTTACTATTCTATAGGTTGCACGTGGGGAACCTCTCCATGTTTGGCAGGCTGCTTGACTGATGATTACGCTTTCTTGTTTGTCCGAATCTAGTGGCGAACGCATACCACAAATACCAGGCTATTGATGATGTGTTAGAAGCTGAAGCGGAGCACTGGATTCATACAGAAGGAACCTGGTGGAAATACCATGGAGAGTAAGTCCGCAAAAGAGAAAACTTAACCTGGTACAAGATCGTAGCGCCCATAAACCGGCCGCTGAACTTTCCACTCTTCAGACCTGGTCCAACAAATCCTTATTTCGGTCATGCTATGGAACGAGCCTGGCCTACTATTTTTGGCTGTACCAATCCAGCTATCTCCGATACGTGCGCAGGAGAGATTTATAATGTGACAGGTTGTCAGTGCTGTAAGTGGTCCTTCAGGTCTTCTCGCACATTTTGGATCGCCAGCTAACGTCAGACGGCGTACATTCCTCTCAAATTGCATAGTCGACTGATTGAAAATATAAAGGTAAATCAACTCAGTGCCCGATTGTTGCCCGGTTGCAAAATACGTAAAACTCCATACACGAACATACCATACGAAAGCAGCAGGGATATGTACAATTAATTAATCGTCAAATTAGTAATGTATGTCGTCGCGCAAATAGCAACATCGTTATTCGTTCACACACAGATGGACTACTTGTTGTCATACACGTCATACAAGATCCTTTTGCGTTACCTCTCCGTGTAAATGCCGCGTTATGCTATCCGCCGGGCATTGGGAGAGTCGTTGAGTGCGACATGGTCACACGATGTAGCAGTTTTCATACAAATGAAAAGTATTTTTGTGGGAGCATATGCTCCGCTTTTGCGGGCCAGAGAAGTTTCGGGCCTGCCAGTGATCTTGCGGTACCCCGCCACTATCTGCACTGCCGAGTCGCCACCAGTTCCTTCGCTTATTGGAAGCCGAGGGAGCTTGTTGACGGACCTGCTTTACGCCAACATTGCCAAGCCTGTATCGTACCTCAGATACCTCGTGCCGGGTGCACATCTAATCGTGTGCCAAAGGCCTAGCTGCAGTACGCGCTCGGGAGCTCAGCGCAACCTGCTTCAGGTCACCTTCTAAACAATACGGAAAGAGGGCATCAACCATCTGTGCCTGGGCGCAAGCGACAAAAGCAGCGAAAGCCACAAGTACAAGCAAGCATCAAGTTAGTAACGCTATGGCCACGCGGCAACTGAAAAGCAAGCCTGTACGCAGACCATCCGTCCATGTTCGACCAGCTATCATGGATGATCGACAATGAAGTGACTGACATCCCGTGCATGTGGTCCAGGTCTACAGGAAGCTCGTAGTAGTCGGAGACGGAGCATGCGGAAAGACAAGTTTGTAAGCTGTCGAAGAGAAGCTTCGACACTTATCGCCCGGTTGGACTCGATGCTCACTTTACTTTGTACATCGCAAACTGGGGCACCTTGAGGCTCAATGTCTACGTCAACGGCATGTTTCCTGTAAGGAAAGGCTTGATTTCCGGAGGTGGAACGTCTAGCACCGAACAAACTGACTCAAAATTGATCATCAGTCGGTTTACGAACCGACAGTATTTGAAAATCACACGAAAGACGTAATGCTGTGAGCTGTTGTTCCCTTGAGTGGGCTGGAAATCTTAGCCTGACCCGGAAGTCTCTTGTTAACAGTGAGGACCAGCTCATTGAGATGTCATTATGGGACACAGCAGGTATGCCGCATATTTTCGCAAATTCTCTTACAGTACCTCACCCGCTTGCACCTTCCAGGACAGGAAGAGTTCGATAGACTCCGGTCGCTATCTTATGCCGACACACATGTATGTAGACTCTCCCAAAACCTGATGGTCATTATGCTAGCTGATTGCAGTATACTTAGGTCATCTTAATTTGCTTCTCCGTAAGTAACGTCGCTACATCCCGCTTTAGCCAGACCAAAGCTCAATACGCCGGATTCTCAAACGACCGCAGGTGGATCAACCGTAAGCCGCTGCCGTGTACTCCTTTAACGATGGCTAGAATCTCATTGTCTGCGTCTCCAAAGATCCTCGCTGGATAACGTGGAAGCCAAGTGGCTGGATGAGATTCACGAGCACTGTCCTGGTGTCAAACTATGTCTAGTAGCCTTAAAATGCGATCTTAGAGAAGAGCCATCAACGAAAGAAAGGCTTTCAAGGCAAGGAGAAGTGCCGGTATCATACGAAGAGGTGCGAAACATATTTATACTGCATGTGCACAATGCAGAAAGCGTTCTAAGTTTTGGTTCCCCCCCAACTTGGCAGGGTCTAGCGGTAGCACGCCGTATACGAGCTTCAAGGTATCTCGAGTGCAGTGCAAAGCACGGTAGAGGTGTGAACGAGGTATTCCAGGAAGCTGCCAAGATTTCAGTAAAGGCCCCTACAAAAGGGCAAACACGGACAAGCGTGGACGAGGATAGACATGGCGGAAGCCGACTCTTCGGATGCTTTAGATGGTAGCACACACTATGTCCTTGAGATACCATAGTAATTGGTCCATGTAGCAGTTTTCCCAATATCCGTTGTTGTTAAATATTTGCGCCACCAGCACTGTTTACCTTAAGGGCAGGCTTTCGTTTGGGACCGCTACGAGGTCGCGTAAAGTCGCAATATGGTACCAATGAGGGGCTTACAGGCCTTCTAGCCTATGACTACTATGGAATTCTAGCTGACGCGCAGGCACTCCAAGCCAAATTTAGCCTTCTAAATTCGGACATTTCCCTGCGGCCAATACCTCAGCATGCGATGTGGCATGCGAGCTCTACTCTGCGGCATCATACTGTTACAATAATTACAAAACGAGCAGCTGAGACTTCGATATTGATTACAAGGATTCCTGCTCGCTGCTCCTGCCGCCTGCTTGGCTGCTCGCCCTGCCATTCCCTCGCCCTATACCTCCAGATGCCGAGACTAGTATCGGTAGCAGCAGAAAGGATAACGATTCACAATGCAAGCATGGAAGACAGTAGCAGCACACTACCTTCCCCTGCCTGCTATAGAGGAAGACGAAGAGCTCCGCTACTCTCATGACAGTGGCAGCTCTCATACTCCCGCTGGTCCACCATACGATGAACTCATGCATCAGCTGGAACAAGGGCCAAGCAAGTATCCTCCAGACCTGAAGAACCGGGCCAGTCAGGGTTCGCAGTACAGCTCGCCTAGACGGTCAAGAGTAACATACATCATCGTTGTGTTGCTCGGAACAGTGATTATCCTGACGCTTCTGCTCGTTGCTTCGGTGTCTGGTTCCATCGTGTCTGGCTCAAGACCTCCCAGAGTGGCGGAAATAACGAAAGACATCACAACCGGAGCGTCAACCGATAACAATGCAACAACCCATGAGGCGCTTACACGGCTAAGAAAAGAAGGATGGTTACCAATCGATGCGAGTCGCTCATCACCATTTGTGTCAGCGCAGCGGTCACTTGTCCCGTTGGCCTCGCAAAAGCAAACATCTTACGCATGTGCAGAGCAATGGATAGCCAAGGGAGAACTCTGTAACGGAATCAAATCGAAGAAGGGTACATTGAAGAACAGCGAGATTGATATTGTTTGGACCTGGGTTACTGCCAACGATCACTGGACGGGTTGGAGAGAACGAATGTCCGCGCATAATCGTCGCTCTCGCCGACGCACTCTCGACGTACTGCGAGGGATCGCTTCAGACGCCAAGAAGAATGCCAAAGACAAACACTTCCGGTCCCATGACCAACTTAGATATTCACAGCGATCCATTGTGAAGAACCTACCGTGGGTAAGGAAGTTGCACCTACTGGCCAGCGATCTGCCCGCTTGTGATCCATCCGACCCACATTGTACCAATACCTACGAAGACAGAATTGGACAGATACCAGATTGGTTGGATGACAAGAGCCTCAGGAAGGAGGGAAGCACCTTTGACCTGCAGCATCATTGGGACCTGTTCAAAGCGGACGATGAGGATGCAGAAGCTTGGAGGGCTAGAAACCTGCCCACATTCGACAGGTGCGTCCTTTCAGTTAGGTACACACGTTCTGCATCAATTGACCTTCGGATGTACCAGTCTCGCCATCGAAAGTCAATTACCGAATTTGCGTGGCGCAGCCGAGAACTTTTTGTACATGAATGATGATCTCTATATTATTCGAGTAAGCTGCAAACTTACCTTTCGTGTACTCGACATGTGGCTAAAATCTACCTCGCAGACGATGTCACCTGCCGATTTTGCATCGCCATTGTTTGGGCAGGTATTCCGTATACAGAAGGATCTAAGCGTGGGAGGAGAGGCTCCGGGTACTTCGAAGCAGAGAGGCGATGGCGAATGGCCTGGTATGACTTACAGTACCTGGCTACTCGATCGCAGGTTTGGTGTGAGGCAGCGATCGTACCTTGTCCATCAAGGCAAAATGCTTAGTACTCCTTTACTGGATGAGGTGGCCTCCATATGGGCAGAGGAGCTCAAGTCCACGGCTGAAGTGCGCTTCCGCGGTACCTCCCCCGAGGTCAACATGCTGTTCCTCAATACGTATTACCTTATTGAGAAGCACAGGGAAGCTCTGCTATGGTCGTATTTCGTTGCACGAATGGACACACGCCGGCAAGGGCAGTACTCAGCCGAGGACCGTCATGCTATAGGAAGAGATCTCGGCATGAGCGTACAAGACGGACAAATGCTCGTGACCCGACCCACTCGCCAGTCTTACGAAGGACAGTCGGCGCATGATCTTCACATAGCGGCACATCTGTATCCAGCACAACGAACACCTTACCATTTCAGCTCGATGAATGGCTATGCGTTCATGCCTCTAGGCCAGCCTTCTTCCAGATGGCCAGATCTAGAAGGTACCACAGTAACCCCGGAGAAACCTTGGCAAGTCTGCAATGTCTCCCTCGTGCTCTGTTTTGGATCGCAAGATTACTTCAAGCCGAACTTCGTTGGCGATGTAACTAGTCAATCGCTCTTCAAGCGGATGACATTCGACCGACCTGAATGCGGAGATTGTGCCATTGCAGCGATACTTGCCCATAGTCAGAAAGGCCTTGAACCATTCTTACCGGCGGCTCACGGACCGTCCGCTTCGAGTCCTTTCGATCCGAAACATACGACAACACCGCCGCCTCTCCTGGGAAGTTGGAACAAGTCGTGGGAGGGAACAGACTTTACCATACGAACAGTACTTGGAAACTCTGGCTGGAATTTGCGCGAGTATACTGTCAGATTACTGCAGCGATACTCGTATGTAATAGGTGAGCATTCCAAAAAGATGGAGGAGCGTAAAGCGGGTATTGATCCCCGTGCAGGTGGCACGCCTTCACGTTTCATTGGTTTGCGCCGGCCTCTCGAAACGATCAAAGTGCTGCGCGAGTTGAGGGAGAGTATGGAAGACCCCGATGGGCCAGTAAGTTGTACTGGAGCGAACAAGAATCATTACAATTCTGATATATTCATGACCAGGCTCTGATCGCGCTGAACGATGACATCCTGAAGACATCGTATGTTGCAGTTATAGACGCTAATTTAGCCGAATGGCATGAGTACATGTGGCCCAATGCTACGGCTTACGAGCTCACTCAGGTATAAGAAGTGGAGCATTATTGTAAAGAATTCGTCCACAGTAGAAGTCAATGAATGGACATTAGTCTGGTAGGTAGTATAGCATGTATCGCTGACAGTGCGATTCCGAGAAGTAGATTGTTCAATCCTAGCATTTTCAGAGCATCGTAGTAGCCTGTACTCTACTCTCGTTGTTGGATCAATAAAATTACCATGTCCAGCTGTCACGTGCCGAAACTTAATCGTCTGCTGAGTGCCAAAATCCTGCCTCGACGGGTTCTACCTTTCCATCTCTCACCACATCTTCCCGGGGAAGTGTTAAGATGCCGGGAAATAACAAAGTTAAGACTGCCAAACAGCTGCAAGGTGTGTCTTGAGGTGCTCTGCTCCTGTGACTGGAGCAGACTGCCACAATTGAGCTTTTTCGCTGAACATGCGGTGGCTACTTGTCATAGGCAAGAAAGGGAACGGCAAGAAGGATCTCCATCCAGAAAGCAGACGTGTGAAGCAAGCGGCTCGTGTTGAGCTACGTACGAAGCGTGTTACTGGGGTTAGTCTCCCTTGCTTTCGCTGTGGCAACATGCATGCTGATCATGGAACGCTTGTTGCGCAGGACAAGAAGGACCGTCTGCGTGCGGAATCGGAGAAGAGTGCGCTTATGATTATGCAGAGGAGCTTCCGTTACCTCGACTGCAGCTGACCCTTCGAGTACACCGACAGTTGACCGCTTACTGTGGTTCATCCGAGAGCACGAAGCCGAAAAGACTGTTTTGACGGTAGAGGAGCTACATGAAGTCGCTCAACGGTATCTGGCACGTGTAGATGATGAACTCGAGGAGGAGACGAAGCAAAGACGTGCAGGTCGGCCCAAAAGCAAGAGACAGTTGGAGCTGGAAGCAACCAAGGAACGCGAGGAGTACCAGTATGCTAAAGAAGGACTCGGTAAGCAGTATAGGACGCACTCTCTATCTTTCTCGTTGATAGCTAAGGCTTGGAAATAGTGATGCCGGATCTCACGGACGCTGAAAGTGTGCAATCTGCGAGGTATTGGGATGAAAACCTGCAAGGTAATGCGGGATACTATAGGTAAGGGCTCTTTGGGCAGCACGTGCTTGGAATACCTGCCTGATTGACAATGGAATCGCAATCTGCAACAACAGCCGCATTCGACTGGTGCGCGTCTTCAAAGGAGAAAGTGAGCTTGCTGTCGAACAGAAGGGTGAAGCCTTAGGTCCAAATATGAAAACCGAAATTGAAAAGGGATTGCAAGATTCAGAAATAGAGGAAGCGGTAATGCAGGAATGATCGCCCCTAAGCGAGTAGACGGCGTGCATGAACTGTAGTATTGTGTCGTTGTATCATCAACTAGGAAGCCATGCTGATCAAGCACGCGTGGTGCTATACGCTTGCTATTCACTTGCAAGGAGATTATCAGGGCGTGATCGGCGTTGTTCCATCCTGGAAAGTCTCCAACAGTATGCATGCTCAGATGTCAACGTAATACACCATCAAGGCGGCGATTGGGCCTCTCTCCAAGATCTCTAGAACATGTCTGCTCCAGGTCCTGGCTATCCAGCGCCGGGGTCGAGCATCGGCGGCGCAACCAGCGCTGGACAGGCAGGCCAAGGACAGCATGTACCTAGCAGGCGGGCCCCTTCGACATCCAGTATTGCGTCAAGCAGTGGCACTGCTTACTCTTCCGCCCGCGGAAGCCTCGCTGCATCAACTGGAGGAGCGAAAGGCGGAGGCATGGCTGCCCATCTGGAGACTACAGTTACGAAGTTGCTTGTCGCGACCAAGCAGCTACTGGAGGGATTGACAGATTGGAGTCAAGGCAGAATCACTGAAGAACAAGTCAGTGATATATACGTTCGCCTGGGCAATTGCTTTAATGCGGCAGTTGCCGCTTTCACGAAGGAGGGCATCAGTATGAGGTACGCTGGTCACGAGTAGCATGTGTAGGTTTGAGCAGAAAGACCGCAGGCGACTGATCAATTCAGTGATAACTACAGGGATCTAAAAGAAGTTCCATCACTGTTGCGAGTCCGGCTGGAAGACGCCATCAATGAAGAAGCTTCTCGTGAAACCCTCAACAAGCACTTACCGAGGATACGTCCTATCGTGCTAGACCTCTTGCGCGGCTTGCGACAGAAGCAGGAGCAACATGCCGCAATGGTAGCCGCCTCGGCGCATACAACAGAAACGGCCTCGACTTCGCCTACAGAAGCTGTACCACAATACGGGAGACGGCCGTCCGGCACTAGTATACATACGCCGGCGGAAACTGTGGCGTCAACGAGCAGGCACACCGCACAAACCATATCCGCTAATCGCTCGCGCGAAGATCTTGCCGTGGTGAACAACAACACGAATGGCCGCATTAGTCCGGCGATCAGCGTTATCTCATCGAACCCCTCGTCTCGCCCATCTAGCCGTAATGCACAGGGAGGCAGACAGTATACGGACACTAAAACCCCCTCGGAAGGCTCGTACCCTAGTCGAAGTCCATACGAAGAGAGTACACGAAGATCTTCTGGTTCGCTGCGTAGGCCGGGCTCCATGCTGAAGTCTTCTAGCTCTTCCTCATCCCTACGGCCCACCCATACAGAGACACCACCGCCAGCATTGGCTTTACCACCAGTGCCACCGCAAGGCAACTCGCGGCTAGAAGACCGTGGGGTCCTTCCTTTTCCCGTACCGGAGCATCACTTACAGCCGCCTCGAGACGATCTCAGCGCCACCCCGCCCGTCATTCGAATGTCGGCCCCGCCAGAGTCGCCAGAACCTGCCCGCATGCAGCCGACACCTCATCCTCCATCTATGTCTCAGCCATCCTTCTTTGCAACGCCTCCGCGTAGTTCCCTCCGCCCAACGAATTCCATCAAGAAGGAGGTGAATGACGCTTCCCTGGAAGCCTTGAAGAAAGCCGACCCTCTGGCGCGCAGGGCGAGCAAAAGATTTTCGGCATATACTTTCAACAAAATATCGTCTTCGACGTCGATAGCAGGTAGCCCTTCTAGCACCTTTCAGACTACCTTCCCTCCTACGCCTAATAGAAGCAACGGCATCGAGCGCGATAGTTCAGCTCGAGACTTCGTCAATTCGGGAGGCCGTATGGAGCCACGTACTCCTGAGCCACCAGAAGAACCGCAGCGACGGAAACCGAAAGGCAAGAGTAGCCCGAAGTTACGGCAGCGCGATGCACCGGAGCCACCTGTGCCAGCGCTGCCGCCCATGAGTGCTCTCTCAAAATTGGGTTTGACCGCTGAAGGTGGGTGACAAGACCACCGCATTGCGACGCATTCTAACGTACTTTTCGGTAGATCCCCGTAATACGCCACGCAAGAAGCGTGTGTCCATGGTGACGGAGGAGACGGAGGACCAGCTCGCTGCGGATGGGAACGAGCGACCTGCAGACACTAGTCTGACTAGTCCGCCTACCCCACCCAGTAAGGCAGAGGCGCCTGCATCGGACGGAGAAATCAAGCGAGTCGACCGAAGCGGATCAGCTGTATCGATGGCCTCGTCGGCCTCGCAATACTCTGGGCATGACACAGAAACCGGGTCCGGAGTCAGACGGCCGTCTGTCAATCCAGGGGGGTCGACCTCGCACCGGAAGGTTGTGTTTCTTCAGCTTGGCAGAGATATGAAGAAGGCAATACTCGATACTACTACGCCACCGACATTCGCTGCACTTCGCATGTTGTTCACCGAGCGCTTTGCGTATAACCCAGGTTTATCCGATTTCCCAGCCATATATCTTCGTGACCCCAATAGCGGTGTACAGTACGAGCTTGAGGATCTGGAAGAGCTCAAAGATCATACAGTCCTGAGCCTGAATATCGAGCGTGAGTTCTCTATACATTAGCGCTCGAAGCGGATACCATGCTGAAGTTCGTCTCTTTTCCCGATGAAGCCTTGGATCAAGTAAAGCAGCATATAGATGAAGGACTGGCGAGCCTTGCTCGCGAACTGAAGGATCTTAAGGTGACGATGAGCCGCAGAATGTCCGTAGCGGCTCCTGCAGCTCTACCACCGCCCCAAACTCTTATGCATAGCCCGTCTCAGACTCTGTCTCCTTCGATAAGAGGCGCTGTTGGCGATGCTCTCGTCCCGCCGGCTGCTGTGGATATCCCTCCGATGCAGCGTACGGCATCTACTACTTCAGTTACAAGCCCTGACCCGAATTCAGAGGTGAAGGCAGCACCCGTAGCTGTCTCAACCGGAAAGGTCGGTGCTCAAGCACGTATCCGGGAAGTGAGTACCGAGCTACGTAACAGCTACGATGAGGTTCAAAGTGTGCGAAGAGAGCTGGGTGCGCTTCGACAGGTATACCTGGATTTCCGAGCGGAAACGGCTGGGGTATTGGCGACTTTAAAGAGTCAGACTACGCACGTCAAAGAGATTGCGGGCAGCCAGATCGCAGGGGAACGAGCATACATAGATGAAGGCAAAGGAAAGCTAGACAATCGAAGTCAGGATCTGCTCACAAAGATCGAGGAGCTGCAGGATACTATCGACGATCTGAAGAATGATGTAGTGAACCGTAAAATCAAGCCAAAACCAAGACAGATGGAAGCCATTCAGAAGTCAATCACCGCAGGCGAGGCGGGTCTAGACAGCCTCGGACAATATATAGCTACTGTCAAACCGATGTGGAAGAAAACGTGGGAGGCCGAGTTGCAGAATATTGTGGATGAGCAGCAACTGCTTAATCATCAAGAAGAACTCCTTGCGGATTTACGAGCAGATCATGAAAATGTGGTTACGGTCTTTGAGCAAATACAGCAATATGTTACTCTGCAAAACACAAACAAAATCAGGAAGCCTGAATTTAGGCCACCATCGCCCGAGGAGGGTCATCAAGGTTTGCGGACAGTGATGCTAGAAGTTAAAGGTGTTGCGCCAGCCTCGGACAAGCGCATGAAAGCTATTGAGATGGCAGAGAAGATTCGACACAAAGAGACGCTCGAAAAGTCGGATGAGTTTGCTCAAGAACTGAGCGGTTTCGTTGAGGGCAAGATGCTCAAGAAGACTGGTGAGACTTAAAAACTCTGAAAGTTGTAATGTGAGAAAGCTGACGTTGTGTCCATGCAAGGCGGCGCCGAGGAGATAGAACGGATACGACAGATGAAGAGTGAAGCTTCTTTGCGAGCTATGTTCAACCAGACTGCATCAACTACTCCAAGTACACCGCCGCCCATTCCGCCTATGCCAGCTGAGGTGGCAAACCCTGGTTTGGGTCTCAGTACAAGCATGCCGGTCGAGCTCACCGGCACATCGACGCCGATTACGCCTATCTCGCCTGCGCCTTCGGTAGTCCCGCGTTTGCCCCCTGCCATCAAGATCGACACCGATACAGCACTTTCTATCGCAAGCGAAGGCGCTGCGGAGCATTCGCAGGCAAGCAGTCTTGAGCCGAGCCCGACTTTCAGCCTCCCTGAAGATATCGATCCTGGGGAAACTGTAGAGTGGAAGCTTTCATAATTGGCCTCTGCCAGAGCGGAACGGTTCGGCCATAGTAGAACCTCGTCTTGGTGTTATTCTCTTAGCGAGCTTGATTAGCTGCAAGCCAATCTATGTCGAGGCCTTGTTGCATCATAGAGTTCAGCCTGTACCGAAACGCTTCGAGCCAACGATCTGCCATACCTTCAAAGACCATGTTGAGCTCTTTGCGTCCGGTTGAGGGACTGTCCGAGCCATGAAAAGCGTTTCGTGTATCTGAGAACGATACCTGGATCAGCCCTGTTCCGGATGACCGGATTGCTGAATACCGACCACTAATGCCGAAGCGTGCCCTGAGTGTCTCAGGTCGTTCCCACTGCCCTTTGTATACATGAGTGGGCCCTATCAGGGCTCTCCAGTCCGCGATGGCATTCTCTTTGCCCAAAGCTAGTGCCATGAAGGGTTCCGACATGGCAAGGACCAGTCGAGGAAAGTAGAAGCGTCCTGTTTGGGCGTTAAATCATTCATACGAAATCCGAGGAACAGTACATTTCTCGCCTTTCACCTTTGTGCTCCGCATAGAATTTCTCTGCTTCTTCGGTGGTCCAGTGCATTCGGCGGGATTGGCAGATCTACAGTTTAGGAGATACGAAAAAAGGAATGTCAGAAAAATAACGGATTTCGCGAACTTCGATGTCGTACATCAAATCCATTGGCTTTGATCAATCTAAAGTTAATGATTTAACGAGTACCGTATCAGCTTTCCCCGGGACTTTATGGGCTCAGTATATCCCCCCTACTGACCGTAAAACTTGGGACACCTGCGGTGCACAGGCATACAAGGAAGGCTTGATCAGGCCAAGGGTTATCTCGTAAGGTATTTTTGAAGATGCGTTGGCCATTGTTTGATTGATTGGTAATGTACCTAGCAGAGGTGAAAGGCTGTATATGTCTCGGCTCAAGATCTGTCACAACCTCGATCGTTCGGATGAACGAGCTCTTCTGTACTACCTTTGACGTTTACTGCCAGCCAACCAGCAGTCGATGTTACACGCGAAGCCGAAAAATTATGGCGAATCTTACGAAGCTGCGGACTTTACTGAGGAAGACTTTACGAGCGAGCTTGCTGAACTAAGCCTGCGCAATCAGAGAAAACAGATACGCCATGAGCTAACTGACCCGTTCGTGGAATATACGAGGGATATGATAGTTTTCGACTTATTCTCGGTTGTTTATGAGCAGGTACAACCGAATACACTCTATTGCATCCGATGGTCAGTTCGTTAAGACAGTAGCAGCTATTTACCCTGACTTTCCGATCGTCCGTAAGTTTGGTATCAGTATGTGTGATGTATGCTAGCTTAGCTGAGTCAAGCATTCAGCTAACCTGAGATGCGGCGCTTGGTATGTCGAGCCGGCTAGCTGCAAGGTAAGCTGACTTCTGCCTGACTCGCATGTGCAGTTTTGGCTGAGGGGGACGGAGATCAGGAGGTCCAGTGTGATGCCTACTTCAAGTCTATGGACGGCCATGCTGGTGAATGGAAGTTTCCACTGCGCAGGCCAAATCTGCCATTCTTAGAAGTGATCCTTCAGTCCGGCGGGTAAGCTAGAGTGTTTAACACGAAACTGTAGGCTTCTCCAGAACTAAGCTATCTCTTTCTTTAGTGCTGTTATTGTAGACTCCACTAGGCGCGGCAAACGTTTTCCTGATGCGCTATCGAAAACCATCCCGATCTGGTGTGCCGTTATTAACCGAGCTGCTTTCAAGAGATCAAATGGAGAACTGCCTTGGTCCGCTGACGACCTCGATATACACACTGCTGCAGCATCGGTTGGCGATTCCGAGAGAGATCAGATCAGGTCGAAATTGGATAACTGGGCTTCCGAGCTGGCGGTGAGCATGGGTTTCCGCCATGTTGCTCTCCTCTCTTTCTTTTGCCGCTGTCAGCTTATTACCTTCACTTAGCAATCCTCATATAGTCTTCCGCATTTACGTAAACCACTCCGTCCACTTCATATTTCCCCATCATCTCGATTACCGCAAGACAGTTTAGAAGCTAAGCAATTCGAACATTTCTATCCCGTCATCTGTCTCTCGGCCAGTAGATACACATCCGGAGGCTCGTCAGAGAGGCACGGCAGTTTCAATTATGTTCCTGGTTCGGGTGATGATCACGAAGGATGGGTACCCATGGGATTCGGACCTCAGCTCTTCTGGAAGCACAAGGAAGAAATTTTAGCTTGTAATAGGGATGAGCTATATGGAATGATGGAAAGTCTGGCTATCACTGCTACGAAAGCAGGATCGGAAGGGGCCCAGAGACAGAATGCCGGAGAAGCTCCACAAAGGACCTGGATTGTCGACAAGTTTATCGGATATCAGCTCACCTCAGAAAGCGCTCTTAAAGATGACGACCCGATTAAACTAAAGTTATACATAGGTACAAGCTGGTCAAGCCACAACACAGGAGAAGAACCTGTCTTTGCTGTACCAGCAGACCCAAAGAAACACCTGCAGTATTTCTCGATGCAAATAGAGGAAATTGAGCAGAACGTTGCACAGGCCCTCATGCAGTGTCGCCCGGTTGAGCTTGTCTGGCAAGAAGACAATACTCCGAATGAACGAGATTTCGGCATCGGAATCTTACTCGTCGCGTTGTGTGAGTTCGATGTCTCCAAATATGTGTCTCTGCTTCATGGCTGATCGCTTGAATACTCGAATGAGCTCAGCTCTCCATTTCGCTGAAGTGAATGACGGAAAGGGGTATGTGGGTACCATACTAGCAGAGAATATTAGTATGTGGACGTACGTATCCAACGCGACTTTGGCGACTGTACTAACTGTATACCGTTTTGTTCTCATTTGGACAGGTAAAGCTACAGTCTCGAGAAGGCTAGAATGGATCGTTAGCCTATCCAAAGGGAAACTGAATCCCAGCAAGAAGATCCTCAAGCGCGTGAACGACTACCTCTTCTCCAGATAAACTCTAACTAATATCGGCACAGTCATTGCGGGTCGTACTAGCGGAAAGGCATAGCGGAAAGGCAGTATATCTGCACTACCGCGTATGGAGGAAGTATCATGGGTGGTTCTATGGCCTATCCCCTCTATATTACTGTATCTATTGCAATAACAACAACGAATTTCTACACTGCACTGCTTTTCATCCATGCAGCCAAAACTGAGAAAGAGCTTTCTATCTCTCTAATGTAAAGATACAGAATCTTGCGTGGGTGTGGGTACTGTACTTCTTCCGCCTGTGTTGCGGCAATGGGCCAGAGTAAAGCCCGCGTGTGGTCGTGTATGCTACACAGCTTATACTGACGTCATGTTGTAGTGTGGATGTCCGTCCGTGCATCTGTCATTCGGCATTGCGGTTTGGACTGCCGACAGGCGGGACCACCGCTGCACATTTCTTCGTTTGTGTACTCTCGGAGGTATCTTCTGACACGCCTGGAATTGTGTCGTCATTCAGCGACCGAAATGAAAATGGAAATGTATCCAGCTCGTGGACGACACTCACCATTGCTCTGTTCTGGGCTTTGAACACTCTTTCCTTCGTGATTCTGGTGCGTGCTATGCATGCGGTCGTGCTCTTCGCGGAGTGCGTGTACATCCGGTACGGTCTCTGAGTGTACGAAGGTAGGTCGAAGTCCTAGATGGAGGACACTCGGACGCGGGTGATGATGCGGCTGGCCTTTGCTCTCGTCATCATGCGCATTCAAGTGAACTGTGCCTGCAATGGCGAAGTAGCAGTCTTGTATGTCACTGGGTTCGTCTGTATGAGCGATCGGAAGGGTGTGTGACGGACGTCAGTGGTGTTACCGAAGTGGAGTACGTGCAGCCGCAAGAAAGGTAGCGGACGTGTGCCAAATGCGAAGTGTCTTACTAACCTCGTAACTCTGGCTGTAGCTGCTGCGGCTGCTCGGCTGCAGGCGTCACACTGACACAGCCCGGCAACGGGCTGCTGGGTTTCCGGCTGCATATCCAGACCTGGCGCGGACTGGCACGTCCCTCGAACTGCAGCATGTCTGTGGTCCGGTAATGTGCGCGAGGGGCGCTCTTGGCCAGCCCGGCGGCGAGGTGTGCGCTGCTGGACAGCGTGGAGGGCGGCGTGTCCAGCTCGTCGCTGCTGCTGCTGCTGCTGGTCGACGCCTCCCTGTCGAGCCGGGGTGCGCTGAAGAAGAACGACGGGGCCCCGGCTGCGTGCTTGGTGTCGTCGTCCATGTCGAACGTGTCCGCCGTGTCCAGTCCGTGTGCATCCGTAAGCCGGGATGCATGTCTCGCCCTGCGCGAGGATTGCTGAACGACAGCCGTCGCTGCAGGTGCGGCTGCGTCACTCGCCGGGCGCTGAGCATGGCTGCAGGTGTGGTCCATGGTGTGAGGCAATGCAATCTGCAATGCGAGCAGGTGCAGCGATGGTGCAGAGCCAATCCACGCAGAATCCAGCGTGCAAATCCATCAATCCATCAATTCGTGACACTTGTTGCGACTCTAAAAAACTGTAAATCTTGCACCGGCAACTCTCGATCGCGTGATTGACGGCAAGGAGGAGTCTGCCGGTGGCGACTCTGCAGATCCGTGACTCCGAGCTCCGAGGGAATTAGGAGGGATCTGCAAGGATATACGAGTCCGTCGGGTTGTTCGGAGTCACCGCACACGAGAAGCTGAGTAACAGTGATTGCGAACAGGTATATGATGGAATGGGGGAAGATCAATCCTCCCAGCAGTGCGAAAAAACCTTATACGATACATGGTGATTGGAGGAGCATAAACGGAAAGGAAAGAACGAAAACTACAGTTTTTCTTGCTTTGTTGTTTGGACTACCAACCTTTTTTGTGTCTGACCGTATGCTACTGAAATGCGAAATTCTCATCTGAATGCTACCAACCCTTCTAGTGCTCTGAATGTTTCATCATCGATAATGCCCGAACACGGGAGCAGCCGCTGTGACATATCGCGATTATGTCAATCTCTGCTGCCTATCTTGCAGCTCTTGCTCTGGCCTTCTCAGCTTGCAAAAGACCTTCTAATTCCTTGACCACTTCCGACATGCTAGGCCTCTGAGACGGCACTTGAGCCCACATCTTCTCCACGAGATCCAAAATCTCTCCACCCCACTGTCTCCTCATCGTGGCAGTAGACGGTCTCATGTGTTTCTGTCCTACCTCTTGATAAATGGCATGCTCGTTCATGCCTTCAAACGGGTATCTCTTCTGACTCAAATGCCATTGCAAGCATTCCCAAAACACCATAGCGGCTGAATAGACATCCACTTTTTCGTTGTATCGGGGATGAGGAACCCATAGCTCGGGTGCCTGCCAGTTGACAGTGCCAACGAGCGACTTGATAATGGATCTCGTAGAGTTCTTGACCCGTGCCAAACCAAAGTCGGCAATCTTTGCTACACCTTTGGCAGTCACCAATACGTTGCTAGATTTCATATCGCGATGAATTGTAGCAGGCTTGCGCTTGTGAAGGTATTCGAGTCCTCTTGCGATATTGAGCATGATTGATAGCTGTTGAGTGGCATATACGCATGCACAAGTCAGCACTCCTATAAAATCGCCTTTTTCAGTCGTGGCTTCTGGAAGAGCCCACTCACGATCTTCTCCAGAGGTGGAGCAGGGGTATTCCGAATATAATCAAACAGATCCCCATTGGAGCATAGTTCCGTAACAATCGTAACTGGAATATCACCCTGACTAGGAATGCTAACTCCAATGAAACGAACGATATTTTCATGCCTCAGATCCCTTAGTAGACCCAGTTCTTTGATATCATTCTCAGTTAAATGACCTCTGATATCAGCAAGAGCAACCTTGACATTCCTATATCTCCCTTCATAGACATCTTTGAATCCACCGCTTCCAATCTTCTCTCCTCTTTTCAATTTATCAGGATGAATCTCCTTATCCAGCAAATTCAGAGACTCGAGATCCAGTTCGAGGTCATTGTCTTGTCCATCGCCACTACCTGGCGGAGTATCAGGTCGAGGCGAATGGATCAATTCAGCTTTGCTCTTTGGTGATTTGAGGAGAAGTGGCTTTTCTCGACTAGCCTTATCGTAGGATTGTCTTTTATTGCTGAGCTTGGCCAAAGCTTGGGTCTTGGTCTCTTTACGAGCGGCTCGAGTCGTAGCGTCTGACCGTGGGGTAGAGGAAATGGTTGGAGACAATTCGACTGATGTTGCGGAAGATACGCTCTCCATAGAGACATCCGCAGGTTCGAAATCGGCATCGCCCTCTGAATCGTCCTCGTCCTCCTCTCCCTGAGCGGTATCATCAGGGTCCGAAGGAGCAGATTGTTCCGACTGGTCGGCATCCGCATCTCTATCGTTCGCATTACCACGCTCCAACCTCCAGTCAAGAAGAGCAGTCGCTAAGTCTGCCTTGGTGCCTTCGACATCCAAATCGCGTTCCTGGCACATCTGCACCAGAGCATCACGTCGAAGTCTGAGTAAGCTGGTCTTGGTAGCAGTCGATAGATCGATGGGGTCTTCATGTTCCTCCTCTGCTTCCTCGTCCTCGTCCTCCTCATTGACATCAACGTCTCCATGCTCTACTACAGATTGTTGCTCGTCCTGCTCGTCATCTTGCAGCTCTTCAGGTTCATCTACGAGCTCATCATATTCTTCCTCCTCCGAGAGTTCAAGTACACTGTTTCTTTTCATCGCCGCTCGACGCGGCAGAGAGACTTTCCTAAGTCTGTACTCGCGATTGGCGATACCTTCAACTTCTTCGTCGTCTCCATACCCAGCTGAGCTAGCAGCAGAGGCAGTAGAGACATTGCGACGATGTCGTGTGCGGCGTGCAATCGGCGTAGGAGCGTCATCTTCATCCTCAGGGATTGAAGTCCGGCTCGTGTTCCGTCGAACCATGGGCACTGTATGACTCCCATGATGGCGATTTTCCTTCTCTGCATCGGAAGATGACATGGCTGCGTTGGGCTGCCGCAACTTGCCAGACCTGAGTCTACCAGGTGTCTTCTCCGTTGCATTGGCAAACTTGGGTCGACCTAGACCTACTCCAGAAGCGGTTCGACGGCGTCGCTGCTGAGGAGACGAATGCTGTGACGAGACAAGACGGCTTTCGTTATCAGAGGATGATGAATTGCTGCTTGATGAGTCGGCGAACTGGTTGAACGACCTAGACCGACCATTGCGATCTAGCAGTGCGCCGTGAGGAGGAGATGACGAGGTAGGCAGGGACCTGTATTGTCGCTTCGGCGAAACTTTTCCCGATGCGCTATTAGCATTTGCGGATGTCCGACGCGTGCCGTGTCGCGTTCCAAGCACTTGGGTTCCAGAGGAGCGCCGCTTAGGCGAGATTTCCTTTTGGCTTTCTTCGCTATCATAGTTCACTGATTTATGTGTAGCCTTTTCTTCAGCTTGTGCGCCCCTGTTATCCAAGATCATCTTTACTAGCATATCCTTGGTAAAATCCGATCGATCCTGTTCATCGTCCTCGTGCTGAAGTCCGGCAACAAGCCGCAGTAGAAGCACCTTCCGGAGCCGATGTAGTTGCGGCACTGAAGCCTCGTTCAGCAGATATACATCTTCTTCTTCTTGCTTTGTTTCCTCGCCATCCTCGTATTGATCTTCGTCGTCCTCTCCATTCTCTGTAATCTCGTCAAGTGACATTTCCGCTATGCTACGTTCAACGCAGTCGGTATTGTTGTTTCTATCAGTACGATGATTCTTCCTCGCCTTGTCCGGATGCCGCTTGTAAGGAGCTGCAGACGTGGAGGCAACTGGCGCATCTTCCTCATCGACCCCATCGTCAGCGCCTTCATCCGTTTGACTGGCAGGAATACCGAGTTGTTCGATTTGTCTAGCAAGCGACCGCGTTCTCCGGATAGGCTGTAAAGACGAGAAGCTATACTCTTCTTGTTTGCCAGCTGTATGCCGAGCCGAATCGCAATGCTGTGACTTGGCATCGGACGAAGTCCGCCGCGAGGAAGACTGAATCTTTGCTTCCCACGGACGACCTTTTCTGTCGTCACGTTTCCGCTTTCCATTCATACTTGAGGATAGCCCATCGCGTTCTGCAGATAGTGGTTCAACCATTGCAGGCGAGTTGGACTTGTCAGAGTTACCGGAAATGCCCATGGTATTGACTTTTCGGATCATCTTGCCAGCAAACCGGCGAAGCCCAGCTTGTATTGTAGATGTTGCCCGAGCTCCGTTTGCACGGTGCCTGGAAGAGGATGAAGAAGTGGAAGTAGCAGCCGAGGAATTATTGTATGCGAAGGGATTCGGAGCATCTGGGCGGACTTGAAAGCCGCGTCGACCAGGCAGGAATTTGACGGGAGAAGGAGGGAAGCGGTTGTTGCTTTGCGCAGCAGGAATATCTCTGCATGATGATGGAACGATCCCAAGCTTAGTGAGTTTTGCATTCTCTTGTCGACGAAGATTGTATGACCTACCTCCTCAACCTTCTAGTAGCAACCTTAACTTGCTTCTGCAAAGTATCAGAGCTTTTGCTACCACCCCTCCGGCCAGCGGTCCTTCGTTCTTTACTTCTGAGTGCGTTCGCCTCAATTGAGCTCAATGGCTCCGTTGCAGGTGAGGCGGCATCTCCGGATGAAGAAGAGGCTTCCGACTCGCTCATGCTAGCATCCGACGAGGAGGAGCCAACATGCCCAAATCTACGCCTATCTTGATGATGGTTTGGATTTGGCGTAGTCTGGTCCTCTTCAGCAGCGGAATGCTCGTTGACATAGTCAGAATCGCGTTCGTTGTCGTCGTGTTCGGAAGACTGATCGGTTTCGTCTGCCGACCTGCCGAAGTCGTTTTCTGACGAGGGAGATTCAGATGTACCGGTGGAGGAATGGTGGAGGATGCGACGACGCTTCAGCGGGGGTTGTGACTTTCTGCCCTTCAACCCTCCAGCGTGGATGGGCTGGTGCTTGGATGTATGCTCGAAGTGCTGCTGCTTATCCCGGCGAGTGGAACGGGATCGCGCGAGCGAGGTGCGGATTGTAGGCATCCCTCAGGCGAGGTTGGCGTGTATGTAAGCGCAGTACGAGGCTCTCAGCAAGAGATCACACAGGCTTCGGTGTCGCGCATGCAGAGCGTCTGTAAGCAGATTGCTTTGCGCTTCAGCGCTTGCAGCTTCAGCAGGACGTGATGTGTTGCAGGGTGGAAGTTGAATAGTGAACGAATGTGCCGTTTACTTGTGGCAGGAACAATGTGCTCAAAACGACTGATCTTTCGAGCCGCCGTCTGCAGTGCTGGCGATGGCTGTTCGAGGTGCGGAAGGACAGGCACGCACGAGGAGGGGTGAGTGCAGTGCCGGGTGCAGAGTGCGTTGTTCAAGCGGGATGCAGTGCTGCTGCAGGTGTTGATGCTGTCTCGCTGCCGGGTGTTCAGAGAGTGCGCCAACCAAATGGGACTCTGCCTTTTAGTAGTGGCCTTAGTTTCAGGCGTGGCTTGAAGCGATGCTGCCTTGTGCAGCGTGCGAGCAGGGATGAGCAGTCAAGCGTGTAGACGTGCGTCGGGTACTTGCTGTCTTGAGGATGATGAGGTAGCGCGTAGTGCAGTTTCGCCAGTGATCTCGCTGCCACGGTCAGTCCGAGGCCAACCAGAGCGCACACCGGCCAGGCACAAATACGGAAAATTTGGAAATAAATGTCGGCAACTGGCTGATGAGAGATTCGAACACAGTGGCGGGACCAATTGCTCTCTAGGGTGGGTCGCAAACCAGAGGCAATTACAGTCGCCTTAGAAAGAAGTTAGACTGGCAGACAAGGGCATTGTCTTTGGCTGAAACGGACCTGGAGTAGCGGTGCGCCGTCGCGTTAAAACGCTGCACAACGGACACTTGTCAAGAAATACTAATGCTGACACATTGTGCAAACCGCTACGATCCGAAGATCTAGTGTATGCAAAGGGTATACCTATCTCGGCTGCTTGGCTTGGGTATGCGAGGTACATATCGCTTGCGACTATATTCAGGACATAGCTCGGCTAGTCGCATGTCCAAGTATCATCTCGCTCCGGTAACTTTGCTTTCAGATTTGGCTTTCTATCATATAACGGAACACCAAGGCAGGTCTTCGCGTCGACAAGCTTGAACCCGTGCTTGACAAGCTTGGCGATGGCCTGAGATATAACGCTTGTTACTACCTCCTCATTCGGATCAAGGCTTATAGATATTCCCGATTTCGGTTGCGGATCCTGCGCCAAGAACTTGTCGAAGCGGTACAAAGCAAATGCTGCACCTTCGTCATCTCCCGAGTTGGCCGTCACTGTCCAGTAGACAGCTATGTCCGAGACAGCATCGCACATCACAGCGAATGATCAGTCTCGGTGTATGAGCGAACGTGGTGACATATCCACCTACTTGAATACCCTCGCTTCTCGAGGACCTTGAAGCCTGCCGAGATATTCGCATTCTTCCTATCGATCTCGCCATAAGGTGGCATATACAGTCTTGGCTTCACACCGAGTATCTTCTTCATGGCAACTTCGATTTTGTCAAGCTCTTGCGCCATCATGGGACCTGTCAATTTCTCCGGTGCAGTATGCGACCTTCCCGAGCGACGGGGATTAGGTAATGTCCTTTCCGCCGACATGTACGTTTCCCAACGTCTGCGAAGTCAGCACTACTCACCAAGTATGGGAACCGATAGCGTGGCCAGCACGGTAAGCAGCTTGAAGATCCTCGGCGTAGTCGTAAATGCATCGACCTGGTCGAAATTGTCAACAAGCCGGCTTCATCAGCGCCATGCTTATATAGGGACGACAGTATATTCTGCGACTAACCGTTATTGCCGTTAATAAACATTGCAGCTTTGACTCCCTCGTCATCAAGCTTCTGCAACAGACTTTCCGTTATATTGGATGGACCGCTGCAAATAGATGCACAGCGTTTCGCATCAGCTGCAGTAAGCACTGTAAATAGACCCAGACAACTGGCGGCTGGAGCGACTGGACTTGTCTTGCTTCTGCTTGCGAGATCCTGGGACTAGAGTAACAAACTTACTCATCGAAAGCGAGCATGAAATGATTTTTCTGCTTGCAGGCAGCTATTATCTTCTTTGACCCTCTCGAGCATAGCTCCCGTTTAGGCAGTGGATCTGCACCGGTCAGGCTACTAAAGACAGACAGGGATAAGATTGCGATATGCACGAATATCCCGTACCCGAACTTCATCCTAATAGCCTTGGGAGATCGCGTGGATGCGATGGCTTACGCTCAAACCGACCACGATGCAACAGAGTCAATGCGTGACGACAGAGACAAGTAGCACTGACGGAAAGGTAAAAGCCCGATGAAATTCGTATCCCTTGATTCCACGCTCTAGTAGGCGGCTGAAATCCGAACATACGGCATAGCTCACAATGGCATGCGCGCCCTAGGCGTTGTGCCAGTCTTGAGATGGACCCGGCACCACTGGCAGGCGTGACTACCCTCATCCTATCGGATCCGATGTGTGTTACAGCTGATCTCGAGATTCAAAAGGGTGCAAAGTATCCTTTTCAACGAATGTGTGTGATCATTTCAGGGGGGTAATTCTAAAGAATGTGAGATACAAAGCTTGGAGAGTACAAAATGACCTTGCCTATCTGTTCGATGGCAGCGAAAATGTCAGAACAGGAGAATAAGCCTAAGACGGAATGGCTGGTATATGTTTGACTGTAATGTTAAATCTCATAACATTTCTTGTCGGTCGTCTGCCAGTCAGACTGGCTGAGGTCCGGTAGTGCACCCCCTTCTTTGAAGCCTTTGTACAAACCTCGACGTTTTTCCAACCCGAGACAGGTCTTAGCGTCTACCAGCCTGTAGCCGCTAGCTCTGAGGAGTTTGATGGCCTGACCTATAACCTCCTCCACGTTCGCCTTTCGCAAGTCTCTCATAAGAGCAATTCCTGATGGAGGACGATCTGTGACGAATTTCTGAAATTGCTCGAGTGCGTAGGCACTACTGTCCTGTGCCTTGTCTTTCGTATCAAGGGTAAACGTGACCACTGCGGTTCGTGGATTTGCAGATAGTACTCAATAATCGGCATTAAACCTCGGCAGCCTGGACAAATCGCTCACACTTCAAATTGGCGTCTTCAACAATGACCTCCAAGCTTTCATCGCTAGGTCTTTCACCATATGGCGGCGAAAACAACTTAGGCCGGAAACCAAGGATTCTGTGGAGAGCGTTGTCTAGAAGGTCCAGTTCCTGATTCATGATCGTGATATTGTTGTGCTTCAAATCCGTCAAGTGAGCGTGCGACCTGTACATATTAAAACAACGTGGTTGCATAAAAGCCAGAGCACTGTCAATGTTTTCCTGCGGGAAACTTGGACCCTTTGAAAATGAAACGAGCTGACCAGGTATGCGTTCCGATGTCATGGCCAGCTTTGTATGCCTCCTGAATGAGAGAAGCATACTTGTAAATGCAATTTCCCTCTGCGTAACAAGAGGTAACATCGGTAGGGAGAATGGTTCCAGTGAGTCAGGGACACCCGGAAATCGGTTCAAGAAATGTGCGATGCCTTACCGAAATCACCGTTGAGAAAGAAAACGGCAGGAACGTCATATTCCTTGAGCTTCTTCACGATTTCCTGAGTGTTAGCTGATGGACCACTGCAAACAACACCATGTACAAGCACGTCAGCGACCTGCCCTGCTTCCGAACGCTTGAGGATGAAAAAATAGGCGCGCGTAAAAGCGGCCTGGAAGCCCTGAATCGCAATCACACTGACTCATGAAATGTAAGCATAAAGTCCCCCTGGGCCTTGCACGCAGTTATAGGCTGCCAGAGATGTGCGCGAGCCACGAGAGCCTTAGCAAACGGCATCGGTGCGGCCGTAGTGAAACCGATAATTGGAGCCAGCAAGATTGCAGCGCATACGCGGGTATACTAAGAGGGCCTCATGATAGTAAAGATTGTGTTCAGATAACTGTGATGCTGACGTGTCGATCTTGGCTTTGTTACAGCCTTGGTGTTCTCTGTATTTACTGTTGATTAGAAAGCAAAGAGAGCACAGACGGGCTATGTCGAGCAGACAAACGGCTTAGTCTAACCCTTCAACGAGTCCGCCTTCCAATGGAAAGGCTTCGTTCCCTGTCCGTCGGCTATGACAAGGCGGATCGGTTTGGCCTACGGAGTAGCTCGCTTGAACTCCGACGGACCATGCTGGGCGATGGCGTTCAAGCCGAATCAGGCGGGTGCTTTCCGTCCAGGACTTTTCATGAGATGCGAAAGGCTCAGCACCGTAGATGGCCCACGGCAGAACGAAATGCACGTGAGCAAATGCGAATGTATAGTAGTCTGGTTTAATCGCTTGCTTTGAAGTTTCAGATATTCTGTGAGGGGGGAAAAAAAAAAAAGAGAGGAAAAGATGAATCTTGCACACTTGCTATTCGCGGGGTACAAGCTTTTCGTGACCGCTGAAGGGATCGTCGACCCTCCAGCTCAGAGTGCCTGTCTGTCAAACACGGATGCGGTTTCTGCCGATACATTTCCAATGCGTAGCACGATCTCGGGCCGTATGCTATATGCTCTCCGGACGCGCTGAATGTCAGCTCATATATCAGGAAGGTTCCCAAAACAGACAGGAGTCCCATCGATGCACAACCTCCGTTGTTTACGGTGACGATTCTTCGTTCGGTGAGTTTCATTGACTCATGGCATGGAGTCCGGCTGAGGATAAAAGGCTTCAAGCGTGTAGATACAGCCTCCCAGATTTCTGCTCCCAACATGTATAAAAGTACGAAGAAGATGGCATTCTCGTGACGACGCCAAAAAGGCTTAAGGCCGCTAATTTGCTCTGGTCTGGCATTCGTCTATCTAGCAAGTCCAGCTGCTATCCCTTTCAGTCCGCTTCCCCGACAAACTCGTGAGGAACGACATCGAGGCAGCCGGAAACGAACAAAGGGCGATAGGCAGGCTCCTTCACCACCTCTATAGACAGGTAACACATCCCCGGCTGTGATCCGCTGGACCACACGAATGGGTCCGATACCCTGCTCTATGTACCGATCGGCTGGCTTGCGATACTGTTCCTTACGACCCGAATTCCCAAGAGAGTCACCGGAGTTCACAGATCAAGCAATAGCTATGTCCAACACAAGTCAGCAATGGCGCTCTGACGCAGCATTAGCGGTATGCTTGACCCACTGTAATGTCCGCGGTTCGACAGTAAGGGGCGATTCATCTTTGTGATATCCGCAAGGCGGTCGAAACAGTCCCATCCTGGCACCCGTCTATCTCATGGTCGGCATCCCTCATGCAATATACCGGCTTCGTCATGGGTGCCAATGATTGAGCGAAGTGTGCGAGACAAGGTCAGCCTAAATCAGGCGAGGTCCCCAAGGAGCGGACCAATCCTCACAGTTATTTCCTCGGTAAAACACGGATTTGAGGATTCTCAGCAACCGCGTGCAAAAGGCCTGAATATGTTCCGGTTACCCCGCTTGGGCCAGTTGTCGACCGAGGCATGTATCTTTGCGTTGTGGCTTGTGCGTCAAGGTACCGATGGATGAAAATGCTCGCGTAGGCTGCATTCTTGTTCCACATTCCTAGACTCTGGGGTAAAGACCTGGCTGATTGACAACCTTCAACACGCGTAAGATTTAGGCCTGGGAACCTCGCTGCCTTGTTGTAGGACGATGAACGGAATAGGTAATGGCAGGGAAGCTGGATGAGATAGAAATATCGCGACTAGACTATTCAGTGATCGGGATGTCCATGTCTCGGTTTGCGGCTGCAATTGGCACTCCTATTGCTTCATTTGCGTCCACGGTAGATGGGGAATCCTGTTGCGTGACGGTATTGCGGCGCTTTCTCCTGTTTGTAATTGGCTTTTGAGAACCTCCAGTGGACGAACTGACGGCATTTGGCGTAGACATCAACCTTGTCCCTCTACTTTGAACAGATGACTTCCGACTGCCTGGCTTTCGAAGACTGGATTGAAGGCCATTTCCCATGCCAGCGACCGATCCCGCTAGCATTGCAGCCTTGTCTTCAGCGGGGTCCCGATCCTGACTTGTGCCATCTTTGTCCTTCTCTTCCTTCTCCTTCACTTCTGCTTCATTGGCAAGCCAGGTATGCAGATCAGGCGGAATTTCCTGCATTTGCACACTAGGCGCGCCGTGCATGAACCGCAAACGTTCCAATGCTTGTACTCGGATACGTTCAAGATCTTTGCGTGTATTTTGATTCTCCACGCGTCCCGAGATGGGTGGGTGCAGTTTGTAATCGGGGGCGAAAAAGGAATCGTACGGAGTCGATGGCAGAAACTGAGATAGTTCATGCTGCTTGTCGAGAAGGACTGCAGTCTCGTATGTCCAACATCTCGCAACGTTCTTCACGGTGTAACCCCCTCCGCCGAGGACGAGCAGCGGTAGATTGAAAGCCTTGATGAACCTAACGCACTCGCCATGGGCGGCGATAGAGAGATTGAAGGCTCCCAATCTATCGCATCCTAGCGAGTCTGCCCCACATTGCAGTACAATAACAGAAGGCCGGAATGTATTGATGGTTGGCTCCATGATTGTCTTGAACAACGAAACATAGGACTCGTTATCTATACCGTCTTGCAAAGGCACGTTCAGACTGAAGTATTTGCCAATCTGATTTCCGATTTCGTCGATGTGGCCGGTACCGGGAAAGAATGACTCGGCATACTTGTGAAACGATACTGTTAGAACTCTATTGGAATTGTAGAAAGCTTCCTGGCTGCAGAGAGGCGGATGTTTAGGGACAATCAAAAGCTGGAGGGATGTGAAGAGCTTACACTCCATCGCCATGATGTATATCGATATCAATATAGAGCACCCGTGCATGTACTCTGTTTACAATGTCCAAGTCAGTACGGTTCGACGGTACTTTGCGAGACCATCGATTACCTGAGTAGTTCCAGAATCGCCAGAACGATATCGTTGATATAGCAGAAACCGCTGGCTTCGAACTTTTTGGCGTGATGTAAACCTCCAGGCCACGCAATTGCTATATCTGTCTGGCCGGCAGCAAGCTTCTTGCCCGCAGCAATGGCTGCCCCAGCGCACTGCTTGAAGTAGTCGTACATGCCGTCGAAAACAGGGCAATCGTCGCCGATATTGAACTTGGATAGCACATTTGAGAATTGCGAGACATTTTGAGGCGTCACTCTGTCGCAGGTTATGCGTTAATGCTGTAGACGTGAGCTGAGGGGAGCTTGACCCCAGCGACTTACCGAGAGAGGAAGTCGATGTAGTCCTCGTCGTGAAAGGACAAGAGCTCCTCCTCTGTAGCCCGACGCGGCTGATAGATGTCCATATATTTATGCAGCCCATATCCCAAAACCAGATGGTTTGTAAGAGTAAGTCGCTGCGGCTTCATGGGGTGTCTCTCCTGCTCAGACAGAGACGGGTGTCAGACGAAGCCCTTCACTATCGCAAAAGAGCAAGCTGACTTACCCCAAAATGATACTCCCCGACACCCTTAGGAAAGAAGTAGGACACCTTTGGAGCTGAGTGTACCTGCGCAAGCACATTTGCTCAGATGCGTGCATCTTGATGTGCCATATCCTCCTGCACTCACCCCTACGCCAGGCCGGCCTCCCATCCAGCTCGCACCCTCCAGGTCCTCGTCCGCCATCGCAACGTCCAGAGTCATGATGACTGCTCGAACAAGCGCTGTTCCTGCGTTCTGTGCATGCTTTGACTGCCAGCTGGTGGTAGGGTCGAAAGATGAAACAGAGACCTGTCTGCAGCTTGGCCACTTGCACTTCGATCGGGCTACACTTTTGATGTCCGCCTGTCCCGGTTAAGGTGGTGCGTTGACTTCATATACACGTTTGCAGCAGCAAAGTAAACAGGAGAGGTTCATACACCCACAGCGTCATGCCCACACTCACTTCCAAAATTGCTGCGATGCGCAGTCCTGCCCGGTACCGACATGCTGGAGTCAATAGCGGCGGGATACGTATCTACAGAAAGCTATGGACGGCTCGTACGGTAGTTACGCGGACTCCGGACGAGCTGATTTCGGCCCTGCCATCGGAGGCCGTAATGTCAAAGAGCAACCTTGCGATATTCACAATGTCAAGGAACCTTCCTCGAGAAACTCTTTCTTTGCTGGTCAAGCGCTTTCAAGACCTGCCAGTACCCGCCATCGGCTGTCTATCGCAGGGAAGTGATGGAAATTCTGGCCCATACTGTCTTTCCTATGCTTTCCATCAATCTCCAAACAACAAACTTGAAATGATTGTACCGTTTAGATCAAGCATCCAAGGAACTCCCAAAATATCTGTTGGTCGAGAAGTGGCAAGGATGGAGAAGCGCCTCGAGACGATGGAATGGGCAGGTGACGACTCGGTTGTGCCAGATCAGCTGCCTAAGGAGCTCCAAAGCGTAGAGTAAGGATGAGACGATTGACGATGTCAGTGCCTTCTTTCCCACTCTGACGCAGTTCTTCTCAAGTCCTCGATTTATCGAGAACATCTTCTATTTTACAGATGATCAGCCGCAGGGTCTTATGCGGACGATGGATGTGCATCTGCCCAAAGCGACCAAGGTGTGTACAAATCTATAGGAACGGTGGCCCCGAGGTTCGTATATAACTGATGCTCTTGAGCAGATCGGACTCGTTGCTGCTCCCACTCCCTTTGCTACCGGGAGAGGGCATACTCTCCTTTCTGGAAAGGACATCTTCTCCGACGGAGCTGTAGGCATCGCAATATGCCGATATCCGAAGAAGTTCAATCATGTAGACGACCTAAACATCAACTATGGCGATTTGGAGCCGTTAGGAGATGCGCTTGAAGTCACAGCGTGAGCAGTGTCTTTTCTGCCCGCGAGTACTATGTTCTTTCGTAGCTTACAACGCATGCCAGCTGCAAAGGTAATATCGTGCTCGAAGTCGCGTCGGCGAACGCCACTCGCACGCTACTTGAACGCATCCAGTCAAATGTGGCGTCGGCCATAACCAAAGATTTGGGGTTCTATCTGGGAATCCTGCCTGATAACACGGTGAGCTGGAAAGCTCGGGATGTACAACATCAGCTTCGGCTAAACGTGTACAAATACTCGAACGTACCCTTTGCAAATACGGTGCTGTCGAACCCAGTCCAAGGCTTCGCTTGACCAAATGTCATCAGTTCGACCGATTATAGCGGGGGATCCTTCGCGCGGCGCACTGTCTCTGGACACAGAGGCAAATGTCCGAGTAGGGCAGAAGGTGCAATTCTTCCATACGCCTCGAAGACACGAGAAAGCTATCTCGTATTTGCCGGCATCAAATGGGCGGGATCGACTTCCAGACAGCAGTCGCCCTGTGCTGGTCTTCCGCAGTGACCTCGACCCAGATGCACTACAACATGTGGATCCGGCGAGCTCGACGCTCAATCACTTTGTAGGAGCAAGTGAACAGGGTTTCATAGTGGGACGCCCACACCAGTCGAGCTGGATCTGCCAGGTCGATGGCAGTCAAGGCGATGTGCTGCTGTAATGTCCTCTTCGGAGAACAATTGCGTCTGGCACCAAACTGACGCCTTCTTACGACTTTGAAATGATGGCTGGTCCGGCCTTTATGTCACGACACTCGACACTGTCCGTACTTTTACCTGGCACTGCGGACGGAAAATCCTTCCTTTGCGTACGGCTGCGATCGGAACCATGGGCCACTCGGACTGCTCCGGAGGCGTCCGAACCAAATTGACCGTTGGTCCGGGCAATACGGAGAACTCTGGATCGCGTCGAACAAAGCTAGTCCCTATCTGCACAAATGTGTGGGTGCGAAATGGCATTCGCAAATTCGCATAACTGCGACTTCGCAAAGACGCCCGCTTTCGAAAGATCGGCAAGGCTGCCGAAGGGAGTGTCCGAGCTCGTCGGGCGCTCAGAGTCGCGCTCTAAGCCTGCCCATGACATCCAACGTCAATCCACGGAATGACAGCTCCCTGCTCCACTTTAACTCTTCAGAGAGAGTAGCTGTTCGGACAGTTACACCAGATTTAAAATCATCATCAATGCCCATTACTGCTCGTTTTCGGATGGATGACACCTTCAAACGCAGGGCGTGCCGTGCGTCTTGCAGCGAAAGGTGTCCCCTCCGCACACACGCTGACACGGTCTGTTGCATTTTCAGTCGCCTCGCACATACATACTTCTCCCAATGCCACATATACCCCTCCTTACCTCACAGATTCCAGGACTACCTCCATAATGTCTTACACACCCACGGTGGTTACTTTTCCTGCAACTCCGAATGGACAGACGTTAGCCGCCACCTATGTGTGCTTTTCTTCGAATATGACTACTGCCTCCGAAGTAGGCCAGCTGAGTCCACAGCACATACTGCCGCCTCAGCGTCAAAGCCTTGCAGACGATTCATTCAAATTCCCGGCCACGCTTGGCACATATCGCTTTCCTGCGCGATTCGTAGTCCCCCGACACTTCCTTCAGATTCGCGAGGGCATCGAGAAGGATGATTCCAATATCGTGCACCTATCAAGTACACCTCATTATCCCACCGGCGGTATCTCCGATATGGAAAAGCCGTTCATAAGCGAACCGACGGTCGATGCCAAAGCTCTATTTGCTACAACCAGACAACCTGTCGGACAGATCGGGGACAAGGTACCAGCCAAAGTAGCCCGTGACGTCCGCGGGCACAAGTATTCCGGAGTCCCGGATTCTGTTCTACTCACAAGGCGAATCTCAAGCTGCATTCAACCGTGTCAGTCGAAGTCACCAATCACCGCTGGAAGTCCGGGAAAGAGATCAAAAAGGAGCAAAGCCAAGCATTGCTGCAAGCTCTGCAATCAATCTTTCACACGTGCCCACGACCTAAAACGGCATAACACCACACATGAGAGCTGTAAGTCTGTTGTTGTTATAGACACCGGCCGAGCCGCTCTCGCACTAAACAGCCCTGCACACATAGATAAGGCCTACCCATGCCCATACTGCTCCAAAGCATTCGGACGCAAGGATGCGTTGACGCGACATATTGCGGTCAGAGGCACCAATCACAATGATTATACGAAGAAAGCAGCCGCAAAGCAGAAATGCGGCCTCGATGGATTGCCGAAGGCCTCGCGCAAATTGGCTACAATTTCTGAAGAATCTGACGATCAAAGTACAGATATGACAATGGTAACAGCTATGGCTACAGTGGCGCCCCTCGATAGTGTGATTTTGGCACACGGGCATGTTACAGACCCTTCACACTCTAAATCCGAATTAACTGGATCTTCTTTCATTGCGCCCGATATTGGCACAGAACGCACACCGCGTGCATCGAGTATACATGAGCAGATCTGTGGCAATGCATATAGCGATGGATTGGCCGTTCCGCAACCATTCAACATCGACAGAAAATCTTCCCTGGTTCAAGGTCTGCCGAGCGCGCACCTACATCTGGATGAAGCAGACCTCCTGCACGCGTTTATCAACCCATTTGCAGCAAACGGCGGCTTCTAGAGGCAGGGACTCGATTGCCGGATTGCTTATGTAGAACAAGTAAGTGGTTCAAAAGTAGGTATATAAAACAAGATGAGTAGTGTCGATTATCCTAGTAGAATAGTATTATATACCTTTCGGGCAGATAGTCTCCATAGGGAGAACGCAGTATACACAGCAGTTATTGACGCGGCCACTCGTTCAGCCGCACTTGTACTTTACGCTTAGCTTCCAACCTCATCATGCAGTAGTTTGTATCGTTTGCAACACACCTCGTATATCAGTCGATTGTGCAGTCTTGGCTGTGATCGCCACCCCCTACTGCGAATGCAGGCTACGATCAAGGCGTCTCTTCGCTTGCTCACGCTACATCTCGATGATACACAAGCAGCGACACAATTAAGAAGCTACACACTTTGCCTGTGGTGCGGGTGGTAGCGAGCTGAGCTGCACCAAAATGGCTGAGACCGGGCTGCTCAATGAGCTGCTCATTACCCTTGAGGCTACAGGCAGGCCAACAAACCTGACTCTGACGAAACACGAGTTGCACGTTGTGTCAATCGATAGCAGTAAGCTGCTCGAGGGGTTCCAGGTATAAAGGTAGAAGCTCATCGACGCCCGTCTTCAGCTCCACGCTCTTGGGGATCTATCTTGCTCTGTCAAGGTGAGCTCGTCTGTCGAAGCGTGACTTGCGAAGTCAATCGACCGTAGCCCGAGTTGTGCTGAGAACTCGGAACTATACAAACAGTACCACAGCCGGCACACCGTCAGTTCCCTTACCTCAATGTTCTTGACGGACACGTGAGCAATGTCGGCGGGAAAGTCTTTGTCGAAATCCGAACGTTATCCTTGCACGACCACGAAGGTGTAGCGTGCATTAAGGGTACCGTGGAAGCAGACGACGTAGAAAAGGCCGAAGCATGGCTCGGAATACTGCTAGAAAGAGCTTACGGTAGGTGCCTGGGCGATCAGCAGCTATTGGGATTTCAAAGACCCTGGAGCTGACTTTCCGTCTTCACGCTCTGATCCGACCATCTTTTAGAGGGTGTTAAAAGGCACAAGCATCTCAAAATCCTCATAAACCCTAATGCAGGAGCTGGCAAATCCCGAGGCCGTTGGGTGAAACAGCTTGAACCCATCTTCCGTTCGGCAGGATGTACCATGGACGTCACGTGTCAGCATGTTCCTTCCAGTATCGCTGCCTAGCGAGCGTTAACTAACCGCTTACATTGCTATACAATAGTTACAGAGTACGGAGGGCATGCTAAAGAGATCGTCGAAACACTTGATGTCGATAAATTCGACGCTGTCGTGGTTTTCAGCGGAGACGGTCTATTTCACGAAGTTATCAATGGCTTATGCAGGAGATCGGATGCGATGGTAGTGCTGAAGAAGTGTCCTTTGGGAACCCTGCCTGGAGGTGAGGCCGATCTTGCCCACCTCACTTCCCTCGATGGATTTGCTCACCCCTATGCAGGATCAGGTAATGCGCTGGCATGCTCTCTCAATGGCCCGAAGGACGGTATCAATCTCGCTATTTCCGCTTTGACTATCCTCAAAGGTGGGTTTAATATATTGCGATTGATGAATTCCCGCACACTGTCTTCTCACCACCTACCTTCTCGAAAAGGCCATCCTCTACTTCTCGATATCTGCTCAATTACCCAAGGGGATGAGCGCTACTTCTCTTTCTTGTCGCAAGCGTACGGCTTGATGGCAGATGTGGATCTAGGTACGGAGCATATGCGGTAAGCTGTACCAGGCGTTTGCTGAGGATCGGCCTATCGACTGAATCTCTTTGCATTGCAGTTGGATGGGCAATCAGCGGTTCATAGTGGGCTTCATACAGCGTGCCATTCGAGGTCCGAGTTACGACTGCGAGATATCTATGCGGGTATTGGAAATGGACAAGGAAACGCTCAAGCGCGACATGCTCGAAAGGCGACAAGCACGGCACGATAACAAGGACAATGTCATTGGCGAGCAAAGCGACGTCACAGACAAAGCTACTGGTTTACCTCCTTTGCGTTTCGGCACTGTCAACGACCCAATACCGAACGGCCCTGACGTGGAGCCTATTGAAGGCTCTGCGGCATCAGGATGGACTACCATCAATGCACCTGTGTGCACGATATATGCAGGCCAACTGCCGTATTTGTCGCCAGATCTTCTCCAGTTCCCGATCGCAGATAGCGATGGCACGATAGTCGTGTCAATACTGCCTGTCGTTTCTACAGGAGTCTTGCTTGGAGTAGGTGGTTTAACAAGCATTAGAAGACCTTTGCTTGACCGCTTTGTGCTTTTCAGGCTATGGACGGCTCGGACAAGGGCAAGCATTATGATAACCCTCAGATGGAGTACTACAAAGTTGAGGCAGTAAGTACAGACTCCAGGCAAATTGCACGTATTCTGAACAGTATGCGTGCTTGATCAGTATCGCTTGACACCCAAGGCTAGCCAGTCAGGCCTACCCAAGTTCAGTAGGTCTAGAACTTTCACGGCCTGATCTCGACTAAACAAGCTGACGTGGATCGCCAACAGTATCGATAGATGGCGAACATGCACCGTATGAGCCGTTCCAGGTAGAGGTGCATCCAGGCCTAGGCCAAGTGCTCAGTCTCCGGAAGGATTGGTATTTACCGCCGGAATGGACTAAATACCGGTAGACAATGCAATTCATTGAGAGTATACTCTCCAGAAGTATTGATTGTATACAATGTGCTTTACCAAAGATAATAATTATGCTGTTGTATTCTTCTGAGAATGGACTTTGAGCATAGTGGTCGATGTATACGACTCGAGACATGCGGCTATAGACTACAGGACTACATGCTCGATAAAAGCTGTACTACTCGAGACAGGAGGAAGCATTGCGATTGCTTCAGGGACGTGGGGGTGATCTGAAGCGTATGCATGCGCCTTATCTGGCTGGACCCTGCTTGCGATTGTGTAGTAGTCATTGGGCTCCAACGTACGCGCAGACCTGGCTCTGAATAAATTAGGCGGGATGAGTGCGGGCCGGAGGTCACGGGAGTGTCAGATTGTACGCGTTCGCACGCTTGAACATTAGGGTACCACTTGAGTAGTCGAGCGCCCCTTACTGAGCCAGCATGATGAATCAGAGTAGTGTGCCAGTACCTTCAAGCCTCTTGAAGCATAGTAGCTCTTTCCGGTAGGCTTATTGACTTGCACCGTGCACCAATGGCTTCAAGTAGTCTCTCGGACATCCGCGAATCTGTTCCTCTGACTATGAAAGTCGCTTACAGCGCATATACTGCCTTTTCAGTGAGGGTCCAAAGAGAGTCTCTGTTCCGGTGTAATAATGCTACGACATGTCGCTCGTCTGCGTTAACCGCTCTAAACATTTATTAATAGCCAGGCCCCAAATTAGGAGCCAATTGAGGACCCACAATTCCGTGCCAACTCCGCAGGTTCCCGTGGCGTGGATGAATGTATGGTGCAGGTCAGCTTGAATCGACCCCTTTTGTGTCCCCGGTCACGTGTTTTTTGGCCTGCCGGAAAAGGTCACTACTTTTTTTGAAGAGGA